>OX465242.1:11645804-11985387 GCA_949987775.1 Aproaerema taeniolella | reverse complement strand
GATGGTATTGATTCAAGTTCCCGGAAATGGACATGTCTGACCTGATATTGTTCTCCCTGGCTGAGTACATATCAGATCAAACAAGCAAGATCGTACTACGAAGAACATATCGGGCAGAACGGTTCATTTACCATCGAAATAGCTGGTGTGGAAATACATAATGTCCCCATGTCAGACATAATTGAAGGCTCTTTAAAAGAGGAAGAATAAAGTCCCGTCACCAAACCGGAAGAATCTATTACACATATTTAATGATAGTTGCAGGTGACCATTGGAGTAATGCCATTCAAGGATATTACTGTTCCTGTATTTCGGGGAACAGAACCGTAGGGTGTTGTGCACACTTCATTTAATTTAATATTGACAATTAATATTTCCTGTAAGTACGCTGTGTTTATGAATAAATACATTCCGTGCTTCATCATCAACTGTTTCTTTCATCCTGCGCCTGTTCCCTCTGTTGCGGCGATACAAGCATCCACTGACTACCACGACGCCCTGGCTTAACAGGTTATTGCCCCAGTACGATAATCCAAATTCATCCATCGCTTGAAAGCTCGCTGCGACTGCGACGAGGATTGGTGCAGGGCTGCACGCGGCCAACATGGCTACTGCGGGTGGCACTAGTAGTTCGCCAGAAACGCCGATCCCGCCGGCCATGTTCATGGGCAGTGGCGCTTTGGAGAAACTTGAGGGAGCAGGAAATTTTTAATTAAAATGATTTTAAAACTAGAAGGACTATGGGATTTGATAGAGAGGACGAGCGACACGGTTGCTCCTTTTTTTCCGGACATAATGATTTAGGTTTTCTTTTTTAAGTTTATTTCAATGGAGAAAGTTTATTTACAGTACATGGCAGACAAGGACTTAGCAACTTGCTGGAGAAACCTATCTTATAGGTTCCTCCAGCAAGTTGCTAAGTCCTTGTCTTTGAAGTTCTTCCAAAGAATATTTTCTTTCTTGTGACATGATTTTAGTATCTTATTGATTGTATAATATATGTATAGAAGAAGGGCTGATTTTAGACCTATTGATGGTATTGATTGAAGTTTTCCGGAAATGGACATGTCTGACCTGATATTGTTCTCCCTGGGTACATATCAGATCAAACAAGCAAGATCGTACTACGGAGAACATATCAGGCAGAACGGTTCATTTACCATCGAAAAAGCTGGTGTGGAAATACATAATGTCCCCATGTCAGACATAATTGAAGGCTCTTTAATAAGAGGAAGAATAAAGTCCCGTCACCAAACCGGAAGAATCTATTACACATGTTTAATGATAGTTGCAGGTGACCATTGGAGTAATGCCATTCAAGGCTATTACTGTTCCTGTATTTCGGGGAACAGAACCTTAGGGTGTTGTGCACACTTCATTTAATTTAATATTGACAATTAATATTTCCTGTAAGTACGCTGTGTTTATAAATAAATACATTCATTTAAATAAATAAATTCATTAAATTTAAAATTGACAATTAATATTTCCTGTAAGTACGCTGTGTTTATGAATAAATACATTCCGTGCTTCATCATCAACTGTTTCTTTCATCATGCGCCTGTTCCCTCTGTTGCGGCGATACAAGCATCCACTGACGACCACGAGGCCCTGGCTTAACAGGTTATTGCCCCAGTACGATAATCCAAATTCATCCATCGCTTGTAAGCTCGCTGCGACTGCGACGAGGATTGGTGCAGGGCTTGGGCAACGGCGCTTTGGAGAAACTTGAGGGAGCAGGAAATTTTCAATTAAAATGATGTTAAAACTAGAAGGACTATGGGATTTGATAGAGAGGACGAGCGACACGGGCTTGGATGAATTTGGATTATCGTACTGGGCCCATAACCTGTTAAGCCAGGGCCTCGTGGTCGTCAGTGGATGCTTGTATCGCCGCAACAGAGGGAACAGGCGCAGGATGAAAGAAACAGTTGATGATGAAGCATGGAATGTATTTATTCATAAACAGCGTACTTACAGGAAATATTAATTGTCAATATTAAATTAAATTAAATATGAATTTAATGTCTGCATTACTTGTCCGAAGCTAAAAGAGAATTTGACAGCTCTCACAGAGAGAAATAGAAGGCAAAATGTTGCCATTGTCAAGAAAATAAAGACTTATATTCACTACACGATCACAATTGTGTGTCCATACACAATCCAACAGAGATTGCTCCTTTTTTTCCGGACATAATGATTTAGGTTTTCTTTTTTAAGTTTATTTCAATGGAGAAAGTTTAACATGGCAGAGACAAAGACAAGGACTTTGAAGTTCGAAGAACTTCAAAGACAAGGACTTTAAAGTTCTTCCAAATATTCTTTGGAAGAACTTCAAAGTCCTTGTCTTTGAAGTTCTTCCAAAGAATATTTTCTTTCTTGTGACATGATTTTAGTATCTTACTGATTGTATAATATATGTATAGGAGAAGGGCTGATTTTAGACCTATTGATGGTATTGATTGAAGTTTTCCGGAAATGGACATGTCTGACCTGATATTGTTCTCCCTGGGTACATATCAGATCAAACAAGCAAGATCGTACTACAGAGAACATATCAGGCAGAACGGTTCATTTACCATCGAAATAGCTGGTGTGGAAATACATAATGTCCCCATGTCAGACATAATTGAAGGCTCTTTAATAAGAGGAAGAATAAAGTCCCGTCACCAAACCGGAAGAATCTATTACACATATTTAATGATAGTTGCAGGTGACCATTGGAGTAATGCCATTCAAGGCTATTACTTTTCCTGTATTTCGGGGAACAGAACCGTAGGGTGTTGTGCACACTTCATTTAATTTAATATTGACAATTAATATTTCCTGTAAGTACGCTGTGTTTATGAATAAATACATTCCGTGCTTCATCATCAACTGTTTCTTTCATCCTGCGCCTGTTCCCTCTATTGCGGCGATACAAGCATCCACTGACGACCACGAGGCCCTGGCTTAACAGGTTATTGCCCCAGTACGATAATCCAAATTCATCCATCGCTTGTAAGCTCGCTGTGACTGCGACGAGGATTGGTGCAGGGCTGCACGCGGCCAACATGGCTACTGCGGGTGGCACTAGTAGTTCGCCGGAAACGCCGATCACGCCGGCCATGTTCATGGGCAGCGGCGCTTTGGAGAAACTTGAGGGAGCAGGAAATTTTTAATTAAAATGATGTTAAAACTAGAAGGACTATGGTATTTGATAGAGAGGACGAGCGACACGAGCTTGGATGAATTTGGATTATCGTACTGGGCCCATAACCTGTTAAGCCAGGGCCTCGTGGTCGTCAGTGGATGCTTGTATCGCCGCAACAGAGGGAACAGGCGCAGGATGAAAGAAACAGTTGATGATGAAGCATGGAATGTATTTATTCATTAACAGCGTACTTACAGGAAATATTAATTGTCAATATTAAATTAAATTAAATATGAATTTAATGTCTGCATTACTTGTCCGAAGCTAAAAGAGAATTTGACAGCTCTCACAGAGAGAAATAGAAGGCAAAATGTTGCCATTGTCAAGAAAATAAAGACTTATATTCACTACACGATCACAATTGTGTGTCCATACACAATCCAACAGAGATTGCTCCTTTTTTTCCGGACATAATGATTTAGGTTTTCTTTTTTAAGTTTATTTCAATGGAGAAAGTTTATTTACAGTACATGGCAGACAAGGACTTAGCAACTTGCTGGAGAAACCTATCTTATAGGTTCCTTCAGCAAGTTGCTAAGTCCTTGTCTTTGAAGTTCTTCCAAAGAATATTTTCTTTCTTGTGACATGATTTTAGTATCCTATTGATTGTATAATATATGTATAGAAGAAGGGCTGATTTTAGACCTATCGATGGTATTGATTGAAGTTTTCCGGAAATGGACATGTCTGACCTGATATTGTTCTCCTTGGGTACATATCAGATCAAACAAGCAAGATCGTACTACGGAGAACATATCAGGCAGAACGGTTCATTTACCATCGAAATAGCTGGTTTCGTTTTTTTAATAAAGTTTAATAATGTCCCCATGTCAGACATAATGAAGAATGTTAGCAAATTTTAATTTTTACCTTACATTATAGTCTATTAAAAATAAAAAAGACCAGTGAAAGATTTATTTTGATACGTCTTATAGTTTCCGAGATATTGAATTATTTAGCTAAGCGTGCGACAACGCGCGCTGACCGCCGCTGTGACGTCACAAGACAACACTCGCTCAGTGCGTACTATGCTTCTGAGCGACGAGGATTGGTGCAGGGCTGCACGCGGCCAACATGGCTACTGCGGGTGGCACTAGTAGTTCGCCGGAAACGCCGATCACGCCGGCCATGTTCATGGGCAGCGGCGCTTTGGAGAAACTTGAGGGAGCAAATTATTCAAAGCCAAAAAAAACTAAATTCTAAAACCTCAAAAATCCATCACAGGCATGTGGCAACTGTAGCTACTGGAAACACATGCGACTTCGTAAAGAAGCTCTCACTAAATCTCTATACAATCACCATTATGTACACTAATATTCTATCAATTAACTCTAAACTGGATCTATTCATTGCTAGAGTGAACAATATGAAACCTACACTGATAATAATCAAGGAAACGTGGCTGAAACCAATCATACCTGACTCCTTAATAAAAATACCTGGCTATGACATTTACAGAGATGACAGGATCGACAAACGTAGTGGAGGAGTGGCAGTATACGCTGCACATAATAATAATATAAATATTCTTAAAGCTAAATTAAACAGTGACTACAATACGAAACATGGCGGCTCAGAATGCTTGTGGCTGGACATCAAAGTTGGTAGCATTGAAATCCTCTTATGTGGAATCTACAGAGGGCAGGATTCTACCCTGGAAGAAGATAATATCTTGTTGGAACAGCTTCAAATTGCATCTGAATCGCATACAACGTTAGTTATGGGAGATTTCAACTACCGTGGGGTCAAATGGCCTCTCGAAGACTGTGGATATCTAACGCCAAAAGAACAAAACTTTGTAAACTGGTATAAAAGCAGCAACCTGGAGCAAGGGCCTGATTTTTGAAACAATAGAATTCCAATTCGCATACTAATTGACAAAATGTGTATGAGATTCTCATGCGAATCTTGTCAATTCGTATGCGAATTGGAATTCTATCGTTTCAAAAATATGTCTCCAACTTGTCGACAAACCTACAAGATTTCGTGAAGGCAACCAGCCATCCTTTCTTGATTTAATACTGACAAATGATGAAACACTTATCGCTCAAATTAAACATGAAGCTCCAATTGGTAAGAGCGACCATGAGTGTCTACTGGCAACTTTACAGCTGGAAGCAAAATCACAACACAACACCGTATACAGACGGAACTTCAAGAAGGCAGACTTTGATAAAATCAATAGAATCCTGATCACAATACCTGGTAGTATAAAGAACCTCAACTGTGCAGAAACACAATTCGACATGTTTCTTACTGCATATAAGCAGGCCATTAAGTTGCATGTTCCCCAAACAATAATTGGCAACAAAATGCAAAACAAGCCGTGGGTGTCTAAAGAGACAAAAGAGTTAATTAAACAGAAAATAATATCATGGAACAGATATACCATTACAGGACTTGACAAAACTTATGAGGAGTACAGAAAAGTAAACAATAAATTATCTAACCAAACGAGAAATTCTCGCATAGTATATGAAAAGGGCTTGCTGCAGGCGGGGCCAAAACGATTTTATTCGTACATAAGGCAGCAAGTGCTTCAAAAGTAACTATTCCATCGGTTTTGATTAACAAACAAGGGACAAAAACTGAGACAGATTTGTCACAGTTACCCAAGCAAATTAAGTAGCAGAAGTTTTTGCAGATCAGTTTGCAGGAGTATTCCAAAGAGAACCAGAAAGTGAACTTCCAACATTAAATCCAAATCTTCGAATTGAAGAATCCATAACTGAGATTGAGTTTACCGCAGATAACATTTTCAAAGTTATTAAAGAGATGAAGTTGGACTCTGCCCCAGGACCAGACGAAATCCCAACAACCATCTTACAGAAATGTGACGTGGCCGATACCCTATCGAAAATAATGTGGACTTCCTATGATACTGGAATCTTACCGACGTTGTGGAAAAAAGCAATAGTGACACCTATATTTAATAAAGGCAGTAAATTAGATCCGTCAAACTATAGACCTATCAGTCTTACAAGTATTGTGTGTAAGGTTATGGAAAAAGTTATTGTCTGCCACACAAGAGAATTCCTATCCAAGCACATAATTATCAGCGATCAATAGCATGGTTTCTGCCCACACCGATCTACAATTTCAAACTTGCTTTCGTGCATTTCATCTTGGACGGATAGTTTTAATAAAAAAAACCCACAGATGTAATATATCTTGACTATGAAAAAGCTTTCGACAAAGTCCCAACAGCAAGACTCCTTCATAAACTTGAATTCATTGGAATACGTGGAAAGTTACTGATCTGGCTTGAAAGCTTTTTACGAAACAGAACGTTTCAAGTGAGAGTGGGTGATACTCTGTCTAGCCAAAGGGAGATCCACAGCGGAGTACCGCAAGGATCAGTATTAGGCCCTATTCTATACATCATATACACATTTGACCTACCTCACGAACTGAATAACGGCGTTAGCGTCTTTGCGGATGACACAAAAATATTTGCAGACTCGTTAGTGAATTATGACCGCCTTCAAGCAGACCTAGACAAGATTGCAAACTGGTCAAAAGAATGGCTTATAAATTTGAATGCCGGTAAATGCACTGTATTGCATATAGGAAAAAACAACCCTCACATGAAATATACTTTGAACAGCGATGAACTACATGCCGTTAGTGAACAAAAAGACTTGGGAGTAATTATCTGTGACAACTTGAAATGGGAAGAACATATTTCATCGATTACCAAAAAAGCAAAGAGTGTCATCTACTTAATTAGAAAAGCCTTTGGAGTCCTGACACCAGAAATGATGCTAACAATATATAAAACTTATGTTAGACCTGTACTCAAATACGCCTTCCAAGTCTGGAGCCCATATTTCATCAAAGACATTGACTTACTGGAAAGGGTTCAGCGCAGTTTTACCAAACTACCTAGACAACTAAAGAGACGATCATACGAAGAAAGACTTGAAGTGCTGAAGCTAACTTCTTTAAAGGAGCGTAGAGAGCGTTGTGACCTGATCGAAACCTACAAGATCCTAAATGGTTACTATGATATAAAGGATTTCGACAAACAGATGCTTCGACGAGACCACAACACCCACTTAAGAGGACATCACCTTAAACTACATACCTGCTTCTCCTATAATAATCCCCACAAACACTTCTCTAATAGAGTCGTGCAAGGATGGAATAAATTACCAGAAGAAGTAGTTTCGGCACCAAACGTCAACAGATTTAAAAACTTGCTAGACAAACACATCACAGGCATAAAGTCAAAATGAATGTCGTTCAACTGGATGCAGGCTATAATCAGTTATTTCAACTGCCTGCCTGTCTAAAATAATAATAATATTTCGAGTTACAAAATTACATAAATAATCGGGCAACTCCATTCGTTCTTGTGCGCGGTTTAATATTTCATTAGCGTCCGACCTGTTTGGTATCACGGGGTGAAAGGCGTTTATAAGTGCTGCAGCATTCTAAAATCTTCCATTAAATGTTTTGAGGCTAAATTGAAGAACCTGCTTCGGAATATTTTATAATCTCTTTTGAACCTGCCATTTACAACCTCTACCACCCAACTGCATAAAGTAACACATCTAGATACATTTGCAGCATGTGTGCTCAATTGTGTTTGTCCCTCTGCTAAGGACTCAGGTTTGTGTATTGAATACCCTAATGCTCTTAGCAGAGGGATACTATCGCGAAATCCCCTATCCAAGATGAAATCATCCCCGCTCTCAAAATACGAACGTAGAGGATGATTTTCATCTTGGAATAGGGATCTCATTATATCGGCATCGGATACATTTGCCCCGTATGGCCCAAAGGCATCTAAAATGTGACCATCGGTAGCCACTATTAAAAATGGTTTCACCAAATTACCATATTTGTGGTGACTATAAGTCTGTTTTTGGTAAAAATAATTTAATGATTTTTGAACATCTATATAAGTTCCGTCAAAAATAACTATTGGTTTCGTGTTTTCTTCTCTAAACAAACCCTCTGGTATAATAAGATTTCTTGCAATTAATTCTTCCCGTGTCATATGTTCTACTCCCAAATGTCTCGTTACAAAGTTGCTCGTCAAACTGTTCCGAGCTTTATTAATTAATTTACACACCCGGCTCGGGGCCATCCTCATGAGTGATGCCACTCGTCTAAAAGGTTCTCCTGTCCTTAATTTGAGCAGATACAGGCCCAATGCTAGCCTTGCGTTGCTTCCTTGTATGTTGGCCTCACTGAATAGTCTTTCAAATTGTTGTTTTGTCAAAGATGTCCAAAACATGCTATGGTCATCATTTAATTCTTCGAGATTGTCAAAATTCAATTGTATGTTTGAGGAGCTTTTCATTAACTGATGCATATCTGCCAAGTCATTTTTATTAAATACATTGCTGAGTTCCATTAGGTTTAGGAATTCCCAGTCGTATGTTGTTTTATTGTTTTGGCATACACGAGCATTTTTTCCAACGTATATGTTGTATTGGGTTATTAATCTTTTCTTAAGGTACTTAGGCACACTTAATCTCTTAACGTTTTGACACCCCGGAACAAAACAACTGGCTGATGTGTTAGAAACACGCTTCACATGATCCAGATGAATTATTTCGCGTGGTGGCTCTACTTGTGGTTGTGGCTCTACTTCTGGTTGTGGCTCTACTTCTGGTTGTGGCTCTACTTCTGGTTGTGGCTCTACTTCTGGTTGTGGCTCTACTTCTGGTTGTGGCTATATTTCCAGTTGTTGCTCTGGTGGAGGTGGACGACGCTGTTGAATTTGTCTCTCCCTTTCCACAGCTCTTCCAGCCGCAACCCAGCAGGCATAACATACAACTGGATTTTCTGGAATCTACAAGACAAGAATAAACCTATTAATCATCATTTATTTACAAAAATGTGATGAAAGATCGTTAAATAATAATATTAAAATAATAATAATAAAATCATTTTTTGCAGGTACACCCATGTTACAAATCAAATTAAATTTAAAAAAAAGTTAAAGCAACCAGCACGAGTCTTTTGAATAACATAATATGCTAGGCTAACAATTTTTGTATGAATAGAATAGAATAGAAAAATCTTTATTTTATAGGACATTCAGGATGTCACTTAAAACAAGTCAAGATTACAATGAAATACATACAAACATACATTAAACGATTTAAATACATAGATACGCATTCGTTATTTTGACCCTACTGACTCAATCACCGTTAGGCTCAATCACCGAAAATGCTTATTGAGTGAAATAAATGCATAGAAAGCGGACATTTAAGAATTTTAAATTATTAATAATCCATGTAAGTAAAAATCAATTTACATTTTCTGATTTTTAATTCGCTCAATGAGCGTTTTCGGTGATTGAGCCTAACGGTGATTGGTGCATACAGATTTAACAAATAGATTTAACAGAAATAAGTTAACCTGCTATATAATATAATAAGTTTTACCTCTCGTGGTTGTATTATTGCAGCAATGACATTCCTCTGAGGACCTTCTGGTAAATTATGGGTTCTTATATTTTTTAGTGATCTTTCACATTGAACGCAGTATTCCAAGATAATTATAGGAGGTGCAGGACTAATTACTTCGTTTCGTACAGCATCCACTACCATTTGTCTTTGCAGATAACGTCTCACTTGAAACCAGCAAGTGTAACAAATTCTTGTATTGAGTGGAATCTGTAAAGGCATACAAGTAATATAGAGGTATGGTTTAGTAAAACTAATCACATCATGTATTTACTAATATAATATAATATTATGTTCGATCGATGTTTTTCACATAAGTACCTGAATGTCCGAATTTCTTTAAATTTCATTGCGTTCTGGTCCTTCACACAAGACAAGTGAATGTCTATTGCGAGTCAATCTTGAGTGACATCTCACACAGACATTAATGTTGTGAGTACTAATACGAGGCTGTTCCAAGTTTTCAGCTTCTAATTGTTCAGCTAAGCCATTAAAACATTCTGCACACAACAAAGACTGGTCATCAATCTGTAAAACAAAACCAATAATGTACACATACATTATGTTTCTAGTAAATACAGATTTGTAATGTCCAAGTGGAAAATTAATGTTTATACTTTACTTCGTTGAAGACTGTCATATAGTTCAATGCCCATATCCATAACGACATAACTTTGGTCAATGGAATCTATGATGATCCTATGGCAACTGACACAAGTGTGCATAATAGCACCCGTCGTCGTACCTAAAATAAAAAGGAATAAAAATTAAATCACGTTACTTTTGCCAAATAATGAGTAAAGACTGTTAGGTGCTTAGACTTGATAAGCCATAGGGAACCTGGTTTTTCATAAATTGATAAAATAAATACATAATATAATGTTAGAAAAATATTAATAATTGGTGTTTTTTTTATTTAATTATTATTTTACGAGAAAATATCGATTTGTTGGCGCGGCGCAGCGGGCTTTTCCGATAAAATAAATATTTTTGTAAGTTTTATTTACATATGTTTAATCTATTACACGAAAATCTTTCAAATAAAACAATAATAACAACTAGTGCAAGTTCTCTATTGTGATCAGGGGGATTGAAAAATGTATGTATAGCCGTTTAGGAAAAACCACATCGCGGTCTGTCCATTTTTCAATAACATGAGCTTTGAGGCCATAAGGGGGCCACAGGCCACAACTTGTTCGTGCATTTATTTCGCTCAATGAGCGATTTCACCAATGATTTGTCACCAATGATTCTTTATTTAAATCTGATCTGTCAGATTAACAGAGCAGGCCAGGCTGACAGTTTGACAATGAATTATACTTTCCACATAGATTCATATATTTTTTTTAAATCGGCTTGCATGATTCCCTAGATAATTGATTGAAGAATCTGTTTCAGTGGGTTTCATTAATAAATATTAAGTGTCTTTACGCGTCATATTTAGACAACAAATAATTTCAAAAAAGTGCTCCCATGATTCCCGAGCACATATACTATAGATAATCACTATGTGTATCAATTATTTTATTTTATTACTAGCTGATGCCCGCAACTTCGTCTGCGTGTTGTATGTATTTTTATAGAACCGAGTTTGTACATTGACACAACTTCAGATACTTACATGAATTGCCGTTTTTTATTAAAGCCTATTTCGTTCATATTTTCGTTTATTGCATAATTAAGGAAAAGCAATTTCTAAAAATATTTTTTACTTGAAAACTTGGCTAAGTATTTCATATTAGGTTGATACTACATTACTTTGGATCTGAATACAAAGCTCAAATATAGTTGTTTCATCTATCGCTTATATTTATGTCACACTTGCGCTTTTGATAGGCTAAGGTCCGTATTACAGAACGCGGCTCAGACTCTGATCTATACTTAAGTAGCAGTCGTTTTTGTTATTTTAATAGTGACAGAGATAGACAATCAGCACTTAACTCAAAACTTGAGTCTCCTTAAGTGGTGCCTCTAAAACATCTTTAAAAAGTTTTATGTTGTCTTAACAATTTCAAAAAAAGTGGTTAAATTGTACAAGTATTTCGCGTTTCTGTGAAAAACGTAAATATTTTGTATAGAAAATCAGTTTTCCTAAAATAAAAATATGTGAAGTAAATAATTTACGAAAATTGTATGTTGAAAGGAAATTGTATTGTATAAATTGTATGTTTTTGTATGGATTGTATTGTATGGACTTAGAAAGTACGGAGGGCCACAACTCAGGTTACCTACACGCGTGCACTCGGTGCTGTTGTGATATCAGCGGTTTTGCAGTGAAAATGGAGTTACTTGATGTGCTGGCCTCTGTGTACGTAATGTAGCTGATTCAAGTAGTTGTTTAGATTCTGGGGTCTTTAAAAGTGAAGGGTACCTAGTGTCTCTTAAGGCGGTTAGAGTTGTCAATGACCTTGACGTTTGAGCCCTCTGCCCCGCGCGCCACAACCGCACCCCGCAAGAAAACACCGGTCAAAGAATACACAGGCGTAGAATGTCCAGAGCACTCCATACATTACTGCCTATCACTTGAGTTTGAATTGATGAATCTAACTAGGTACTTCTAATAACAAAAGATGTCGGTGTATGTAAGTAATTAAACTTAATCTAAGTTGAATTATTTTGATTACCGCAATCGACGTATGCTATTATTCGACAATGGGAGGTTTTCTTTTTGGGTATTAAAAAAAAAAGTATTTCCCCAGAGCTCTCTAGATGGCGCTGAAATGACTCCGTTACTAGGTGCCAAAGCCAAAAGGCTTGGAGAAGAGCATTGTATCAAATATTCTGAGTTTGTTTTGGCTTTCCAATCATCCTAGTTTTCTCGCGCTTTGTTATAATTCAGTTTTGTTTTTTCGTTGTTTTCGTAAAATCGTCTAAATACGTATGGTAGACGTGATATTGATGTGATATGACTATAACGTTTCGTTTTATGATCTCAAAATTACGTTCAAGTGAATTAATCAAAAATAATTTAACGTTCCGTTCCTTGCAGTAACGTACATAGTTTAGCGCCATCTATCCAGCGACTGGGGAAAAATTTAAAAAAAATAAAAAGAAAATCCCTCATTCTGACCGATCGCATATATTTATATATATAGGTATTGTTGTACCTGTTCTGGGGGCAAATAATTAAAACGCGTAGCTCTTCTTCAGGTACTATAATTATAAACAATCATTGCACTTTTGTTGCACTTATTTTAATTACAACTTATACTCGGTTAACACAATTAAACAACGCTTAGTAAAGTGCTATTTGCACGCCTACGAACGTATCACTAGAACTTATTCCGCGAGCTCTCTACAATGAATCCACCATGAATCCACAATTAATGGCGTAAGACCATATCTTCAATCATTTCGAATGTTGACATCGAATACCATTTCAAACCTTTTAAATTGATATTCGAATTATCTTCTTTGAAATGACCGAATGAGAAAGAAGTTACGTTATGCCCGATCCTCCATGAAGGTCTGCATACCACAACTGCAGCACGCCTAACTGGCGCCAGCGACCTGGTGGCAATAATTCACCAGCCCCACGGGGAAGATACAACTTCCGCCCTAGACAAGCGCGGAACCAATCACAAAACAACTCGGGAAACGCCAGGCGGCTCCGCTAAGGGGAACGGTAGAAGAGCCGTCTACACCACCCTCAGTTCCCCAAGTAGAAGAATTGGCTAGTAGCCAGAACCACATTACCTACTCCAAACAGTTCAACAGAGGAAGAGGACATAAAGAAGAAGCTATTTAGCTACAAGAGCAAACCTTTGATCATTCTACAATTAAATTACCCTAGCAAGTGTAAGGTGGTGGCTCTCATAGACACTGGTGCCGCTGTCCCGTGTATTTCGGCATCTATGTGCCATGTTTTAAATATCCCGATAAAGTCTGCGCCACCAATGTCTCCTAAAGCAATTAATAATCAATTTATTCAGGTTACATAGAAACACCAATATTACTTCCTGGAGGATTAGAAGTCACCTTCCGTGGAATGGCAGTGTTAATTCCATCCTGTCCATTCATTCTCGGAAAAAAATTTCTTAACGAATTCAAAGTCTCTGTCGATTTTAATAATCAATGTTTAAGCAGTTCAAGTCTACAGGGAACTTCTATTCCTTTCATAACCAAACAAGATCGAACAAGTTCGTCATTGGACGCGATTTATAGCGAAAAGTTACATAATAACGACTATGTTTATTTTTCAGAAGCAATGGACAACAATCTTGGAGTCGATATTTTTCAAAGTACCACTGAAAGTTCTTTTATAATCAATGATGAGTTAATTGATAATCAGAGGACGGCACTGCATGACTTGTTAATAAAATTCGATTTGCCTTTAAGAACGATCAATTGGGCCGATGTAGTATCATCCCGGTCCACATACAAACTAAAGATGAAGAACCGGTATTTTCAAGACCTTATAGATAGAGTGTCCCCAGTACAGAGAGACATAATTGAGTCACTAGTAAAAGAAATGTTAAAACTTGGCATTATCTCAGAAAGCCAGAGTTCATATGGTTCTCCGGTCGTACTTGTCAAAAAGCCAGACGGAACATGGAGATTTTGTGTTGATTATCGACGTCTTAATAAAAAGATTATAACAGATTCGTATCCAATACCAGTGATTGACGACATAATTAATTATCTATCTGGAGCTAAATATCTCGCAGAGCTGGACCTTAACAGCGGGTACTGGCAATCAGTCATCAGTTCAGGAATGGAGAAGACCGCATTTATTACAAGTTCCGGTTTATATGAATTTAATGTGGTTCCCTTTGGCTTGCGCACAAGTCAAGCTGTCTTTCAGCGCATGATGGATAAGATCATAGGTGATATGAGGTATAAGAATGCTATTGTCTATGTGGATAACGTGGTCCTGTTTGCCAAGAGTTTTTCAGAATTTTTAGAGGTTTTACAAAAATTATTTGAACGACTACGGAAAGCTAATATCACCCTTAAGCCTTCAAAATGTAAGTTTGCCTTTACAGAATTGTCTATACTAGGTTATTTCATATCGGGCAATGGACTTAAACCCGACCCAAGGAAAACCTAAGCCATTAAAGAGGTAAAGCCGCCAACCACCTTCAAGGAAATAAAGAAAGTACTTGGTTTATTCTCATATTACAGGAAGTTTGTGGAGAATTTCGCTAAAATTGCACAGCCACTCAAAGAAAAATACAAAGTTTATTTGGCAGGAGCAACAACAGCAGGCAGTTGAACTCCTAAAGGACAAGCTGTGTAATCCACCCATTTTATCTTATTTCAGCAGTGATCCCAAAGTGACCACCCGGTTATACATTGATGCCTCTGATCTGGCATTAGGTGCATATTTGTGTGGCTCAGGCCAGCAGACCCACGGAAATTAAACAATGAATTTAGGTATTCTATGTATGCCAATACACAGTGCCTTCCTAGTGCCTATTGATGCCAAAAGAACCATATCTAGTGCAATCATAGTTTAAGAAATATAGGTCGTTGTTTGTGGGTCTGCTGGACGGATATCAGCCCAGCAGACCCACCTCTCGTACACGGAAACAGCTAGAGACATGGTTCTAGTTCTAAGCTTTAATGCTCTACTTGGTGCCATTGAGAAAAAAGTTTCAAACCTAGTGCTTCAAGCGTTTCGGAGCTATAAAACGATCTTGGTGTGCCTGCTGGGCGGAGGTTCAACGCAGCAGACCCAACACGATAGCTCCATAACTAGAAGGTAATTGGTATGAAAATAAAATCTCATATCAACGTTTAGTGTGTAATCAGTGCCTTAGCTTAACATAAAAATATCTGTTTAATTTGACTTCCAAACACAACAAATAGCCTCTGAAAGTTCTGCATACATTTCAAAATGAATACAGTCGCGTACATAATCAATAGTGTTTACGTAATTGTTGATACAATATGGATTAAATGTCTTTTTTACAAGCTTGTATTTTATTTTCAATGTTCGTAAAGGTGATTTTTGTCCACCAAGTGAGCTTTTATGTACCTACTAAATCTTCCCCCTTGCCTGCGTACGGGGTTTATTAGTTATTAGCACAGTTTAAGCGCTAAGTACCTAAATCAAAAATTACGTAAGTAGTTTAATTTTGATACATGATAAAAATATATCTTCAGGTTTTATTAGGTGTGCGTTATCGTCTTGGCTCAAGGATATGATGCTATGAGACCGATAGCCTATGCATCAAGAAGACTTTCAGACCCTGAAACCCGTTATACAACCACAGAGAAGGAATCTCTGGGTTTGATTTGGGCCTTGAATTATTTTCGTCAATATTTATTTGGTCTTCGATTCCAGGTTGTTACTGATCATAAAGCATTATGTTGGTTAAACACAATAAAAGACACTACTAGTAGACTGGCCAGATGGGCATTAGCCATCCAAGAATGGGATTTCGAAGTTTTGCACTGCCCGGGACGTGAAAATGTGAGTGAATGTGGTGGCAGATTTTTTAAGCCGAAATCCATTGGAAAAGGAAAGATCTATCACTTCGGAGGTTCAGGCTGAGCCTGATGATTTAGAAATTTTTCCTTGCGATGTATCCATGCATGTGAACGCTCAAGAAAATGATGAATTTTGCACTAACATTAGAGCTAAAATAAATGATGGTAATAGCTCTTCCTATAGATCATATATTATGATTAATAATCTTATTTACAGATTGGATAAACGCCATGGTCAAGACATGAAAAGACTTGTATTGGCACGTGAATTATTTTCAAATGTGATGGAAAGTTTACATGATGATCCATATTTAGGAGGTCACTTAGGCCTCACAAAAACATTTGAAAGGTTTAAAAATAAATATTTAATGCCTGAGGCTTTGAAATATATAAGGTCCTAATTTATTAGTGACTTTCCTTCAAAGACGTTATTGTATAGGTTAATAGTATTCCAAAAAACAACATAAAATTTACTTAATTATCTTAAAATAAAATTTAGCAAAAAAAATAATTTTCCATTTAAAGATAAAGGAATGGTTCTCTATCACTTGAAGCCGGCCACTCCCCGCTCGCCCGCTCTACTACTGCCATTATTATTTATGTTTGAATGGATGGGTTTATTCATCATAGTAATGAAAAAATATCATAACAAAATTTTTCAAGACCTTTTCAATTTAATATTATGCCTTTGTTTTTTGACTCAAATGATATATTTTGACCTACACAATAACGTGTTAAAAGGAAAGTCACTAATAAATTAGGACCTTATATATGTAGAAAGGTATATAAAATCTTATTTAATTTGTCAAGAGCGGGCAACATCGAAAACAATAATGGAACTTCATCCTATTGAAGTGGAAAATATTTTAGAAAGGGTGGGGGTGGATATTCTGGGTCCGTTCAAAAGATCTTATAGAGGCAATGATTATCTTATTGTTGCAGTAGAGTTCCTATCTAAATATGCTATCTGTAAAGCGGTACCAAGAGTGAATGCTGATGTGATATGCAATTTTCTTATTGAGGAAATTATTTGCAGATTAGGAGCAGTTCAGAATATATTATCTGACAGAGGAACTGTCTTTACCGCTCATGCTGTGAAGGAAACGGTGGAAACTTTTGGTGCAAAATTGACCCATACTACTTCTTTTCACCCACAGACCAATGGGCTAGTGGAACGCTTCAACAGGACCATCACTGACATGTTAGCAAAATATTGTTCGCCAAATCAACGTGACTGGTGTGCGGTTGTTCCATTGGTGGTCCACGCTTACAATACGAGCAAGCACAGCTCCGCAGGCATGTCCGCTCCCTCGCAGTACATTATACTCGCTCACTAGCATATTCGCAAAACATCATATTCTCGTGTTATGATATTATCGCGTCATCATATTCTTTCAATATGATTGTCGAACAACATCATAATGACAGAAGATGATATTCGCAAATAATTCTATTCGTTTATTAGTTGATTGAATGTACAGTTAGCGACAGTTTTTCTTTCTTTAATTTATGTAACAATGTATGATGATTAATGATAGTTGGGAATAATACTTGTTTTACTATGGGTAGTATTTAAACGAGCGACTGTAAATTAAAGTTTTAAGTATCAAAAATAATTAATTTAGCTTATAGTACTGCGAGCGACTAGAAATTAACAGACTAGCAACTAATAAATATTTGAGTGACCTAATATTTGTTTTTTTTTTTTCAATATTCGGAAGATGTTTTTTTTTTAGACTGAGCAGCATTTTATCTTAAATGAAGTGTTTCGAATACAAAAAAAAAACTTTGAAAAATACTATAATTAGCAGATTTGGTATTATGAGCTCACATTTTTTTTTGTTTTGTATCCTGCGGCATTAACAATTCCGTTAGCTTGCGATCAATAAATATTAATGTTCGCGGCATGGGGATGGCCCAAGGGCCACCCCCCGCCGCACCCTAACCTATTCTCTAGAGGTAGGGCAGACAAGAAACTCAATCTGTCTTAATATAGAAGTTGGCCTCTCTGCATTTCTAGTCGCTCACTTAGTAATTTAGTCGCACGGATAGAATTTTAGTATCTCAAATGGATTTATCACCACCCACTTTTTGTAAGCTCGTTCTGAATTTTATTATAAATCAATATTCGTCGCTAGTTTAGTTAATTAGTCGCTTACTCAAATTCATACCGCTCAAGTTATTAAAACAGCAAGTTCATCAACAGTCGCTAAGTAATTTTTTAGTCACTCTTCAAATAATTCCCCTTTTACTATTTGCACTGGTGCATAAAGTTACCGTCGGCATTATTTTATGGATCCCAGTGTACTATCTCAAATATGATGTTTTTATTAAATAGTGTTTTGCGAATATGGTCTTTTAAGATAATGATATTTTGCGATTATCATGTTATGAGAATATGATGTTTTGCTAATATCGTGTTTTGCGAATATGGTATTTTACGATTGTGGTTTATTGAGAAGATGATATACTGCAAGGGAGCGATTTTAATAACAACTTATACTCGGTTAACACAATTAAACAACGCTTAGTAAAGTGCTATTTGCACGCCTACGAACGTATACACTATAACTTATTCCGCGAGCTCTTTACAACGAATCCACAATGAATGGCATAAGACCATATCTCCAATCATTTCGAATGTTGACATCGAATACCATTTCAAACCTTTTAAATTGATATTCGAATTATCTTCTTCGAAATGACCGAATGAGAAAGAAGTTGCGTTATGCCCGATCCTCCATGAAGGTCTGCATACCACAGTACCTATAGGAGGTTGGGGCTAAATGAAATACTTAATTAGGATATTAATAAAATAATTTTTAATTCTCTGAGACTATGAAGCACTATACGTCCATTCGTAACAAGCTGATACGCAGAGTGTGGGGTCCTAAGGTGAGAACAAAGGACTCTCTATTTAAGCAACTTATTTTGCAACTTTACATTGTATATAAAAGTATGTAGATACTTTTAGGGAAGATATTAATTTTTGCTTTACATAAATGGTTTAGCAAATCCAACACGCCCCTAGGAGGTTGGGGCTAAATGAAATACTTAATTAGGATATTAATTAAAATAATTTTTAATTCTCTGAGACTGAAGCACTATACGTCCATTCGTAACAAGCTGATACGCAGAGTGTGGGGTCCTAGGGTGAGAACAAAGGACTCTCTATTTAAGCAACTTATTTTGCAACTTTACATTGTATATAAGTAAAAGTATGTAGATATTTTAGGGAAGATATTAATTTTTGCTTTACATAAATGGTTTAGCAAATCCAACACGCCCCTAGGAGGTTGGGGCTAAATGAAATACTTAATTAGGATATTAATTAAAATAATTTTTAGTTCTATGAGACTGAAGCACTATACGTCCACGCGCCCCCTCAAAAATTAATCTCTAAAGTACTACGAATCATTCATAAGAAAGGAATACAGACATCGTATACATTGTTACTAGTTGCTACATTTAATACATTGTTGCATTGTTTACTTTAATGATTTAATGGAACGTATATTACTTCAAAGTGTTGCCTGGGGCAATGTACATCATAATGGTCCAACATTTGTTGCTATGGATTAGGGAAACCCAGGAAAACCTAACCAGACCATGTGAATTTGTATATAAGGTCCTAATTTATTAGTCACTTACCTTCTAAGGCGTTATTGTATAGGTTGATAGTATTCCAAAAAACAACATAAAAATTAATTATCTGAAAATTAAATTTTGTAAAAAAAATAAAAATAAAAATTCCATTTAAAGATAAAGGAATGGTTCTCTTTCGATTATAGCCGTCCACTCCCCGCTCGCCCGCTTTACTACTGCCATTATTAATCATAACAAAATTTTTCAAGACCTTTTAAATTTAATATTATGCTTTTGTTTTTTTACTCAAATTATATATTTTGACCTACACAATAACGTGTTAAAAGGAAAGTGACTAATAAATTAGGACCTTATATATGTATACATATAGTATATATTTAAAGCAGAGGCCCACGATCAATCCTGTTCCATTCGATTTTAAGCCAAAAACATACTTAGAAGTTTTTGTCTAAAGTGTCGCATTAGGTACTGAGATATTTTCTGTTAAAAATTACATTTCGACACGTCTGTTTGTTCAAAACATTCTAAAATCGCGTACTTTTTTATATTATTCCGATCACAAAATTGTAATTCGATATGTTGTGGAAGAAGATGTAATATGGATAAAGACCATCATCCGAAAAGAGCATCCAACCTGAATGGTATACCTAAACTTCAAGGTGATCACCCGAAGGAGCCCCACTATGGAGAAATCAAATGTTGGCAGCCACTAATGAAACTTGCAGCAATCGATAGAGAAAAATATTACAAAACGAAAGTGTTGATTGAAAAAATGTCAAAAGATGTATACTTTCGAAGATATAGAGCTTTGAAAATGAACAAAATATTTACTAACAAAAATATAATTTGAATTCTTTACCTTCCTTACAGCATTAGATAACTCTATCCTACTTTTTTGAGCATGGAAAAGCAATTTTTTTACTTTTATTATCATTTTTAGGTAGGTACAGTCAACAAGAGCACGCTAAAGCTTTGAATCTTATCCTTTAATAGATAATTGAGAATGAAAAGGTATTTTAAAAGTAGTTACGTGTTTATTAGATAAGTAGGTACCACTAAATATATCGTTAGTCTAGCTACGCCCGGTCTTTTCAGTCCTAGTAGGTATTATTAGGAATATCGCTTGTCTAGGAAAAATATAAGTAGTAATCAGACTACATTCATACATAAACTCAGGACAATCGAGCAGCTGAAGGCCAACATCCGACTTCCTCATGTTCTGAGGAAAATAATGATAAATGTTCTCGAAAGAGCCCGTCTTTGTAAGGCTGAAAATGGTGGTCATTTAAGTAATGTAATGTTTAAAACCTAACTCAAAACTATCTCCATGATTATTAAACTCAAACCTATCTCCATGAGTGTTATTTTTATTATCTTATAATAATTACTTGACTTTTACACCAACCTGTAGTAGTATGGTCTATTATTTAAGTCTAGAACACCTGATTGTAAAATGATCCTGTATTTGATTGCCTATTTTATTTATTTAGTTTAAATAAACAATTTATATAAATCTAAACGTAGTTTGATTGCAATACACCTACTTATATTATTCCTACATATGCGATATTCCTAATAATACCTACTAAGACTGAAAAGACCGGGCTTAGCTACACTTAAGATATATTTAGTACCTACGTACTATAACGAGAGGGGTAGGTAGTCGGGAAGATAAGAAAGGCAAAGAAGGAATGACTTTTAGTTATTTATTAGAGGAAAGAACTATTCTCAAGTGAAGCTACGAGAAGACTCAAAATACTAGCATTGACCGTCAAAAGGAAGCTAATTGTTTTTAATGACAAAATACCTATCAAAAGGCTTTTCAAGTAAGACGGATAACGACTTCTCTACAGTACCTACTTATCTAATAAACACATTATTACTTTAAACATACTTTTTCATTCTCAAATATCTAATATAGGATAACATTTAAAGTGTCAAGCTTAGCATGCTCTTGACTGTATGCACCTACCTAAACATGATAATAAAAGTAAAAAACTGTTTTTCCATGCTCAAACAAGTACGATAGAGTTATCTCATGCTGAAGACTTCAAATTATATTTTGCAGATATAAGGTTTTCGAGTTCCTTTTTTAATTCTGGTACAGAGTCATCTCCTATTTTCTTTTTTAACTCATAAATTATCTCCTCAGGAAACTTCTCTAGTATTAAGAATCTATAGATACTTTGTGAAGTATCTTCGCCGAGGGAACTCAACACTCTTAAGTGCCTTTCTATCTTATTCAGGACTGTTCGGCAACTTGTTGAAGTATCTGCAGGTTTAACTTTGCTCAGTGCAGCGTAGTGAGCCTCTCTGACGATACTTAAGCGTCCATACCTCTCCTGAAGAGTCTTAACGGCAATGTTATATTTTGTATTAGTCGTTCCAAGTCCGTCGATCAGTTGCTTGGCCTCACCGCGCAAGGAAGATTTTAAGTACATAAATTTGTCCACTTCGCTTAATCGACGACTATCGAGACACGAACTGGTCCCAGAATTGTGTCCATTCGAGAATATTTCCTTGATATTCAGGCAGACAAAGCTTTGGTAATTTTCCTGTATCTATCTATCTATGGAGGGGACGCCCGTCAGGCACAGGCGGGTGATCAGTCCACTCATTTGGGACCATTTCACCCAGTTCCCCACAACAGCGCATGAGTTTTACCTCTGCACTGACAGTTCCACCTCTTTGAACCTACCCGAAGCTTTAGCAAACCCGATTATATCCTTTATGTTAAGCTCTTGTATTTGTTCTTCTTTTACCTCATCCATGCCTATTGTCTCCCATCTTACCAGCGCGTACATTGGACACTCAGTCAGGAAATGGAGACTTGTTTCCTCCTTGTCGCATTCTGGGCATGTGGGATCACTTTTTACGCCCATTATTGCTAGGTGTCGGTTCAAAGGACACCTTAACTAGGGGGTCCAGCAGTAGGCACCACATCAGCGGCGATAAACAGCCGCCTTGTGGAAAGCCTCTCTTGGCTTTGATTTTGTGGGTGTCACCCCCCAGCTGTGCTATGATTGATCTATGTTTCAGCATGTTCATTATCCAACATGCTGCCCGTTTATCTATGCCTTCCCTGTTGAGAGATTCTTCTATCGCCGAGGTTGAGGCCTTGTCAAAAGCCCCCTCCACGTCAAAGAAGCATCCTAGGGCATGTTCAAACGTCAAAGAAGCATCCTAGGGCAATTTTCCTATAACTTGTGGAGCAATCTTTTGGGGCGGTTGTTTTGACATGTCTTATCCGGACCTGTAGCTCACATAGGTTCTCCTCAGCTTCGAGCTGCGTGGTGGATATCCTTGAAATATCATCGACGGCTGGATTATTCGAAAGGCGAAAGTAATTGTTAAGTTCGGCTTTCAGTCTGCTTAATCCGCTCTCCATTTTAGAGATAGTTATTTCAACCACGAGAAGAAAATCATCCTGGGGAACTTCCTTTCCAATAGAGTTGATTAACTCTCTCGCCTTTAATGATAATCGACTGAGGTATTCCATAGTTACTTCGAGTTAGGTCATTAGATTTTCTTCCATGGTGCTCGATTGTAATAGTATTTATCTGTAATTGACACATAACAAAAGGAAACAATAAGAATAATAACAATAGTGTACTGTAGCTCGTACACTATGACTATAACGCAGGTATGTATTATGCGAAGCAAATAATTTTAATATCGGTTCCATACATTATTCATTTGTCACACATATATTGCGGATGTCTTAATATTTGTAAATAATTTGCCATGGATACACATTCTTATTTAATGGACATTCTCATTTATTTATTCTTATAACGTTCCTCGCAAAAGCACCACATAATATTCGAACTTCGCCCAGTTCAATTTCTCAAAGCATGACGCACATAATATTTTTTTAAGAATCCCATATATTGGGTTGTTAACTCCTTTCCTTAAGCAAGAAGGATTGTCGATGGATGGCTCATGCATGATAGTACAATTAATTAATTTATTATCAACGGCAAAAGCTCATAAGCATGTGAAAATATTAAGTCAATTAAAGCTTCATAATAGACGATAGTATTTTAAGCATTGATAAACTATTTAAATATATTTATTTGAAGCAGCATTACAAAACAGTGTCTGAATTGTAGAATAAGGTTTAAAATTGTATCTTCTATTAGGAAATGTATGTACAGAGTGATACCATGAGGCTGGCATAACCACCTAGAGTGGCTGAAGCCTCGTTAAATATTAAGATAAAAAAAAGCAGCATTACAGCAGACTAATCAGATATCCATATATAAGAAATTCGAGAAAAAAATATATCAAAATAAAACAAGAAATTCTATTTATAATTTTGTAAAATCCTTAAATTGAATAATATAAAATCTCTCTATTTTCTTTTAATTTCGTCAAACTATGTATGGTAATGGTGTATAGTTCTTCCGAATGACCATCAATTACAAGCTCATTGTGTATCACCGAGTATATCTATTTTATGAAGTTATTCACTAAATTTCTCTAAACATTCAATTTGTAAACCTTGCTAAAAAAAATTTATTAGATTATACCTTATTATAAAATATAATTATTAAAAGAAATTTATAAATTTTCACAAAAGAAAAAGAAACGCATTTGTTCTTAAATTTTAAACAAATTTTCATAAAGAAAAGATTTATTTAAAAAATTTGATGTGAACATAACCTCTCTAATATAATCCTGTCTCGGACGGATAATCTCACATAAACACATAAAACATAACTAAATTGAAATTGATTCGACAAATTTAAAATTAGCAAAATGTTGATTAAATTATACTTCACAACTACTGCAAAAAGTTTATTCTTACTGTATGTAAACCTTTAATTTATTTGTCCTATAACCTAATGTCAATCAATCAATTCTTGGATTTTATGGCCCCATCGGCTTTTTAGCGATGATTCTGCCAGTGTCAAGTGCTTGAGAAGAACTTCTTTAATACAATTTTCCGGTAGATAAACAAATTAACGGTAAACTGGGATGTGAAGTAGTTCCGTCGATCGTCTATAAAAAAGAAAATAAAATAAGATATGGTTAGTAACACAGTGGGTAAGGTTAGCAAACATAAGGAGGGACAAAACATAGACAAAATATATATATATATATATATTTCAGTAAGTATACCTATAGGTATGTTATTAATTCTACATCATAATATTATTAATTTTTATAAATTTCGCCAAAACAACACAAAAGGAGGTCGGGACCAAAGTGAGCAGATAATTTACATTGACAGGACGAGGGATGTTCCTGGGGAGCATTGTCATACAAGGATGTATCAAGATTTGGGCAGTTAAAAAACAAGTGGTCAGGGTTTCCCTCTTCAAGACCGCATTCATACAGAGAGCTGTCGCGGATGTGAAGCTTGGCCAAGAACACAGGAGAGCAAACGTGGCCTAAGCACAATCGAATAATTATGGATGTAACTATCTTTCCAAGATTATTAGGTCAATTTATAAAACCAGGGTTTAGCAGGAATGAAGGGTTGGATGTTTCCATAGTGTTTACCAACCTTATGTCAAGTCAAATTTATTTTAGCTGGCTATGGTCTTATGTTTTCACTTTGACAGTTTTATTTAGAGAGAAAGTATCAGTAAATTATGTACAAAACTATCTACAATAATACCTATATTTAATTAAGCATTTAGTGGTTTGTAGGTAATTTTATATGAATAAGTACAGAGGCCAGCACATCAGGTCACTCCTCTCATTGCAAAACCGCTCCCATCACAACAGCACAACGTGCACGCGCGTGGCAACCCGAGTTGCGGTCGTATGTACATCTAACCGTGATAAGCTGTTTATTTATTATGGTGCTTCAACACAAATGGTACTTACCGAATTACGGGACGAAAACTGCATCAGACGTCAATGGGCACGAAGACAAAGTCGGTGATCTGGGGTCCTCCGGTAGCGTCCGACTTACGGCGGCCTAAAAGGAGCACACGATTCATAATAACGATTCAAACGACAATCTCAATTTCGGCCGGATACGGAAAGTGAACCCTAATCGCGTTTACTAAATCGAATTACTTAAAATGAAAACTGTCGATGAATAGACTCGATGTAAAATGGACGCTGACAAATTCTAGAAGGCCTAAATCTTTCCTGTATAATTTCACAGCCACTAGCCGGTTTTAGCTTCTGAATCCTTTTGTACACCTTCCTTAGCACACAATACACTGAAAGCAATAATTTTTTATAAGAATAATTAAACTCACCTAGCAAAACAAATTAAATATCACGAGTCCGACGATCACCTTTAAAGAAATAAACCAAATGGCTGATTTAACCGCAAAGCTACGCAACGCTACCAATCGCTACGACAACAGTTTCCGGTGGCGGTGACTTGAACGAACCGCAAACGTACGATTTAAATCACTCCTCCACAAGCACCACTATTGAACCCTAAACGAAAGCAACAAAGTTCATAATGCCTCGACAATAATATAGAAATACCTATTCAATTAAACAACTATTATAAAACGTAAATTCAAGAAATCAGAAAATTATAATCCATCAGACATAAAAGTAAGTTTATTTAATTATGCCCTGTAGTACTGTTTTTAAAATTACTATGCTTATTAACTATGCCCGTAACTTGTAAATACATTTAAAAATATGTTAAATGACTCCGCCATCGACCATCCGTTTCTTGCATCTCTGGTAGATTCGTTTTTAAAAATTTTTCAAAGTAGATTTTAATTGAAATGTCATTCTTTTCGCTCATAATCCTTTATAATTTAAGATAATCTAGATCTGATATGATTTTCCTAGAAATACGTCCCTTTTATGGAATTTTTAATTTCCCCCTTATTTTATAATAGTGGTTTCGAACGCCATCTAGCGTAAAGTAGCGTGAACTCTTCTCTCTACCAAGTGGCTCATATCCGCTATCCATTAGTTTTCTTGATGTTGGTATTCGCCATATTGTTTTTTGAATTGTGGCGCGGTTTTCGAAAAATTCGATGTACATTGCTCGTTTTCGATCTTTGACTCTTTGTGCGATTTCATCTGTCAGTTTCAATCTACGCAATGTACGACTACATTTTCTGTCAAAAAAAAGGGTGGTACCAACCTAACTTATTTTTTCTATGTCTATGTACCAACCTTAATATAACATGATTGTCTTAAAAAATCTTAAAAAACCTTAATATAACATGATTATCTTAAAAAATAAAGAAGTTCACACACACTCGCCGTAAATTACATACTCGATTTACCAGATTATTAATTATATCAATGCGTCAAATTCACGCGAGAACGGTGGTAGACACCGTGTTGATGCATTTTGCATAAACGAAAATCGTGTGTTCCTTGAATAAAATTAAATTATGAAAATTCCAAGAGATTCGCTCAGTGATAGACAAAAGACTTCATATTTTCGTGACATATATATTAGACGCGCTCGTTTTAAATTATTGACAAAAGAAGATGTTTCACACGTCCCGACATCTGTGATTCTTGGTTATGAAAATAAGGACGATCAGTAAGAAAATATGAAGTGTTTCAGAATATACTCTATGGTTTCAGACATCACACTGAGGGGATCTTTTCCTAAGGAAGTCGTTATTAAGCTATTGCATAGCTTCTATCGCGGGTCTTGAGCGCGGGGACCGAATCCAGAAATTCCGTAACGAAAAAAACCTAACGCTCCCCACTCCGACGGGCACGGAGGTGTGGCTTGAAGGCCGTGCATCGTCTAACGTCGTTTCAGTTCGGCAGTCTTCGACACGGTGTTTGTGTGCGTGCAACAATAATAATAATAATATAATAACAATAATAATGATAAGAGCTGAATGGGAAGTGACGTCCCTTGGGTCCCATACCCCCGTGAGTCGGTCAGGCCTCTCTCTCCACTTGCCTTTATTGGCCGGTTGGAGTGGATCCCAGGAGGGGCCGTAGGACTCTCGCCTCTGGCTTGCTTTCACTGGCCGGCCAGAGTGGGGTGTCAGAGCTATATGCTTGCAGGGTGGAAGTGAAAGATGCATAAGTCGCGAGTTGATGAGGTGAGCCGGTCGGCCACCGAGCAGAAAGCGGTGCACACCTCTCGACACCCTCAGCCTCTCACGCGATGTTGCCCCCTTGTCGCACTGTGCGTGCGGTCATTTTTGGGGGCCCATCTTCAGTGAATTGGCGAGTCACCACCTGCCCATTTAGTCGTGTTTTTCAACATTGACAGGGCAGGTGCCATAGTCCTACCCATAGTCCTGTTACCCAGTCCACTAGCTTCTCAACCCAATAGCCCAGTTTCCTTTCTTTCTATTCCTTTCAATAGTCCTGCACTAATCGGGGGTTGTCTTTGGGTGCATTTCTCTAGTGCATACAGAGATAGCTGCCGGCTGGTGTCACATTACTAAATTAAATTGTCTAACGGGCCTCTGCGTGTTGGCTTCGGCCCCACACACGCCTTCCAAAGGTCTGGGACGTAATTGGCCGTGATTCAAGGATCTAGATAAACATAATAATAATAGTAATTATATTATATTATTATTAATAATAATATAATTATTCTACATGTATTAAGAATAACGGCTTTTTGAATAAGGATGAATGTAAGGGGGTGGATCTGTAGAGTTTTCAGGCTGGTATGTAAAGATTTGGGAATGACGCTGGTTGATGATATTACTATAGGGATAGTTCTGTGTCCTCGCGCCACTTTTTAATTTCTACTGATAAGTTATTATTATTATTATTATTACTGCAAAAATAAAATAAATAAATAATTATAATTGCATAAGTTGATACAAAATGCTATGCAATAGCTTTACCGCGGCAGTCCCCGAGTGCAACACGTCTATTTTTTTTTAATATCTATGCGTCCTACGCTTTATTGTGAGAGCGAGACTTCCGTTTCGTAATCATAGACATAGAAAAAATAAGTTTCGTAATCTAATTTCTTTTTCGCTCATGTAAAGTAGGTTAAATAGGTACGCGGCTCAGTGTCCCCAACCTGAGGAGAATAAAAAATAGAAATGCTTGTCTTTGCCACCAATTGTAAACTTATGATTTGATTGGTTAAACTACTTTAATGATTAGTAAATGTGGTGATTCTATTGGATATAAGGCAGAAGCGCCCAATATCCACCAATAGTTATTGATTTTCACAACCGAAATGTCAAACATTTAGAATTATGGCGGCTTCGTGTTTTTTCAAGCTCAAATGCAAGATAGATATTTGCGCCTATTTGCGCCGCTTGGTCGGCGACATTGACAGCATATTATCAAATAATTTCGTTCGCCATTTTGTGAATGCTACGATCGGAATCTAGCACTAGTAACCTTGCGTAGGTTATCTGGGAGAAAATCATGTAAGTTCAACTTCATTCATAAACTTCGCCAATGAAATAATTCCCGATATTCATAAATCATGTATGATTGCTGCTATGCATTTGTGGTTATTTTGAAATCATTAACATTTTGTTTCTATCTATCACGCCCCGTTTGTCTTTACAGCACTACAGCTTCCCTTATTGTGTTCTGGTTTTAGATGGAATGATGTCTGAAAAGTCTGTAGTGAGGAAGACTCCTCTGAATAAACATGAAGTCGCTAAGCCTCCCCAGTACCAAAGACTGGAGAACATCTTAAACGTTACCGATTTTACATGCCAAGTGGCAGATTTCCTAAATCCAGCAAACATAAATCAGTTAGATTTTGAATCAGACGGTAAGGACATTGGCATTAATCTCTCCAAAGGTGATAAAATCATTCATGGTGTAGTAACTACAAAACAAGGTTAGTATGCAGTATAGTGAGGCACTGAACACCCACTGCATGGGGCTCCTACCATTATTGTAGAACAAATGTCCAATAGTGAATTAATTTTAACATATTAATATCAACAGAACGTCAGAGTGACCGTCTTCGTCTTTTCAACGTAGCTTCGGTTGGTGTGGAGAGAGAGTGGTTGAAAAATGTTTTAATATCGAGTTCTGAGACAAGTAGTGAAGATGATACACCATCTGGCAAAGACAGGAGGATACGAAAAATACTTAAAGAGAGACGCAGACACAACAAATTTGTCAAAGAATATTACAAAGATCCTAGCGTAAGTGCAACTTTTTTTTAAAAGTGCATGGGTGACCAGAATTTGCACAAGATCGCAAGAAGTGGAAGGATACGGGGAAGGCCTTTACCCAGCAGTGGGATCTTAAAAGGCTAAGAAAAAAAAGATGTTTTGATATTTATCTTGATGAGAGTCTAGCAGCATGTCACATTGCTTAGCAATGTTCCAGTGAGTAATCCACCTACATTGTATGTCTTTCAACAGCTGAAGTGTTGAGAACCTATCAACACATTCACAATACTATGTAAGATAGGCCTTGTTCATAAATATTTGTGTTTGTAAAAGTATTATGTCTTACTTGAACTTTCTGTACTGATTAATACAACAAGCAATTTTTGTGACAGAAAGGTTTTATTTTATTTTATTATAAGATGGGTTAACTCTTGACCTCAATCTTGACCATAAAGGTCAAAGATGAGGTTGACGATGGAGCGAGTTAACCCAGAAAATGCCTATAAAGGCATATAAAGGTTGATGAATGTGACTGTTTAATCACCTTTTCTATTATTTTAAACAGAATTCTCGGTATATGTATTATGGAACTGGTCTTGTATCTACAAGTGACCGATATCCTGAGCGGAATGCGAACCACCCTATCCCACCACCTCCCCCGACGAGGGGCCGCAGAGGCCGTCCATCAGAAAGAGGTGGTTTAACAAGGGGCACGCAAAAATCTCGTCGAGGACGTACTAGAGATTACCGTGTAGTCAATGAAAGTAATGATGTGGTAAGTTTAAAACCTATGTTCAAATGCATCTTAATGATCTTAGATAGTGTTTCCTCAACTGTCTTCAACACATGCTGTGTTCAATTTTAGTAGGAACAAGTTTGTCTTGGTCTACTATATGCTAGCTTTAGATAAATAATTTTGAAATTGTACCCCATTTTTGAGCCTAAATCTAAATTCATTTAAAATGTAACATACAAAACTTCACGAACAGGTTGATGGAGTAGTTGACTGGGAAGAGCAGCTTAGAAATATCAAAGAAGAAAAAGATGATGAGTTTCCCTTTTTGGATAAACCATCTGTCAGGTAAGTTTTTTGTTTTCTTACCTTAAGGGTAAAAAACCCCTCTATTCCCACTAATTCAGTTTGACAATTTAGTTGCCTGGAGTAGTGAAATTTTTTTTCTCATTTATTTAGTTGATTGAACTAACAGGTCTTTTTTTTTACTATTCAGATGAATATGGACGTTAGTTACGTTTCAGTATTATTTACATGATTTCAGTAAAATAATTAGGCCTAGCGTGCACGGACAGTTTTGTCACTGGCTTGTTCGCTACTGTTTACAAAAATGTCACCCAGTTGTCATGTCATAACATGCGCGCTTCTACATTCATATCCGTGGACTTCTTAAGATTGACAATTGACAAAGTCACGGACACAAAAGTTGCCCGTGCGCGCTAGCCGTCTCATTTATTTTATTTTATTATTTTTACATTAGTTATTTGGAAAGGTACAGTCTTATAGGTCAGAAGCTCTGAGGGGTGCTCTTTTTAAACATCTGTTTACAAATAGTGTTTAGAGTCATATGTTTTGAGTTTAGAGTCATATGTAACATGAATAAAACCTGGGACAAAGTGCATGTATCAACTGAATAACCAAAAAAAAGTATCACTAGTCCAGCCAACTGAACTGTCAAACTGATGTTAGTGATATTTTGAACTAAATTTTCTTTTGGTGTGGTTATTAATACGTGAAGTTGTGAAAAACTATTTATATTTTCCAAAGCACTATCGTATAATATTCTGAGTGTACGTACACTCTCATGCATTGCATACTCAGTCTTCCTTAGATTTAATTGCAAGCATAGACTTTGTATATGTAGTGGGCAACTAGAACAGGATGAGTGCCCTATAGTTTGCACAGTTCCACTGACACATTTGTCACAGTTGCTGAATCTACATTGTTGTTTTCCCTGGGTCTGTTTTCTCCCACCCAGAACATTAAACATTTTTCATGCTTATTGCAGAGGCCGTAAGAAGTTGTCTACGTTAAAGAGCCCTGAAGCGCTGACAGCACGAAGACGCCGCCATTGGCAATTGCTGGTTAAGAAAGAGCTGGGAAAAGTACAAAGATCTAGAACTTCCACTCACAGAGAGCTAATGCTGCAAAGAAAGAGATTAGCTACTTTATGTTGTAAGCATTGGCGTCATGTGGCGATGCAGGTAAAGTTATTTCAGGAAAGTAAGCATGCTTTTACATTTCTGCAGTAAGATGCGCGATGAGACTCAATTCTTTCTTGTCTATAAGAATGGACTTTCAAATCAATTCCAAGGATTGGATCCTTAATCTGAAAACAGAAGTATTCATTCATAATAGCTTTCACATTAGTCCTTCATTGAACATTCTTTATTCTAGTCCCAGAAAAACATGAAAGAAACAGTGTGGCGATGCAAAAGGTTAAGTCGTGAAATGCAAGCTTATTGGCGACGGTACGACAGAGCTGAAAGGGAAACCCGACGCCGTATGGAAAGGGAAGCTGAAGAACAAAGAAAGGTTTGATTTTACTTAATACCTTAGAAAGGTGGAGAGATTATGAAATAAATTATGTTCTTAGTAGAAAATACAACAAACATAGTATCACTAAGCAATGATAGAGAGGCATAAAATAAGAAATAGTATAAAAATGTGAAAATTTCAATGTAGTTCACAATAATTCAATCTTTGTGTATAAGTAATAGATTAATATAATAATTTTAAATCTTTTTATTTCAAAAGGTGCAAAATTCTCAAATTTTCCTCTGCCTCAGCCCTCCCCCGTACACAACAGGTGGTTTGTAAAAAGTTTTGGGCTTGTATTCAGGAAAGGTAGGATAGATAGGTTTTGATACTTCTATCTATCTATCTATCTATCATGGAGGGGACGCCCGTCAGGCACAGGCGAGTGATCAGTCTACTTATTTGGGACCATTTCACCCAATTCCCCATCATAAAAGATATAATTGGGTTTGCTAAATCTTCTGGGAGGTTCAAGGAGGTGGAACTGTCAGTGTAGAGCTAAAACTCATTATGGGGAATTGGAAAAAAAAGGAAAAAATTTAGAACACCGAGATAGTCACAAAAGATTTAACCGCTGCCGAAACCGATTGTGATACCGATTTTCCTTTAAAGAAATGTTTAATACATAATACAAATGGAACCGAAATCCATTCATAGATGATAAGAGTTCTGAGAATAAATTTTATTTCTACCTTAAATTCTTAAGTATTACAAATAAAAGAGTTTAATAACTCTTAATAAAAGAATAAAAGTTTTAATACTTAAGAATTTAAGGTAGAAATAAGATTTATTCTCAGAACTCATAACATCTATGAATGGATTTCGGTTCCATTTGTATTATGTATTATACATTCCTTTAAAGGAAAATTGGTATCACAATCGGTTTCGGCAGCGGTTAAATCTTTTGTGACTATCTCGGTGTTCTAAATTTTTTCCTAGAAAAATACCGCAAATTAGGGATGTGTAAAATGGTATGGTAAATGGTAATGGTAATGTGTAATGGTAAACGCTACCACCCACCTTTACCCCTCTCCCAACGTAAGGCTGCGTTTCCACCAGAGATGTGCGAGGATGCGTAGCGAGGAATGTGTTTGTAAAGAACCAATAGAATCGCTTCATTTACCTCGCTAGTGTGTCTAGCGAGGTAAATGAAGCGATTTCATTGGTTCTTTACAAACACATTCCTCGCGCACATCTCTGGTGGAAACGCAGCCTAACTGGACCATAACGCTTGGCTGGACTCCCCCCCCCTCCAAATTGCGTTACGTAGTTTGTGGACAAACCACTTACTTTACATTTCGGGAATTTATTCTGTACTAGCATTCCGCTCGGGATTTCGTTCCCGTGCGTGGGAATTCGGGAAAATTATGTAGCCTATGTTACTCAGGATTAATGTAGTATTCTAATGGTGAAAGAATTTTTGAAATCGGTCCTGTAGTTTTTAAGTTTATTCGTTACATACAAAAATACAAAATTACAAAATATCTTTCCTCTTTATAATAATAATAGTATAGATGAAAATCCGTTCAGTAGTTAGATTTTATCGCATTTAGACTCCGGGGGGTTATATCTGCGTTTTCGCGATTCCACTAACATCGTGTCGCAAAGAAACACGATGGAGACGATTGGAATAGCGAGGTGATGCCAAGATTTCACATAAGTATGCAGAGCGCCACGGGGCTCCAACGCCGCGGTTGACAAATCATTTTGAGGGTTATTAGATGGAACATATCTTTTCATTTCTCATACTCGGAAAGTAGTGTTATTTTGATCTGATTATTGGTGGAAAAACTCATACAAATTACTTCCCACCTAAGAGCCGGAATGAACTTTAATAATAGAACTGCTGTTAGCTGCGAAGAGTTTTATGTAAAAAAAAATATTCAAAAAAATGCTGCGGCCATGTGAGTTTCTAAACAGCCAGTGTAACTTAGCGCAAACTTCTTTGAGCGGAATAAGCCGCAACAATTACGCGGTGAGTTCCATATTTAAAAAATCGACAAATTGGCGGGATACTAATCTGCTATGTATCTGTGACGGAATTAAAAAAAATAGGTACTATGTACTATTATTATTATATATCATCAATAACTAGTTTAGATAAACAACTAGTTTTATTTTCCTCATATTCGAAATGAAAAGTAGAATGTTTAACACGGGTAAAAGAATCAATTCCTACTCGGACTATAGCCCTCAGGAATTGATTCTTTCCACCCTCGATTAACAATCTACTATTCAGCTCACCTGTTCTGTGCGTATTCCCTGACTATTTTCCATTCCATGCACTATTATAGCAACATTTTTTTTAAGTACAATCCTATATTCAGCATGTGTAAATTATTTAATGAAAATTATTTTCGTCTTGACCTGTTTAGTCATACCTATAATTATATTAGAAATGCTGTAACAGCTGTTTTCAGAGTCATTAGAGTAAAGTTACCTTCTTAACTATGATAAAAAATAAATGTTTATATGTATATTTAATTGGTATTTTTTTTTGTATCAATTAGGTAAATATGTACCTAGTTTAAGGTAAATAATAATTATTTGTTTGTTACCAACGCTGTATATAGTTGTAATTAGATGTCGTATTTGTATTGTTACTTAAGTATAATTAGATATTAAGGTTTTGATCTGTCATCTGTAATTACTATTTTAAATAAAATAAATTGCCAAATTACGCTAGGTGTTGTTCACTACAGCAGAAGAAACTCTTTGGTGGCTCTTTATGAAATTGTGTTTATTTTTTTACTTTGAGTAATAGAATGGTAACAAAAAATTATAATAAAGTTGATTTTTTTTAATAGATGGACGTGGAACTAATGGAAGCCAAGCGGCAGCGGCGTAAGCTGAATTTTCTTATCACGCAGACAGAATTGTATGCTCACTTCATGCAGCGGAAAATGAGTGAAGGGGGCGATAGTAGCGCAGAGAAAATACTCAGGCAACTAGAGGAAGACAGAGACCCAAGACTAGCTACTATTGACCATTATGACAGGTGAACTTTTGAAAGTGCCGAAAAGTTTGGAATTTAATAGGAGTTACTCCGGATTTATATCCCATCAATTGTTAACCCTGTTAGCAGAAAACTTACTGTTCATATACTTATTAGTTAAATATATTGAGTGTCTGGATCTTTTTATCTTTGTAGTAAATGGTTTCTAGAATGACAGTGATTGAATTAATAATATCCATGACATTTTTGAAGCAAATTCGTTTTTTTTTCTTCAATTAAGTTAAATTGTTTGATTTCAAACTTATTTCTTTTAAATCATTTTGCTTAGTTTGGGGTTAGATGGCTGTGTGAGCTGTCAAAGATTATTAATTTAATTTATTTATTTTTCCCTTCTTTATTTATACAACAGTGAAGCAATGAAAGCGCGAGCGTCTCGAAATGCCCGAGAAGCATTCAAAGCTGAGCGAGCGCGTACGCAGCAGTTTGATGCCGCCGCCGGCGTAGACGATGGCCAATCAGATAGCGACAAGCGATTAGGTGACTACGATCAACCCAGCATATTTCAGGGAACATTGAAAGGATATCAGCTTAAAGGCATGAACTGGCTTGCGAATCTTTATGATCAGGTAATTATAATGTCAGCTTTTAATAGGTTTTCTAAAGAAAACATGTAACAAGTAAACAAGAACCCCTGCAACTAGCAACTAATTCTAAGCAGATATCTAGAATCTCTTGATAATTCTTGAGCAATATATTTAAATTTGATGAAGTACGATTCCTATAGCCACTGGTGCAGTCACAGTAATAAAAAATGCCTTCTATGATATGAATTTAGCAAAAGAGTGTTGTGTCCCTTAAAAGGCAAGTTTATAGGTGTACAGTGCCTCTGCTGTATTTTCTTTTCAGCCTTTCATCAGCGCTCAATCAACAAGTCTCAACCAAGATAATTTATGTGTCGTTTCAACCTTTTTAATATTTGTTCACTTTGTACGCTTAGTTTTGGTTATCAGGTTCAAAATATTTTTTCAGGGCATTAGTGGCATTTTAGCTGACGAGATGGGCTTAGGCAAGACAGTGCAATGTATTGCCTTTTTATGTCACGTGGCAGAACGTTTGGGAGTCTGGGGACCGTTTCTTGTGGTGTCTCCCGCTTCAACACTGCATAACTGGCAACAAGAGATGCAAAGATTTGTCCCGGATTTTAAAGTGGTGAGTCTTACATACATACGCTCAGGCTTATAATCGGGGTAGGCACAGCAATTCTAGTTTTAAAACCAACACTACGCCAAGTTTGACATAAATTCAGGGGCTATTAGACGAAATATGGTGTATCTAAGTGGTAACAGGTTGTCAGCCTTTTGCCCACAACAGCAAAACAAAACCCACGCGTCCCACTACTGACTTTTACTGTATGCCTGAGAAGAGTAGGCAGCTGGCAGATTCTAAGTTTTTCTTTTACTCCCAGTCCAGCATGGAAGTTACATATGACTAAATTGTGCTTTAATTGTTGGTGAAAAATAAAACGGTTTCCCATTTCCTTTTGGCCTATTGCAACCGTAAAAGATATTATTTTATTATAAATTATGTAGCCTAAGTACATCGGGGATAATGTAGCTTTCTATGGTGAAAGAATGTTTCAAATCGGTCCAGTAGTTTCGGAGCCTATTCAATGCAAACAAACAATCAAATCTTTCCTCTTTATAATATTAGTATAGATAGTTTTGTTATTCCATTGCCGATTAGGGTGTATACCTGTTATGATTATGACAATGTTTGTAGATTTTTAGTGAAATAAATAAATGAAATGAAAATAAAAAAGGAGAATGGGAGCATTTGTATGACCCATACCCAAGTAATAATAATAATAACTCAATATAAATTACTGTACTTACAAGCTTAAAACATTATAATAAAATAATAAAAATTTATTGTAGAGTTAATGTGGTGTCATACCACATTAACTCTTAATTCTAATTAAATCTAAATAGATTTTTTTTAAAGCGCTGAATTATTTTCGATACAATTTATATGGGACCACCTCTGGAGTATACTCTTTCGAACAAAAAAATAATTTTGAAAATCGGTCCATAATTGGCGGAGAAATCAGTGAAACATAAATTTAAAAAAGTATAGTAGGTACCTCCTCCTTTTTTGAAGTCGGTAATAAAACTTGGGCGTCTTTACTGTATAACGACCGATACTTCAAAGCATCGAATGTCAAATGTCAGTACATCTTTCTCTTGCGCTGTTCAGACGACAGTGACAATCTATGTTCGATGCTCCGAATCGGTCGAAGACATGTGCAGAAAAGTCTCACTAATTCGGTGAATAGAGTTACAGTAGTACCACGTTTTTAACTTATGACGATGTACACACGCCAGTACATCAGGCTATACATGTTGACCTTGATATTTTCCTTAACTCGCTCATACCAGCGCCGGCTTTCGTAGTGCAAATGGGGAACCTGATGTGCTGCTGTCTGCATCCCGCGTAGATCTTATTTTCGGAGGGTTGAAAATATCTTCAAAATCATAGCTCTTTTTTCATGGCATCATGTGTCAAAAGTATTATGAGCGAGATGACACAAGTTTCTGTTGTTCTTGTATTTAAATCTATATATAAAAGGCAAAGGTGATTGACTGATGTATCAACGCACAGGCCAAACCCTTAAGGCTAGAAAATTGAAATTTCTCACACGTATTCCTCATATGACGAAGGCATCCACTAAGGAAGGATTTTTCAAAATTCAATCCCCAAGGGGATGAAATAGGGGATAACAGTTTGTATAAGGGGGGTTCAAAGTTTGTATGAAAAAAACAATTTTTTCAAAATTTTGACTCAAAATTTTGTCAAAATATACCTTAAAGTAAACAAATAGTTTACTATTTACTCAAATCAATAAACGGACATTTGTTTAGCGATTTTACAAAAATCATCCCCTAAATGGATTAAATAAATTTATATTGCAAGGTCCTGAATAACTTACAGATTCATCAACGCCCAGCCCAAACCCTTCGACCTAGAAAGCTGAAATTTGCCAAAAAGAGGTCCTGAATGATGCATCAACACATAGACTAGACTATAGAATACAGAATTTTTGCACAATAACAAGTGACACAAGAGAATGAAAATAAAACGAGCAAGTGCAAATCGGATTCGCGCACGAAGGGTTCCGTACCATTACCTATAAAACCGGCCAAGTGCGAGTCGGACTCTTAAAACCATTATCTCTATAAAAACGGCAAAAAAATCACGTTTGTTGTATGGAGCCCCATTAAATATTTATTTTATTCTACTTTTTAGTATTTGTTGTTACAGGGCACATAGAAATACATCATCTGTAAAAATTTCAACTGTCTGTCACGGTTCATGAGATACAGCCTGGTGACAGACGGAAGGACAGCGGAGCCTTAGTAATAGGGTCCCGTTTTTTCACTTTGGGTACGGAACCTTAAAAAACACTTCCCATTCTAGTACCACCGTAAACCAAAAAAATCGTGTTGCGCGATTTGGGGGAATGAAATGGGTGACTAAAAAAGTTCTTTGCCCGAGCAGCCGCGGGAAAAAGCTAGTTTAAAATATTTATTTGTTTTTAAGTTTGGTTTTGGTTGACTTGGGTTGCATTTTCTGCGTAATCGAATATTACCGATGCGACTCATAAAAGTTGTACCTGTAAAAGGATGTTTTTTTTTCAACAGAATTACTTGAAAAAAAGTCCCACTAGTTCTTTTAACAGATCACTGAAAGTAAAGGTTAAGTTCTGGACTTCCGATTTGTAGGTACCGTACTGGGGCAGTCCAGCGGAAAGGAAGATTCTGCGTCAGTTCTGGGAAAGAAAAGATCTTCACACGGCTCATGCGGCGTTCCACGTGGTGATCACTTCGTATCAGATTGTGGTATCTGATCTGAAGTATTTGAACAGAGTGTCATGGCAGTATATGATTCTGGACGAAGCGCAGGCGATCAAAAGCTCTGCCAGCATGAGATGGAAACTTTTGCTGGGATTTAGCTGCAGAAATAGGCTCCTGCTATCAGGTAATGTTGTAATGTTTCAAAGAGAAAAACATTTAAATATTCCAATAGAATTAGCCCACAATTAGAATTAGTATAAGGCAGTCGGAGACCATAAATTTCTTTTACATTCGCAATTCGTGTCATACCCATGGGGTTGGGGTACTCTTCGGTCTTGCTTTAGTACACATCGTATTGAAAAGAGTAATGCGGTTTGCAGGCACACGTAAACCGCATGCAGATTCTGATTCTTCATTTCAAGTCACAGGAACACTTGCAATAAACCTCCTTGATAAGACTGTACTTTACCAATTTGGTATTATTATTTCTGTTTTTCTAAGTACATTCGCCTAGGCTAGGGTGATTTCTTGCGACCATTGGAATTAGTAGATGAATTTAGTTAATGCATTAGTAAATTACTAAAGTATTGGAAAAATTTTAGGTACACCAATACAAAACAGCATGGCAGAACTGTGGGCGCTTTTGCATTTCATTATGCCGACGCTTTTCGACTCGCACGAGGAGTTTAACGAATGGTTTTCTAAAGATATCGAAAGCCACGCTGAAAACAAAAGTACTATTGATGAAAGTAAGTTGTAAATTATTATTATGTACATTTTTCTTTTATTTTGTCATGATCATATCAGTTATAAGTCGTTCATACTTTGATATGGGCTTATCCCAATGATCTCTACCGTGTACTCATCTTCTAGTGAAGCCTTCTTAAGTTACCTTTCATTGCATAGTCGGAATTTGAGAACATTAATGTCTCAATACTTCCCAATACATTAATGTTCTAAGTCCTGACCCACTCACTGACTCATCAACGCCCAGCTCAAATCTAGATAGAAATGTAGACAAGGAATAACGAAGTACTGTGCGATATCTATTGGTCCTCCGGGTGGTAGTATTTTCCTGTGAAACTGTGGCCCAGAGGCCGGATCAAGCGCCTATCATGTACACATCACTCAATAATACTATTTAAAAGGTGTCAACTTCAGGCAATCTTACTACTAATTTCCGAATCTTCGGTATGTTTCGTCAGTGTTTACATAATTAATGGTATCTTGTTCTAACTAGTTAATTTAGAGGATGGTTAGAGTAATGTAGCAGGACATCATATTAAATATCAGGCTATAAAATAGGCCTTCTGCCACCTGTGTTACTTTGCTTAGCGTTATGATAAATTATATGACAGTCCCCATAATTAGGTTACGACGTTTTCCACAGAACACCTGTCTCGTCTGCATATGATATTGAAACCATTCATGTTGAGGCGAATCAAGAAAGACGTGGAGAATGAACTTTCTGACAAAATTGAAATAATGGTACACTGCCCTCTTACGATTAGGCAAAAACTGTTATATATCGGTAAGTTTGTCTTGTTAGCTAAATTGTTACTATAATATTTGTTCACGATTTCGCAGTTTTTTAACAGTTTTTGGCATTTATAATTTCAGCTCTTAAAAAGAAAATAAAAATAGAGGAACTATTACATTATTCTGTGGGAGCCGAATCTGGACACAATGTAGATAAAAACTTTACCTCAAACTTGATGAATTTAGTAATGCAGTTTAGAAAGGTAAGTCAGTATTCGTTACGAAATTTAAATTGACACTATTGATATTGGGTTGTTTTTAGTACCGATAATTTTTTTATTCAGGTTTGTAATCATCCAGAACTGTTTGAGCGACGAGACGTAAAATCGCCATTTGCTATGCAAGTAGACGATTACTATTTACCGAAGTTAGTCGCCGAGGAAGGCATACTGGTTCGCTCAATTCCATCCAAACGTCATTTGTTCCAAAATAGATTATCGGTGCTCGCACCGGATTACATTCATAAAAATATTACTGGAGACAGAAATAGTGGTAAATACAGAGAGAGCCTCTTTGGGTTTACAAGATTCATGGATCTCTCGCCTACTGAAATGTACCAAGTTATGGTTTGTGGTTGGTTGTACGCCATGAAACATATAGAGCACTGTTTAGAGAAATATGAAAAGCTGCGTCACAGGCGTTTGTGGTGGATACCTAGTCCTGGTGTAGGAAAGAAACGTGGGAAGCGAGACAGTGGAGATTTCATACCGCCACAGTATTACAACAAAGTGAACAGCAAGGATTTGTTGCTCGTATGTCCCGATGGTGATGTCCTGCATCAGAGGAAGCACGATAGTTTGATTTGGATGGATCTTTTGTTCACTGACCCGCTGTGGTCGAAAGGAGGTCCATTCTTTGCACATTCAGACCATACCCTACACTTCATTCCGGAGACTGTGGAACATCGAGCGATGCGGTTGAGGAATATGAGAATCAAGGAAGAACAGGTATGTACTAATAGTATTAGCTTATAAAAGAGATTGTACTATGTCGTTGGTACAAGGGTTATGTTTTATTTACGTAAAGCTACTAGTTTTAGAAAGGAAGGAAGATAGGCTCCGACGGGGGCAAGGCTTAAAAAAAAGACGAGGTCGCCCACGAAAAAGATAGAGTCTTTCAAACTAGTTTCTTTCAAGAGGAACTGGCAGCAAATAGCGTAAGAAAGGACTGTGTGGACAAAGAATAGGGCGGCTTTTGCCCAGCAGTGGGACTCAGAGGGCGAATAATAAGTAAGGAAGTTTACACTTTCGTTCAATCAAATGTTTCCTAATCTTAGAATTTGTGTGCTTAAACTAAATGTTTCAAATAGTGGCTAAAAAATAATGTTTTTATACGTTTCGCCTCAGCCCGAGTTATTGAGCGAGATAAAGACAGAAGATGGAGGCATGATGCCAGTGTCAGAAATAAAGACAGAAGATGGTGATATGATAGCTGTATCAGACATAAAAACAGAGGATGGGAGCATACCGGACGTGACGGAAGAGGTTCTGAAATCAGAAATCCTGTATATTGAAAGACCGCCTGTAATATTCCGTGATATGCCTACATCAATACCTACATTTCTGTATACAACCCAGCCCAAGGTATGAGTGTTTGATACTTCAGATTTTATTATTGCTGCGTTTACGTATTTCTTTATTAGCAAGATTTGACGGAAATTGAGTTCTCTATTGTTTTAAGTCTATTTCAATAATAAATATCGAAATGGAATACAATAACATAACATATACTTATTATTATTGTTCATATTCACGGTAGCATCCCGCTCGGGACTTCGATCCCGTGGGAATTCGGGAAAATTATGTAGCCTTTGTTACTCAGGGGTAATGTAGCATCCTAATTGTGAAAGAATTTTTGAAGTCGGTCCAGTAGTTTTTAAGTTTATTCGTTACATAAAAAAATACAAATCTTTCCTCTTTATAATATTAGTATAGATTTATTCGACGGATATTTGCTCGATGATTCGAAGTTTCGTTAAAACCGTTATCTTATCGCTGTCGCATCGTTGTTTATTAAATAATCCTGTAATATAAACATGGTTTTAATTTTCAACATCAAATCTATATTCCTTTAAAAAGGGGCGCAAACATTTTAACGTCATTATAAACAACTGTCAATTCATTTTAGGTTTGCGTATCGCCACGCAAGCCGTTCGCTGTGTCGCGTAGCTTTGCGTACCACATGATTCGGCACGAGCACGGGGAGTGTCGAGACGGCGCCGAGATCTTGCAACGCCTTGGAGCGGCCGCGCGCCCTGCCTTTGGCTGGACCTATGTTCAAGTACCTGGTCAGTACTACTATTAACATATGCTACCCTATACTATTAAACAAGTTAATCTTGCATATTTATTAACTCTAACGTACGGACGTTACAGAACGTGAGAGAAAGAGATAATCAATACTTAAGTATAGATCAAGATTTGAGTCTCCTTTTCTAACAATTTTGATGAAGTCACAAGTCACAATACAAGAGTGTGTGTTTTGGGTTAAAATGACAATTTACTATAGGTATTACTCAATTCCTTGCAGTTTAAGACAAAAATAACAAAATAATAATTAGTCCTGAAATTGATACAAGATATGACGACGTAACCCAACATCCATCCCCACAAACCTTTTGTCAACAATATTTGCGGGACTATTCTAGTATAATAAAACATTACATTTTGTATTCCAGATAAAAACCAACTAGTGAGCGACGCTGGAAAACTGACCGTATTAGATTCTTTACTGAAGAGATTAAAGGAAAGAGGTCACAGAGTGCTTATCTATAGCCAGATGACTAAAATGATTGACTTGTTAGAGGTAAACAACATTATCGCATATGAATAAATTATTTATTCATATGTGATAAAATATTTTAATGTTTAAAATGTGATCCCGGTTGCCTGGAAGCAATTGCTCTGTAGCAGTTGTATACACTACAAGATGAACATGTTTTGGTTTTATGATTATGCTTTTTGTGTGCAATAAAGAGTATTGTATATTATTACGTCACAACATCTTAAATAGACCGTTATGAAACATATATCATAATAACCAAATTATTATTATGATTGTTTTATAGCGGTTCTATGATCACTTGGAGCACTACCGCACTTCTGGCCTAGTAGGGAATTTACGTGTAAATATCATTAGAAATGTCTGAGTTGAAAGCTTATTTTTAAAATTTTAGTTGTCTATGAGTCTTTATTGCTAATATATGATGCTCCTTTTAACAGACTAATCTGACGTTTTATTTTTATACAGGAGTACATGTGGCATAGGAAACACAAGTATATGCGGCTGGACGGTTCTAGCAAGATCTCTGCACGACGCGACATGGTTGCAGATTTTCAGGTAAACACCAAATATGCGCATATGATCATACAGCGTATAATTTAGCTAAATTATGCTGTTTCCGTTTTGGCCTACTTTCGCCCTACTGTTGTTGATGTAAAAATTCATAGTGTAATTTTTTTTCGTAGGCTCGCGCCGATATCTTTGTTTTCCTGTTGTCTACAAGGGCTGGAGGATTAGGAATAAATTTAACTGCCGCTGATACTGTAAGTTTACTGACTCGCATAATAGTTTTATTTGTCTCTCACTGTGCTACTGAAGTCTGCATGTATTGTGTTGTGTATTCATTTATATACTTGTATAAATAATAGACGAATTTATAATTGTTTACGCTGTTATCTATTTATAATCTTAGCGTTTATCGGCAACATACTTTGATGTCATACACACACTAGCCGATACACATAGGATAGTTTGCAGTAGGATTTCCTCTTACCTGTACGATATTAAAACTAAGAAGTCAAAGCTTGATTTGCGTTCGGTGTATATTCATATAATTTCGTCATCCATAGGTGATATTCTACGATTCTGACTGGAACCCAACAGTGGACCAACAAGCCATGGACCGCGCTCATCGATTGGGCCAGACCAAACAGGTCACTGTCTACAGACTCATTTGCAAAGGGACTATCGAAGAACGGATCATGCAAAGAGCTAGGGAGAAGAGTGAGGTAAGCTGCTACATAGTAATGGTATTTACTGTCAAGATTTGCGATGGAAACTTATATTTCACTTTAGGGTTGAAGAACCGATTGAGAGTATTCCACATTGTGAAGAAACATGCAAATTGAGGAAACATGCTCGTAGTCCAGTGGCGCTCGCTTGTCTCAATCGATCAGTGAGGTTAAGCAACGTACAAAGAGGTGACCAAATTGGTAATTTATCACGAGCCGGTCCCTGTCGGTCCCGGTTGTTGTCGATTGACTACAGTCGTTAAAACCAAGTCAGAAGTCATTGAGCGGTTTGAAAACTCGGACACCAGGGTTAGCCAATTTCGCCACACACTTGACTATACCTACACGATAAGAAGAAGAAGGCAACATGCACATTCAGGCGACAGTAAACATGATCCAAACACGCAAAGTTTACGGCAAAGTCACGAAGGTTAGATGGCAAACGCTCCACTGTAATTTTCTGATCTGTTAAGTCATGAATCATGGTCAAGTGAACCCTGAACCTGAAAGGGGCGTCCATTAATTACGTGAGGTGTTTTTGGCGATTTTTCAACCCCCCCACCCCCTCTAGTGAGATGTCGTGAGATTTGGCTCGACACCCCCCTCCCCCTTTTATCTCACGTGAGTTCTATGAAAATGCTTAGTTTTTGTGTAAATACGTTAATTGGTAATTTATTTAGAAAACTTACAGAATTTGCATAATTATTTTTTAACTTTTAAAATCGAACAATGAAAAATAGCTATTATTTACCAACTTAAATTTGAAAAAAAAAAGATTGTTCTAATTCAGTCCACGGGAACTCAGAGTGGCTACTGGAACAACATGGTTTAGTTGGTTTAACTTAGCTTTCCCACAATTTAACACTATTTCTTTTGGGTGAAAATATTACGTGATATTTGTAGAGACCCCCCCTCTCCCCCACTTGAGATTGAGTGAGATCCGGCCCGACCCCCTCCCCCCCAAAACGCCTCAAGTAATTAATGGACGCCCCCAAATAAGAAAAAGGGTTCAAAAAAGTTTACTAAACCTTCAACTTCTGAATACGCTTTTTAAAGATAGCCCGAGTGAATAGGCCTCTTCTGGGTGAGCTCGCTACATCATCGGCCACTTCTTCGCCATGAGCTAGATTTTGGTCAAGAGTGAACCCATTCTAAACAAAATTCAACAATAACCCAACAAACATACATATGTTATGAAAAATGCTCAATATGAGAGGGCAATTTGATAATAATTATTCAAATAATCAAATTGACCGGGCATTATACATAATGCCCATCACCTTTTGGGCAGAGGAATACAAACATATTTTATTGCTATTTAGACGATATATACCCAAAGTGTTACATTTCCGAGATATGAGCTGTCGAAGTCAGTCCGGTGCCCATGGTGGTGCGTATAGTAAGCAAAATTATTTAAGTGTAAACTTTTGTAGACTATAGCAACCTTTCTAGTTATACGTTCACTAAAAAAAAAAAATGGCGGTCGTGAAAAAAAAAGAAAACTTTTATAAATTGCAATGAGGGCACTTCCCTCCCCGCATCAAACTTAGCTTTATTATCAAATTGCCCAATTGTCACGTAGCAGTATAATAATGACCGGGCAATATGATAAATAATGAATTTTAGATAGTAATTAATCACTTAGCCCGATAGAGCTAAGCATTATTAATAATGCCCGCATTAATCACTTGGTCCATAACACATACATATTTACGCTCGCCACTAGATGCCACGTTCGACACAAATAGTGACGGTTATCAGATGGAACAAGTTGCATAATGGTGAGAGGCGGTTCAGCCTTTCGCCCATTATACAGTAAAATCCTCGTATCCCTCCAACTGACTTTTACTGTATACCTGGGATGAGTAGGTGGCTGGCACATTCTAAGTTTTGCTTTAACTCCTGGTCCAGCATGGAAGGGTAAAGTAAAGAAGTTTATTAATACGCGTAATTTTTTGTACACAGATACAAAGGATGGTTATTAGTGGAGGCAACTTTAAGCCCGATACGTTAAAGCCTAAGGAAGTTGTGTCTCTACTTTTGGACGATGACGAGATCGAGCTCAAGTGTAAGTTTCCAGAAGTTACATAGTTTAGAATCATTTACTTTATTCTTTCTTTGGCAGTCTTTCTTTAGCTCGTAGCCCAGTGGCTTTCGCTGATCTGAACCATTTAGTTATGTTAAGCAACGTACACAGGGGCAGCAAACCTGATGGGTGACCGAAGTGACAATTTATCACGAGAGTTTCCGTGCTTCGGAAGGCCCGTTAAGCTGGCGGTCTCGGCTGTTGTCGATTGACTCAGTCGTCAAAACCAAGTCAGAGGCTATTTGGCGGTTTGAAAACTTTGAAACCAGGGTTAGCCAAGTTCGCCACACACTTACCTACACGAAAAGAAGAAGAAGCAGTCTAAAATTACCTAAGCTAAGCTGTATTACAGAACTGACACTTGTCTCCCCGAAAATTCTTCTACTTATCCCGTCTAGTCGCTAATCAATAATGGCATGACTGTCGATCCTAAATTAAGATATAAAGCGCCAAACTTTCACCTCTGTCCGTGTTACGAATTAAAAGACGGAGATGGACATATGTTAATAATTAAAATAAGTACACATTAACTTATAATGTACACATGTATAAGTACACATATACACATGTAACACATGCTAAATGGTGGAGTTATGTTTAATACAAAGAAGGTCGCGTCATCTTATTCATTTTATTTGTTAAGAATGTTCTTCCTATGTAAGTGAGAATGAAGTATCCTTATACCGAAAAATACAATTTCACATTTTTCAATCATACATATAGCATGAATTCTTATTTGTTACATACAGCGCAACGGTCTATTTTACACAAAGTTATTTACAGATCGTCAAAAATCAGAAGAGAAGAAAATGATGGAGGAAAGAGAAAGGAAAAGAAAATTAGGAATTCTACCTCAAGTAAGTATTACTTATTCGAACGGTTAAATCTTAGCCGTTTTGATCTGAAGTTGTCTTTGATTACAATACACGAGTCGCTTTTCCCAAACTATTAATCTGGAAATTGGTTCTGTTGTACGAGATGGCCACAAAATATTATAACGATACTTATTTATGTAATACTGTGGGTGAAATTATTATATTTTCGTATTTCTTCTCACCGGAATGAATTATCGGCTGATATCCGCTACTCGTTTTGTTCTTTACAACACTTTATACTTGAGTAGCAGTCGTCTTTATCATATTGATAGTGAGAAAAAGAGACAATCAATACTTAAGTATAGATCAAGTCTTGAGTCTCCTGTAATACGGGCCTTAATTTTGTGTTTATTATGTACTTATAGTTTTTAATTGTTTTCAGCCGCAACCAGCTCCGGTAGAAGTGAAGAAGCCACGGGATTCAATATCGGAGCCCGGCAGCCCGCTCGAAGTGGACGACGAGCCAGAATTAGTGGTGGACATCCCATCGCAACCCGTCACACCTGTCTGTAAGTAGTCTAGCTGGTTAATATAATAGGGTAGATCAATATTTTATTATTATTATTTAAATTTAAGCTTCTTTACCTCATAAATAGCCTGATATAAATAGTTTTTTGATATCTTTAAAAATAAGAAAGATATAAACGTTCAAAACTTGTAATTAGACGAGGGAAAAACAAAACGGTCAAGTCAGAGTTGAGTACCGCCGTTTAAATTCTATACAAATTTTCGTTTTGTAAGAAAGAGATAGACAAAAATGTTTGATAGGCTATTAGTTTTTGTTTTTCGACTATTTTCAAATACGATTTCGAATTCTGTTATTGTATTATTTTTATAAATTACTAGCAGCCCGCTCGGGACTTCGTTCCCGTGGGAATTCGGGAAAATTTGAACCCTATGTTACTCAGGGATAATGTAGCATCCTAATGGTGAAAGAATTTTTGAAATCGGTCCAGTAGTTTCGGAGCCTATTCGATGCAAACAAACAATCAAATCTTTCCTCTTTATAATATGTATAGAAATGCAATAATCTTGGTCACCAGCGTACTCGCCCCCGATGCGGTCATCTAACTGGGGCATTACGCGTACGTCGCGAGGCTCGCGCCGAGGCAGGCCGCGTGGCTCGAGGCACTCCTTACAGCGACGCTCTGAGCCCAAGCCCGCTGAAAACGCTGTCAATATCGCTGCTGGTATGTATCTGTCTCCTTAAAATACGATCTAATAAAACAATTCGTTCCTTTCTAAGAGCTGTGTTACAGAATGCGACTCAGACTCATATACAGGGCTTTAGGTATCTCTCTTTCAACCTCTCGGGTGGTTAATCAGTCCATGAAACTGAAAACTTCCCCAAGGAACATAGGTCAAAATACGAAAAAAATTTTTTTATCTCCCATACAAAATGCTTATATGCTGATAAAGTATGTATGGGAACTCAAAAATTGTTTCGTATTTTGACCTATGTTCCTTGGGGAAGTTATTCAGTTTCATGGATTGATTAACCACCCGAGAGGTTGAAAGAGAGGTACCTAAAGCCCTGTATACTTGAGTAGCAGTCGTATTTGTAATTTTGATAGTGAGAGAAAGAGATAATCAATACTTTAATATAGATAAGACTAGAGTCTCCTTCTGTAATACGGACCTAAGACTTGGTGAATAAAGTTACCAATTACTGGCAACATCACTCTTTTGTTGATTTTGGAAATCGAATTGTTAGGAAATGAATAATTTATAATTTACATAGAAATTACGATTTACGGTCAGTATCTTTTTTCTGTAGATCAAAGATTTATTTTGACTGGAAATACGATTCGCACAGTGGCCAGCATATCAGGTTACCCCAATTCATTGAAAAGTCGTTCTTATCGCAACAGCACAGAGTGCACGCATGGGTAACTTGATGTGCGGCCTTCGGTACATATAGAATCTCGAATATGACGTACTAAGGCCTGTGTTCACCAAAAATATAACTAACGGTTAAACCGCGGTTAGAAGCTAATCAGACAAAATGTCAAAAAAATGTATGAAAATGACATTGTCAAATCTCTGGTTAGCTGCTAATCGTTGGTTAAATTTTTGGTGAACATCGGCCTTATTTATTAAAGAAATTCGTGTGACGGTCAAGAGCAGAGGAAGATATTTGAATTAGTGATACGGGATTTTTGTTTTTGTAGGTGATGCCTCTTTTAAAATGTGACAAAATATTTGACAAAGTATATTGTTTTGAAACTTTCTCATAATTAAATACTAAAACGGGTCTAAATTCGCGTACATAACATATCATGATTTTACCTATATTCCCGACATTTCGGAACGTTTCAGAACGTCGGGAATATAGGTAAGATCCCGTTTTAGTATTTAATTAAGTATATTATTATAATTCGCGATAGCCCAGTTGGTAATGAGCCAGACTTGTAATCCGAAGGTTCAAATCCTGGTGCGGGCCTGTACCGCTAAATTCGTCTTCGGATTATGTACGGATCACTTGCTCAACGGTGAAAGAAAACATCATCGTGATGAAACCCTCTCGTCCAAGAAAATTCATTTTCGAAAGACGAGCGGTCCACCAACCCCTTCGTGTTTCGAAGGGAGGCCCGTGCCCCTCGGTGGGGACGTATATGGGCTAGTAAAAAAAAAAGAAATTATAATTCTTTAGGAGCGGCATTACTGGAATCGGACGCACCTCTCGAAGCCATCGAGCCTCCATTGGCGCCTGGGTTAGAGCCGCGCGGCAGAAGGGGGCCTGGGAGACCCCGATTGAGAACCACGGCCCCCCGCGGCCCCACTCGCCGGCCCAGGAGACCACGCGAGCCTTTACTGGTGCCACTCGCCCCACCCCCTTGATTGACAATTATGTGGCCAAGGTAACTTTTATTTCTTTTTCTTGTTTATTGAAATTGACATTATTTATTTCAGATAAAATACAACCTTAAATAAAAAATTCATAAAATGTCAAAAAATTAAATGAAATAAAATAGAAATGTCCAATAATTATAAAATGTTGTTGTAAGGTAAGGTACAGTTCGAATATATGAATAAATGAATGTTTTATTTTGTTTCAGATGCCACACAGAAAACCTTATACGATTTAAAAATAATTATTGTAATGAGATCACTGTCGTTGTCATTATATCGTTGTCATTACATTATCCATAAAGCAGAATTTTAGTATAACAGTTTAAAATGCATTTTGATAACTTTCAATTTGTTCGAGGAAGTTAAGGTTGTGAATCAGCCCACGAAACTGAACAACTTTCCCCAGGAAACATAGGTCGAAAAAATTAAAAAAAAAATTGCCTCTAGTGTTTCAAAAAAACCCAAAAAAAAGATAATTCAAAATTAATTAAAATTTAGCTTATTGCGCAGCTCTATTACAAATATGACAAGTATGTCATATTAATTATATGAAACTAGGACCAAGTATCTCTCTTTATACTGGACTGACTCTATTTAAGACGAACAAAAAAACTGTCATGTGTCTCTTATTAGCACATGGAAACTCTCACTATGAAAAAAGAAAGAAGCATAGACAAACACCGCCATCTTCAACGTCGGTGTGTCAAATTCTGAGTCTCTGTGGTAGCCGCTTGGATATCAAAGTTGTTATCAGTTTTTCCCTGATTTTATGCGTTTAATGTTAATTTTGATGGGTGAAATTTAGTTTACCTCATATCATTGGAACTATGGCTTGTGTGGCTATCGGTTGCAAGAGTAGAATGGGTGTATTAACAGAAAGTGATCAAAAGATATCTTTCCATCGGTAAGTTATCGACTATCATAATTAACTTATTACGCAATGTTTAGATTATGTGAACAGTTCTGAATAAATAAATTGCAGTTTTAAGTATCGTGAAGTCATAAAGGTCACGTAAGACCGAAGACTTGTAGAAATAATAAACATTAAAAATCCGTTCATGGAGGTTATGACAGCTCATGTACTTAAAATTTTATAATAGTGTGGTTAAAATTAATCGATATTGTATGTCAGGTTCAGTTTTTTCACTTGTATTAAAAATGAATAATAATATAATGCTAATTGTTAATGTGTACTGTTCTCAGGTTTCCTAAAGATCCTGATTTAAGAAAGAAGTGGATACAGAATGTAAACCGGGAAAGCTGGACTCCTTCACCATATTTTCAATTGTGTTCACTGCACTTTCATGAATGATGTTATCGGAAAGGATTTCAAACAAAAATCCTGCACAGTGATGCAGTATGACCTCTCGCTAAGAATGTCAAAATGTGAGGAATGTCAAAATGCGTTGGACAATACTTCCAATTTATTAATTTTGAATAAAAATAGAGGTGGCTTGTTAAAACCTTCTCCTGATGTAATTAAAGTATGCTACCATACTGAAAAGATATTGAAATATAAATTAAACACATTGGGTGTTACAAAAGTAGGAAATCCTGGAAATATTTTGCAAATGATCACGATTGTTTTGAAGGAAACTTGAAATCGTGTATTTTTTTAATTAGATGAACACGCTACTGAACATTATGTAACATTTAACCATAAACACCTGTTGATAAAATCCATTTGTAATACATATTTAAAAGTGAGAATTCATCATGAATGTAGAAAGGCTATGGCTCCTCAAAACTATGTGAGAAATTATTTTAATAAACTGGTTTTATTTAGTGGTCAATAGATGATAAAACTACGTGAAATACAATCATAATTATTATTTTATAATTGTTGTTTTACTTTTCCCGTTATAATAATGAAGGGTCCACGGAAAGAACGTGTCTAGCACATAAATTTTCTGTGATGTCTAGCTAGTCACAAGCTCACAAGAAACTTTTTGTGTTATAGCGGTTTGAAAGTTAGTCATCACGAACAATAACAACTATGATTACCATTTCTGAAAAAAAAAATGTTTTTAGGTATAGGTACATATTTAATTCAGCTTCTTGCCCTCCGTCCACCTCCCGAGATCAGCTGGGTGAACCGTTGAAAGTTATTTTTTACTACCTTTGTTTGTTTCTTTTTTGGGTTAGGTTCAATTAGAAACCTAATCCAGAATCATAGGGTTAGGTTAGTCTTTTGTCAAGGCGCGAAGCGCCTCAGCAACCCGGTATAGGAGCGGAGCTCCGTCGACAGTGTTAGAAGGTGGACGATAGTAAAAATAATTTCCGACGGTTCACCCAGTTGGTCTTTCCGACGGTTCACCTTCCTGGGTGGACGCTGAGTAGGAAGTGTTTTATTTAATGGTAAGCCATTTTGAGATTAATATCTCGATTTAAAAAAATAATACTAGACATTCTCTTTCCGTGATTAATTTACGTTTCTTTTGTTCTTGTAAAGGTTCTTGTAAACGTTTCTTTTGTTCTTGTAAAGGTTTCCGTATCGTTGTTGTCGTTATTAGATTCGACTAGCCAACGCCGGCCCGCCATCGGCCAAAAACTCCCTAGTATCCTTATTTTTACACGTATTTTATGGGAACCGATCACCTTTTCGAAGAATTTATGTCTGAATTTTATTTGACCGAAAACGGTTAACCTGCGTCTTTTTTGCTATATGCTTCATATGCCTTATTTTCAGATCATCGAAATGCCATTAGACAAAAGTATCATTTTACCGAATTGTGTTTCATCAATTTTCAAAATAACTTTTTACTGTTCGTCGAAGTTTCTTTTTAGCATTAAACTATTGACCGAGTTCTCTTTTGAAATTTTTACTGTTGGCCGAAGTTTTTTTTGAACTTTTTACTTTCGGCCGAAATCTTTTTAACTTTTTTCATTTGCCTCTCTTTAGCTTCATCGAAACAACAAATGGGACAGGTTAGAACATGTTTTTGTATTCCTGCTTGCTTGCACGCTGTATGCTTGCATGTTGCATGCTTGCTTGTTTGTTGCTTGCTTGCATGCAGGGGGGTGCGGGGGCGGAGCCCCCCGCAAGAAAAATAAAAGAAACATCACTCAAACCGACGGTCTAGGTTAGGTTAGGTTAGGTTATGATTCTGCATGCCTGCTTGCTTGCACGCTATAGATTTGCCTGTTTGCATCCCTGCTTGCTTGCATGTTGCATACTTGCTTGCATATTGCATGCTTGCATACTGCTCTTTGCTTGGTTACATGCTGCTTGCTTGCTTTGCTTGCATGCTGCTTGCTTGCTTGCATGCTGCTTGCTTGCTTGCATGCTGTTTGCTTGCATGCATGCTGCTTGCTTGCTTGCATGCTGCTTGCTTGCTTGCATGCTGCTTGCTTGCTTGCATGCTGCTTGCTTGCATGCTGATTGATTGCACACTGCGCGCTTGCTTGTTATAAGTAATTACTACTATCGAATGCTTAACTAAAATAATACAGTGGTGTAATGAATGTTTGGAAAAAAAATAAGGTAAATGAAACGGTGGTGTAATGAACATATGTAAAAAAATCATGGCAAATAAAACGGTGGTGTAATAACTGGTGGCCGAACATAAAATCGCCAAAAAGTTTTTCGGCCAAATAAAACGATGGAGTAATGAAAAAAATCGAATTAATAATAGGTCAACTGATACAGTGGCAAACGTTATGTCGGCTAATTAACAAAAAACGAAACAAAAAAAGTCGAAAAGTTTTCTGTCAAATGAAAATCGGTCAACATTTTTTCGAACATAAGATAGGTAACCACACGATAAATATTTTTTGAAAGCTAAAGTTTATCGATATGACAGTGATACAGCTCTAGTGCCTATCTATAATAGTTTTATAAACAAATATAGTAAACTGGCAACATTGCCATGAAAGCCTATACGGAAAAACGTATATGTCTCTATTTGCAAATGATGCTTTCTTTTAGAAAGAGAGAGAATACCTATAGTTACATTTCGTCTTAAATAGACTCAGTCCAGTTTAGAGATACTTGGTCCTAGATATGAAACTTTCATTTTGATGTCAAACCGTGTAACTGATTACTAGAGTTGCGACTATAAATTTCACTTTTAAAATTAAATTTTGGAATTTCATTTTTTTGGGTTTGTTTGAAACACCTTGTATAACGTATGCGATCAGCCTTTGTATGGGAAGTCGAAGTTTTTTTACAGTATTTTATATAGGTTCCTTGGAGAAATTTGTTCGGTTTCGTGGGTAAGATCGCCCCCTAATGTTTCGCTAGTTAATTTAAAGTCACTCCATAATACGCGTTCGTCAAATCTCCGTACATCAAAATTATCCTAATAAAGAGTAGACAGAGAAAAGGTATAGACTGCGGCCAAGCGTGTCACCGAAAGGGACAGAAAATATTAGTACTGCCGTAGTCGGCCGTAGTACTGCGCTTTAATGTGCTATAACCCGAATGAATTAACTGTGCACCTCGCGCTGCACTGTTAGCACAGCGCGAGGTACACATTAAAGTGCCTTGAAAAAACCGGCACGCGCTAATCGACAAAAAATGCCCAGCATTGTCTCTTTTTTTCACGTGCAATTAATATAATTTTGTCCTTATCTGTGCGACCGAAAAAGAAGATATCCAGCAGTCTATACCTTTTCTCTGTCTACGTAATAAAGTTTGTAGGAAGCGGGTAGGTGGTTGAATTTCTAAATAATCTAAAACAAAGTAGCTATCAGCATCACGTCGGTTCGTTGGTCCGCAATTTTTTTCTTAACCACGCATTGGATTTTAATACGTTTTTGCTTGTAAAGTTTTTTATTAATTTAGAGATTCTTTCACGCACTATTCACCAGCGCTAAATATTGTACACAAAGATGTACAATATAAAATTCCACCCTGCAAAGTTTCTCTATAAATGAAATCAATCCGACAATAACGACAGTTGTCTCATTAACATGACACCCACCTACGTATGTGAAATGTTACTGTCCTACCGTGTAGCTCAGGCCAGCAGACCCACGGAATTTAAACAATGAATTTAGGTATTCTATGTATGCCAATACACAGTGCCTTCCTAGTGCCTATTGATGCCAAAAGAACCATATCTAGTGCCATCATAGTTTAAGAAATATAGGTCGTTGTTTGTGGGTCTGCTGGACGGATATCAGCCCAGCAGACCCACCTCTCGTACACGGAAACGGCTAAAGTTAGAGACATGGTTCTAGTTCTAAGCTTTAATGCTTTACTTGGTGCCATCGAGAAAAAAGTTTCAAACCTAGTGCTTCAAGCGTTTCGGAGCTATAAAACGATCTTGGTGTGCCTGCTGGGCGGAGGTTCAACGCAGCAGACCCACCTCTCGTACACGGAAATGGCTAAAGTTAGAGACATGGATCTAGTTCTAAGCTTTAATGCTTTACTTGGTGCCATCGAGAAAAAAGTTTCAAACCTAGTGCTTCAAGCGTTTCGGAGCTATAAAACGATCTTGGTGTGCCTGCTGGGCGGAGGTTCAACGCAGCAGACCCAACACGATAGCTCCATAACTAGAAGGTAATTGGTATGAAATCTCATATCAACGTTTAGTGTGTAATTAGTGCCTTAGCTTAACATAAAAATATCTGTTTAATTTGACTTCCAAACATAACAAATAGCCTCTGAAAGTTCTCCATACATTTTAAAATGAATACAGTCGCGTACATAATCAATAGTTTTTACGTAATTGTTGATACAATATGGATTAAATGTCTTTTTTACAAGCTTGTATTTTATTTTCAATGTTCGTAAAGGTGATTTTTGTCCACCAAGTGACCTTTTATGTACTTACTAAGTCTTCCCCCTTGCCTGCGTGCGGGGTTGATTAGTTATTAGCACAGTTTAAGCGCTAAGTACCTAAATCAAAAATTACGTAGTTTAATTTTGATATATGATAAAAATATATCTTCAGGTTTTATTAGGTGTGCGTTATCGTCTTAACTTATATTCAGAATACAAATATATCTCGCTACTATGTGACTGTGTATAAGATTGGGACAAAAAAATTTAAGAGTTGAAAAATGTTTTTTTAATGGGTAAGTTAATATCATATAAATTATGTAATTATGAGTTTGGTTTATTTTATGTTTATTTTTGTCCTTAGAGACTGTATTTTAGAGCATTTAAAGAAAAGCATTTTAATAAAAAAAAAACATTTTTACTCTTGATTTATTTTTGGTTTTTTATTGCTAAACTAATAGATTATACGAAAAAAAATTATAACAAAGAATTCAAATAATCTAAGTAGAGTTTTTCGACAAGAATGCGTGTGAATTTCAAAATTTAGGTACGAAAAACTTCTATCAGAAAATCATAGATGGCGCATTGCCCCGCACTGTCACCGCGCCACCGCACTGTGAAACATTTTTGAAAAAAAAAAGTGGTGAAACATTTTTGACACGATCGGGATTCGAACCCGGAAGCTCGCGCTGTTAAGCCATCTGACGATTTACCTAAACCATAGTCAAGTGCTGAAAGTCATCTACCCTTTATTAGCGCATAGGCCGCGCATGCATTAACAATCTTATTGTGAGACAACGCATCATAAAACAGTAGCGCCATCTATTGGTTTGGGAAAGCAACATGCAGATGCGTAGCCTATTTTTTTTTAAATTTATTGCCTAGTAGCCTTTTACCTTTTTACAAAATAAGCTGGTATATCTATATAATAGGTATGTAGTTAATTACTATTAGGATACATGATCGATTACGAATGGGGTTATAAACTAAAAGCTCTTTAGAGGTGGCAGCATTGTTGACTGTTCCGTGTCAAGCTGCGGCGCTGTCATTTTATTTAGATTGCGAGCAAGTGTTTTTTATTTTTTTTGCGGAAATAATTACTCAAATTAAAGTCAAATTACAAAGATGTGTACTTCAATTGAAAGAAGAGTTGAGTAAAAGAAAAGCTACTTTTTTTAAACTTTTTTTTTATCTTTGGGGAATACATGTACACCGTATTTTTGCAGTTAATAGCTGTGCAAATTGTCAAAATTCATTAATTTACTATAAATAAATTGTTTTTTTACGAAACTAATACGGATAATGACAGCTACACGTAAAATTTTAGGATCAGTCAACAGAGGCGACATCTGAAGTGAGAAATTGGCAGTTTATTACCCCATTCAAAAAATATGTTGGCATATGTAACCTAATAAATTGAGTTTTGAGCGTGACTATACCTTGGTTGTTAAAATGTATGGAGAACTTTCAGAGGCTATTTGTTATGTTTGGAAGTCAAATTAAACAGATATTTTCATGTTAAGCTAAGGCACTAATTACACACTAAACGTTGATATGAGATTTCATACCAATTACCTTCTAGTTATGGAGCTATCGTGTTGGGTCTGCTGCGTTGAACCTCCGCCCAGCAGGCACACCAAGATCGTTTTATAGCTCCGAAACGCTTGAAGCACTAGGTTTGAAACTTTTTTCTGGATGGCACCAAGTAAAGCATTAAAGCTTAGAACTAGATCCATGTCTCTAACTTTAGCCATTTCCGTGTACGAGAGGTGGGTCTGCTGCGTTGAACCTCCGCCCAGCAGGCACACCAAGATCGTTTTATAGCTCCGAAACGCTTGAAGCACTAGGTTTGAAACTTTTTTCTCGATGGCACCAAGTAAAGCATTAAAGCTTAGAACTAGAACCATGTCTCTAACTTTAGCCGTTTCCGTGTACGAGAGGTGGGTCTGCTGCGTTGAACCTCCGCCCAGCAGGCACACCAAGATCGTTTTATAGCTCCGAAACGCTTGAAGCACTAGGTTTGAAACTTTTTTCTCGATGGCACCAAGTAAAGCATTAAAGCTTAGAACTAGAACCATGTCTCTAACTTTAGCCGTTTCCGTGTACGAGAGGTGGGTCTGCTGGGCTGATATCCGTCCAGCAGACCCACAAACAACGACCTATATTTCTTAAACTATGATGGCACTAGATATGGTTCTTTTGGCATCAATAGGCACTAGGAAGGCACTGTGTATTGGCATACATAGAATACCTAAATTCATTGTTTAAATTCCGTGGGTCTGCTGGCCTGAGCTACACGTCCTACCTCATTTTTAAAGCCAAGGGACAGCTTAGCAAATACTTAAACGGTGGATTCTATCCATAACTTTACTATTATCGACTACAAGTAATTATTTTTTCCTGGAAACGTCAAGTTAAGGAGTTTTCGTTATTTAACTACCAAAGTAACGCGAAACCGCGCCTCGCGTGCTGACCCCCCGCGACGCGCCCCTGTCAGAATGCGATGTACATTGCTGGTTTTCGTGTTTCATGCTGTTACCATAGTTTTTAATAGGAAAATGAAGTGTATAGACTAAATTATTTAATTTTAGAACAGAAAATATTTACAAACATGAAAAAAAATTGAAAGTTTCCCTGAGGAAAATTCCGTTGGAAAATCTGAGTTCAGGCTTTTAGTTTTTGCTACCCTGTCCCTTACACCCTGTTTGTAGGTTATTTAATAAAACCGACTGAAGAGACTTAAATCCAGGGTGACTAATTATGCTCGTGGCGGCTAGTAATTTGCGTCGAAATAAAAGAGGCGGCTGCATGACTAACACATCAAGGCACACCATAAACTACTGGAGCCAGAACTCTTAAATGTAGCTTGAGCGTTTCTTAGGTGAATTCCCAAAATTCTTACGGGAAACGTGGGATATTAATGAAATAAAAAGCAATTACGCAACTTAGTACGTAGCCCCAGCCTAAATTGGGTGATTTTAAATTAGTGAAAGTTAAGGATGCGAATCGGTCTACGAAACTAAACAACTTTGTCGTAACATGGGTCGTAATATGATGAAAATAATTTCGCCTTTGTAAAACTTGTGCTATCACCTGATTTGCCTTTGTATGGATAGTCGAAAAAAATTAGTAATGTCTAAAATAAAGTCACCCAGAATACTCTTGCTTCCAAAGAAAATGTAAATCACTGTGTTGTGAGAGGTTAAACTTCAATAGAAAAAAACAACATTACTCTAGCTCCCATACACGTAACATTCGCAGTTTGATGACGTCATCACGTCAACATTTGACAGCTGAAATTGGGGCTTTAGTATTAATAGTAAACGAACAGTATATTGAAATGAAACAATACATTAGGATTATTATTTATTGCACACATAGGGAGTAACAAAATACAATTATAAATAAGAAAGGCCACCAATCCCAAAAGGTTGGTATCTTTTTTATTTTCCGCTCATCGCTTTGATATAAACACAACCCAAATGATGACAAATATGATATAGGTAGGTACAAATAGTCTCTTATCTCAACCGAATACTACAGAGTATCCATATCCAAGATAATAATGTATCTGAAATGCAAATCCGAATAAATACGCTGCGGAGGAATCTTATCGAAAAGTAATTCTTAGAGAAATTCTAAAATTCACGAATTGTCTACAAACGTTAAAATTAACAGCTGCCATTTTTGTTGTGGCGTTGACGTGCAAAAAATTGGACCATTTTAATTTAGCAATATTAGAGGTTCTTAATAGTTTTTTCAATCATGGAGTTGTGAGGGATGTTGGTAGGCGGCGACACGTGTTTTTTTCTGTTCTACGTTAAGTCACGGGTAGAAAGCTTATACTTGGCAAGTGCTGTGATTAAAAATGTATGTGATAAAAAAAAAAATACCGTCGAATTGAGAACCTCCTCCTTTTTTGAAGTCGGTTGACAACAGAACAGAAATGTTCTACTTGTAGATCTCAATATAACGTTGATGAAAGTCACCCTTGATTTTTAAGTCTTTCCAGCCCAGGCTACGGTATTGTACTGATTCTTTATTTCAATTGTATATACAACTAAAGGAAACAGGAAGGATATTGTGTTATACTTACGAAATATGTAGATATATTAGAAATTTAGTCACGCATGACTTAACTGAGATCCCAGGGCCGCCAGACCTTATTATTTTCTCAGTAACCAAAAGTGTGGGAAAGAGTAGTGCTAATATGTACTATCTATTAACATATGAATACCTCCTAGCTTGGGCCGACACGGCCAACTTTCAGCTACCAGGTTCTGAAGGTAGCTTGGCCGACACGGCCAACCTTCAGCTACTAGGTTCTGAAGGTACTTCCAAAAATTATTCACTTGTCTTGAAGTCTGGGTGCTGATGTCTTATAGAATATAATTAATTAAATATAAAAATTAATGATCAACACCGCCAGACAATCCGTCGGCTGTAATTTCTGCCAGACGCTTTACAGCTCGCAAGTAAATTATGCGATTATACCTACAAGGGTCCATCCATAAATTACGTCACACGAATTTCATGATTTTTGACCCCCTCCCCCACCTTGTCACAGCTGGTCACAATTTAAGACTCCCTCACACGTCTTAAATTGTGACCAGCTGTGACACGTGACGTCACATATTTTGCAGATTTTCAATTTTTTGTAATTTTCTAATAAAAACAGTACTGAATAGAGTTTTTATTTTTTTTGGGAACTCAAAATTCACTGTCTCAACCAAAGTAAAAACGTAAAAAGAGTGCTTGAGAAATTGAGACTGAGGAGGCTAAGTTTGTTGTTAATAGTTAATACGTTTTGATACTCTCAACATATTTTGAAATGTGACGTCACGAAACTTATGTCCCCTCCCACCCCCTTGTCACACAATGTCACACTTTGCCGATCCCCTCCCCTCCCCTTAACGTGTGACTAAATTTATGGATGGTCCCCAATCTGAGCCGTGATTTTTTATATGATGTTCAGGGAACTACAACAATACGGGGCCCAGGCTACGAGGTATTCATATGTTAATAGTACATATTCGCACTACTCTTTCCCACACTTTTGGTTAATGAGAAAATAAGTAAGGTCTGGCGGCCCTGGGATCTTGGTCTATTATGACATAAACACAAACACCAACAAATGTAACGTCGAATACTAGCCAAATTTAACTTATGTAGATAAATAGATAAGAAACGCACAAAATGCATGGTGCAGTTTATGGGCTTTTTGTCAAAAAAATAAACACGTTGTCATGATAGGAGGGCCGCACATCAGGTTACCACAAGCGTGCACTCTGTGCTGTTATAGTAAGAACAGTTTTGCAACGAAAATGGAGTAACCTGATGAGCGGGGCCTCTGTACTTTTATTTAAAAGTAAAAACCATAATGTTATAAAACAGTATTAGTGCTTTAAAGACATATTTCGGATGCTCTTTTCAGAAAATATTACCAGATGATTTAATAAATACATAATCGTATAAAACTTGTAGCCGGGTAGGCAAAACACTTCGCCAGTTTTTTGACCACAAATGTCATGGATTATTCACGAAAAAGTTCGACCGTTCGGACGACGTGAACTTTTTTCTTAATAGTTCGATTAGAGACTCGGCCTATGAGGTCTACAGTTTTTTAAGATGTATTTCGACTGTCTAATACACGGGTTTTGATTGCTGTTTTTCCATTAATTAAGTATCGTATTTAATTGAGCGAAATAAGACCGATAGGAAAAAAGTTAAGGTGTTCCGATCAGCGAGGCAATCGCGCTAAAAAAAGTGGATTGAGTCGCAATTGAAACAGCTGGGGGGCTACCAAATCAGCGAAGCTGATGCTGGGTAAACGCATGAAACGTTGTCAATTGCTTATATAAGGAGACCTTGATTAACGACATGCACCAAACACAGCAATGTACATCATTCCATTCGTTCAATCAACATCAGCTTCGCTTAGGTGGTAGCTCCCCAGCTGCGTTTCAATTGCGATTCAATCCACTTTTTTTAGCGCGATTGGCCTGCAGTTGGACCAAATGGAGTTGTGTTTCCCTCTAGTCCGATGAATCGGACCAATAGGAAAACAAGTTCACATCGGACTAAAGCGGTAGGACCAAGTGTTCAGAGGGAAAAGATCTTGTATTTGAAATATTTGAAAGCGCCATGCATTTTCTAGGTTAGACTTAAAGAAATATTTTGCAATAAATGCCTTAAACTGGTACAAATATGTGTCGTTGAACTTGTCTATAGGTACTTCTTAATGGCCATACTGAATGCCGTAAGTGCCCTTTGATGACTCAAAATAATGTTTTGTTTATTCGCACAGGAATAAATAAATCAATAGTTGCACGTTTATATTTGTCTTTATTGTATATGTTTACTAGACTTTAAGCGAAGCCAAACAAACAGAGTGATAACTTATGGTAACATAACCGTGCTGAAGCCGTGACTAATAAAACTGCCATGATTTTAATTTTACGTGCTGTAATTTTTTTTGTGGACCTAATTTACCTTCGGGGCAATTGTGTATCTAACTGTGAAGGAAACGAAGGTTTTACGTGTAACATGAGTTACTATATACATTACTTTACTGATAAATGATTCGTGAGTGTTACACGTAATTTATAATTTAAACAGTTTTACTCACGCTACAAAAAATCGGCATTGGGCCGACAGTTTCGATCCTATACTCTGACCTGCATCAGGGAGTGAGACAGGCTATGCGCCGGTGTTCGCGGCCCGCCTATAACCCTGCCTCACTCCTCTTATCGAATCAAAACTGTGTCGGCCCAATAATACCGATTTTTAGTGATGTGAGTATAACCGACTAATTAGGCAGAAGGGCATCATACAGAAATGGCAAGTAAAAAAGTTCCGCCTTGCAGCTCCCATGCCTACTCTCATGTTATTTATTTTTATTGATATTTTTCATATTATGTTTCGTCGTAAGCTCTACCTTTTACTAAAAAATATGTGTATGAAAATAACTTCATGTATGTATGTTGATTTAGAATAAAACGGGAAAATTCAATAAAGTCATGGTAGAACAATTTCGATGTCTAAACCGACCGATAACGTTGCGGAGTGCCCAGTTAATAAATAGTTCGTATCATGTAAACTTGGTAGATAAATACATAATTTACACTTGAGCAGTGAGGGAGGTCTACCAGAGTCTCGTACTTAGCAGTCGTCACGGGTCGTCGCTAAACATCCTAATTAGCTATGCAAGACGCAACAGCCGCTGTGTGCATGTGACACTTTCAACACTCCGTTGCACAATCCCACAGACTCGCCTTTTCATACACAAGGACACGATGCAACTTTTCTGATGACTTATACGAGAGTTTTATAGCGCAACCACTGAGCAAGGATAAGACAACAACGATGATAAGTATAACAGTAGACTTTCTCGCCTTCTATACCATTACAATATCAGTACTGTGCATATAGCAACTGAAATTCAGCCTTATGAAAAAAAGCACAACATACTGTAAGTCTGTTTTGTAAATGTTGTAAGAACTTAGGTACGAGTATGTATTAGGCCATCGGATTAGTATTCACCTTAATTGTAGTAATAAAAAAACTAAAAGCCTTGATAGTTTGGTTTCTATGTGAAAATCGTCATGAACTTGTAGGTTCTCAATCGATCCGATTGTTTATTAGGTGTAGTTGTTGAGCTAGAGACGGGTTTCTGAGAAAAATCATACTTCAGCTGTCAAAGATGAGCTGCATTTCCCAGATCATGTCCATAGTCCATATGCGGCGGGTTGACTAAATTAGTTAGCGAAACTTTAGGCAGTGATTCTCCTCATGAAACTGAAGAACTTTCTCCAAGAAACCTACGTGAAATTAAAAAAAAGTCTGCTTTCCATAAAATAAATCAGCAGAAGTTGTATGGAGAATTTCATGGTCGATTTTTTTATTCGTATTTCACCTACGTTCTTTGGAGTAAGTTGTTCAGTTACGTGTTTACGTTCATAATTTTCGCTAATTAATTTAAAGATACCTAATTTACGCACGAAGACAACAACATTGTTCCCAAAGCGTTGTTTTGACAGGAGCGAATCATAAACTGGAAAACCCGACGGCTATAAAGCATTGAATGCTCATGACCCGGTTATAACATTTATGTCGCTTGGGATCGTTCAGATTTGCATTTTACACGAATTCAGTCCGATTCTTTGTCCCACGTGAGTCATCATGGGAACGGAGCTTTCCTTAAACTTGAACGTGTAACAATTTACTAGTTGGGATGGTGTGTGTTAAGAGATCTAGCGTGAATGTGGGAAAGCAGGTTTAAGTACATTTTACTAGCTAAAGTTTGTACCTACAAGTATGTATGTTGGTAACGTCAGAGTGGAAAAGATTTACACCTAAGTGCAGTGTTGCTATTTTTTTAATGGCTCTTGGAAAACAGTGTCTGTCTCGTTCTTGTCTTTGAAAAACCAAATTACTTATTCGAAAAACGAAATTTGCCGAGCCACAGTAAGAAAATATAAATTTCACAAATTTTGTCACCATTAGAATGGTACATTATCCTTGAGTAAAATAGGCTACATAATTTCCCGAAGAAACAAAGTCCCGGGCGGAAAGCTATTTAAATTATAAATCCACATAATACGCGGTTACGATGTGTATTATTTCAGATTCGCTACATTTTATTGATTGCTCCACCAATAAGTGAGAGACGTAACGCGAAATGCGCGTGCGTTTTGCATGCAGAGCACATGCGCGGGGGCGCCTGCCACTGGCATACTAGACAAACAGTGCTACGACTGTTTCCGCATCTAATTGTTTTATCTACATAAGTAAGTAAGCTCGGCCGTGTATTAATTACCAACCTATCGTAAACATATTTGTGGCATTAAGTGGCATTAGGAGTTTGAGTGAACTTTTTTCTTACTTTCTAATCCTTTTTTTCATTGCCAATACTTTCGTAATGTTAGATACCTACACTCGTTACTAACTGACAACTGTAGCAAGGAATGTGAGGTAACAATATCCAAAACTTAACACTAGTCCGTAACATTCATAACTAAACACTAGGCTTAGTACTTATAGAGACAAAACAACACTTTTAGGATATCTTTTTTTTATTAAGAATCGATTCGCTCTTGACTAAATTTAACCCAGGGTAGTTAGGATGTGGTCGAAATTGTAGCGAACTTATCCAGATGAACCTACCTTACCCCTTGATGTCCTACCTTGAGGTAGCCTGAAAGAAATTGATAGGTACTGGTATGCAGACCTTCATAGAGGATCTGGCATAACACAACTCCTTTCTCAATCGGTCATTTCGGAGAAGATTATTCGAATATCATTTTAAAAGGTTTGATATGGTATTCGATGTCAACATTCGAAATGATTGAAGATCAGCAGGGGTATTCAGGAGCGTCCGACGTTCGACTAGTTTCCGGGTGTCGAATTTGACATTCGGAGATCGAGTCGAACGCTGTAGAATACAGTGAGTCGAAGGCATTCGAAAACGGATCCAATTTCGATCCGTTCTCGATAGTCGAACGCTCCTGAATACCCCTGCTGGTCTTCCGCCATTCATTGTAGAGAGCTCGTGAAGTAATTTCATGTATGCGATCATAGGCGTGCAAATAGCACTTTTTCAGGTGTACCTATACATTATAATGTGAATTGTAAGTGATTAAAGATAAAGTGTAAGGAAGTGCCTGTTTGTTATACGTAAATATATGTTATGGACCAAGTGATTAATGCGGGCATTATTAATAATGCCCGGGCATTATTAATAATGTCTAGCTCTATCGAGCAAAGTGATTAATTACTATCTAAACTTCATTATTTATCATATTGCCCGGTCATTATTATATTGCTACGTGACAATTGGGCAATTTGATAATAAAGCTAAGTTTGATGCAGTGCGGGGGGTAAGTGGCCTCGTTGCAATTTAACAATTTTTTTCACGGCCGCCATCTTAGATTTCAAAATCTAAAACGACATCTATGGCAGATTTTTACAAAACCATGTCCGCCACCTTGGATTTCAAAATGGATGTCGTTTACGGAATCAACACCCCCGAAAACCTATTAAACGACACCCATGGCAGTTTTTTCAAAAATGCAAACGTCATCCATCTTGGATATCAAAATGAACGACATTTTCGGAATCAGCATCCCCGACAACCTATTAAACGATACCCATGCCGGCATGCCCGAAAATTTTATATCCGCCTTCTTGGATTTTTTATGCGGGGAATCGCTTCACTCCGGGGTTTGCCCTTCTTGTCACGATTCCCTCAACTTAAATCCAAGTTGGCGGATATGAAATTTTCGGAAGGCAGTCGGTGGGTAAGACGCTTGGTGACGCTTCAGGCTTCGCCCTACGCGGAGTTGGGCCTTCGGCCGCACCCTAAACGCAGCTCACCTCGGCCTACGGCCTCGCCTCACCTACATAATCTAAACTTGTATGGCGGCCATCTTGGATTGAGGAGGTTGACGCTCCGGGCTTCGCCCTACGCGGAGTTCGGATCGGTCTGCGACCTCGTCTCCCCGTTAGAATCTTAATTGGTATGGCAGCCATCTTGGATTAGGGGAGAGGGACGCTCCGGGCTTCGCCCTCGCCTTTTACCTTACTAATTAATCCAAATAATGAGTCTGATTATTTAAATTGCTTAACATTTAGATTATTTGTAGTTAAATAACTATAATAATAAAAATAGCAATTGAATATGTTAGTAGGTATTACTCTGCCCAAAAGGTGATGGGCATTATGTATAATGCCCGGTCAATTTGATTATTTAAATAATTATTATCAAATTGCCCTCTCATATTGGGTATTTTTCATAATGCCCGGTCATTATAAATAATGCCCAATTTATCACTTGGTCCATGAAATGAAATGAAATATCTTTATTGCGGGCAAACACGGTAACAAATTATGGTGACAAATAAAAGCAAATGTACAAGCGTGTTGCGCCAGAATTGGCATGCAATGCAAATAGAAGGTATGTTAAAATAGAAGGTAATTTAAAAATGTAAAAAATAGTTTTATGTCAACAATATCTAAGTCCTTATATAAATAAATGAGAAAGAAAAATGAATTAATATGCCTTACAATAAAACAGAAGTCAATTTCAGAATAAAATTAGCATGTCGACTTACAAAAGGAAGAAAAAACGTCATTAATAAAATGGTCATGTCACAAACACCTTGCAAAATAAATTAGAATAGAATGTCAAAAAGAAAAATTATAAATTATTAAAATTAAAATCTGTATGATAAAAACTCCTTGACCGTATAGAAGCAATTTTCGTATAGAGTTATATAGCTCAAATATAACTCTCTTAAACCTGCTGATAGGCAACATTTTTATATTTTCTGGCAACGTATTAAAAAGTAACATATACACCTCGCAGAAGAGCTACGTGTTTCATTATTTGCCCACGGAAGAGGTGTTATATGTTGGAGGCGGCGCCGCGTAGGCGATCCAAGGAACTGGAGTTAAGTACACCTAAATTTTTTATTTTTTTGTTGGTTGGAAAATAACCCTACTCCAATATGGATGTTTTAGTACCTAGCATCTTGACCACCTTGTTGTTACTACGGTTTATATCCATTTTTTTGTACTAGGTAAGTATATGTCCTGTATTGTAAGAAGTTTATTCACTCGAACGCGAAAACGCAGACGCGGGCAATAAATCTATCCAAATTCCCACGGGAACAAAGTCGCAAATAGAAAGTTGGTCCTTATATAAAACTATAAACATGTAGAAATGTTTTTCTTTTTATTAATAAGTATTGCATAGGGATAAGATAGAAGGGTATGATGATTGACAGGTCAATTTTCCACTTGAAAGAATTTAAGTGGAAAGGGTGGAAAACTAGTGTGATGTTCACATCAAGTCATTGATTGTAAATGCGAATATCTTATTTTGTCTCGCCTACACAAGTTCATTAGCACGTCGTCTATTATAGAAGAATCATGTGAATCATTAAACTAAAAGGATGTTTGGCGTTTTGTTATCATGTTGGAATGAGATGGCGCCACTGTCACCGTTAGCGTTAACAGCTAGCTCGATCTGTTCGGCTCGCCACTTTGGCACCGAGCTTGTACGTATTGTGCCCAAAATAAGCAATCGATGTTCGTTCTACTTTGGACCTTGTAATCAACATACAAGAAACTTGGGTGGATACGTAATTCAGCAGACCGACTGCACTATGGATGTAGTGTGGTTTTAATCGTTATATACAAAAGAGGAGATCGAGTGATTCGTGCTAAGCGTTAAAAAAATTACGTGCTAAAAATTTACGGTTTTTGCAATTTTTCCTTTATCTGTGCTATAAGACGTTGCTTCGTACCAAATTTCAAGATTTTGAGTTCACGGAAAATACCCTGTAGGTTCTGATTCCCTTGCGAGTGTCGAAAATTTTCGGAAATTTGCGGCATAAACGGCTGTGGTATCTTTTGATTGCATTGACTAAGAAGTTTGATTTTTTCACAGCTCCAAGAGAAAGTAAACCTGAGTATTTGATATAAATTTCAGCTTGAAACATCCACGCATTCCTGAGAAAAAGGGTCTTGACAGACAGACAGACGGACGGATGGATGGACAACAAAGTGACCCTATAAGGGTTCCGTTTTTTCCTTTCGAGGTACGGAACCCTAAAAAACATCTAAATAAGAAATATAACTCATTACAAGTCGAAGGAATGCTTTGGAGTGTGCAAAAACTTGGAAAATGTCATTTTATGCAGTTGAGGCGCGTCAACAGGGAGTTTCGTGATGATGTATGGCAGCAAAAACAACCACTTTGTAACTGTCATCGGGTGATAAATGCACTTCGACGTACAGAGGTGGAAAATCGCATCATTTGATTTAAATTCTAAAGGGGATAGATAGTTCGCATATAAATAGACTTGTCGAGTCAGCCTGTAAGCGTTTGTTACTGAATAACATCGAGATTTAACCAGCTTACCATGTTATGATGTTTTGCGAATGCTTATTGATTTAAGTCTGTGACTGTGGGGAATGAAAAGGAAAATCTATTTCACACTTAGGTTTAATAATAATAATACAGAATAGAGAATTTGGTTAGGTTCGCTCTGTAGATACGAATATGCAATACGTAGAATAGATGCAATAGAAACAAGACGCTGTGTTTTATACTTCATCTATTTAGTAACCCTAAAATGCATTTTTACGTCTCGTACTTTGCTATAGCACAAATTATATACGACAACGACAACTCTTATGGTAATCTTACAAGAATTGGAATTTACGTTTTTATCGGAAATGGCACATTACAACTTTGACGTCTGTAACCAGCATTTCTAGAGCTCCATCGCACCCTGTACAACTGAGAGGTGAGAAAAAAATGTGGAGTTTACTAAATTAGAGGTCTCGATAGGAGGTTAGGCGTAAGCAACGCGTTAAAACGCGGGGGTGGCTAAATGCTCACCGGGCGTGGAATGACGTATGTCTCTACATCCTAGAGGAGTTGTCACAAGATATTATGCTACTCTGAGCTTCTCAAATACTTGCTTCTATTATTATAATTTGTTCAGATGTCGAATAATTTTGCATAATTCACCATACCTCGTTTTCATAATTGAGTTGAAAATGTGATACTTATTCATGAAACGGTACGATGACTTTGTGAACTAGGATACCTACCTAAGGTTGGTCTAAGACAAGAAAGTGTATATGTACTCGATTACTCCGAATAATGTTTTGCAGTAAAATAAATTAGACACAGTCTGATATTTGGCCTAAAGTCAAAATTTTATAGTAATGGAGATTTAAGTTGCTTTCGAATGGATAAGATTCCTACGTATCCGCTTTTGTTACTTTTTGTTCTACTAAAATCAATTGAAAATCTCCTAAACTTTGAGAACACCTTTGATGTAAGTGATAACATATCGTTTGCGCGAAAGATAAGTGTATCCTTAGCCACCCTTAGTTTTTTACACCTCAAATTAAAACGTTGTAAAAAACTCGCGTATCCGATGTCGCCCCACGTGCCAACCGACAGCCACAAAAATAACGCAAGAAAACGTGTGTTTCATTTACGTGACGATTTTGTTATGACTTAAATTATTTATGGATACCGCTTTTGAAGATGCTTTTTAGGTAAGCAAGAAGTAAGTTTCCTCCAACCAACTTTGCGATCATACTAATATAAAAGGAAGATTTACCTCGCAAATCTCATATTTTCAGTTTTAATTATTGTAATGTGAATTAGCTATTGTTGTAAATACTAAAAAAAAAACTTTTAAAGAAGAACACATCGTTGCATTTTTAATGAAGGTGTATTTACGAAATAAATTATTTTGAAATTCCAGGTGATGTTTCTAAAATTGAAAGTTAGTAGAATGTTAATGCAAGTTCTTATTGATATGAATGGACACTAGACACATCAAATCACGGTTATGTTGTATGGATTCAGCAATTGACTCCAAGAAGACTTTCAAATAATTGTTTTCTTATTCATTCAGTTTTTAGGTCACATTTAGCTATAACATACTTATAATTATGTACGTACACTGCACACAGCGTATATTTCATTGGATAATTTATGGCCTAAAGCTTTATTATTCCTGTTTTAACGTATAACATTGTGCGCTCATGGCGAGTATTTATGTAAGCGCTGATGCATATAATCAGAAGTACAAAACAATACAGGTGGATAAAAATCGGGATTAAAGTTAAATCTCTAATAAATAAATTGATGTGGAAAATTGTAGTTTCGCTACTCGCCACCAGTGGCGCTATGGGCATTGATTATCATAGCTTGAATGGAACATGGAACCTTGAATGGAAAATAACTTTGTAAGTAAGTTTCTAAATAAAAAATATAAACAAGCATCTAGCTAAACGTAAAACATATACCTAGTACCTAATAATAGCTATGATTTATGAATGTGAAGAAGCTTTGAAGTTAAGAATCTTCTTACCAGCCCATATACGTCCCCACCGAGGGGCACAGGCCTCCCTTTGAAACACGAAGGGGATTTGGGCCATAGTCCACCATGCAGGCCCAAAGCGGGTTAGTGGACCGCTCGTCTTCCGAAAATGATTTTTTCTTGAACGGGCGGGTTTCATCACGATATTTTCCTTCACCGTCGAGCAAGTGATAATTAGAAATCCGTATATAAATCTGAAAAGACGAATTTTGTGGTACAGGCCCGCACCAGGGTTTGAACTCGCGACCTTCGGATTACAAGTCTGGCTCATTACCAACTGGGCTATCACCGCTTGTTGAATAAAGTTAAGAATAATTGTGATTAAATAGAATTGACATGGAGGTGACCGATACGTTGACCTTTACTACCTTTTCAGGATATTATTAGATTTTTTCTAATACCCAATTGGTTTTTTAACGATCGACACATGTTTCCGAATAGAAAAGAAGGGGAACACCGGAATCTCCTAGGATGGGGCGCGAAAATCTCGCGACGAATGTTGATGATAAATTAGTCAATTCCAAGTCGCTTTTTGTTAACTAATGATCAGAGTTGTTGATGTCAGTTCTACAAACAGTCTCCGGAAATTCGTCTTCTTTTGTCACATTGCAGTATTTTTGATTTCTAAAAAATAATTTACTGTTTGACGATGTTAAGTCCTAACCTTAGACGCAATATACACTTGTCTTACGCTACAGGACAGCCTGTAATTATCAGACAAAACTCCGCCCCATCTAATATCGTTGACCTGACCGCTATACCAATAAGCGGTCAATATTTACATTACATAATACAATTTAATAGTCACATACATATAGAATACTATTATTGAATAAATTTTTATCATACATATACTTAAGCTTAGAAACTGCTCTTAAGTGTTGAGTATTTTGTTACAAGTAAATAAATAAACTTGAAGTATTATCTATAAAGCTAGGTACATGAAGTTTTTACACCAGGCATAATTGCGGGGTGCCAAAGCAATTAGGCAGTATAGATTTCCCATTAAGTGCAAACTGCTCAATTACTGCACGTTGGAGCAAATTTAGCGAGATCAATAGCACGGATCCTGCATTTAACGCTAATAGCCTTAGTACTGATGCAATGGAAAACTTTCTGTGCATCTCTTTGGGTATTATATCATGTAATTGTCTGCATTGTCTTTGATTGCCGTTTGATAACTTATAATGACGACGATAATCTTTAATCGACAGACTAAAGTAACTGCAATAATAATCGAAACAGAAAAACATAATCTAAGTATATGGGATTAGCATAAATCATATCATGTCTAAATGTAAGTGAAGGAAGTGTTTCAGAAAGTAAATCAACTCACAATAATGATCTAGTTTCGAGGAATATGTTGTCCATTGCATATTTTGTAGAGTTATTTTATTAAGGAATTAACATTTGCCCGCGAATGCATTCCTGTGGGAAGTAAAATTACCAATTTCTGTTTGATGAAGGAAAAAAATCGGATGATCAGTTAGAACTTTCGGAGCATAATACCAGATATTCCATCAGCTGTCATGACATGACGTAGATGAAGAGACCTGTGACGAGTCTAAGATTTTGCTTCAGTTTATCTCGAAACTACATTTTTCCGACTTTGAAAGCATTTTTTTGCTGCCGGTACAGATCCAGACGTGAACAATAATTCAGGAACAATCGCCCGGCTCGCCAGGTTTTCATTAATAATCTATGAATTAATTACCCGCCAAATCCCGGCAATAGCCGTAATATATATTGTACGGGTTTGGCTCGCTATAATTAAGGTTTTATGACTAAGTAATTTAGTTCCTACGTGACGACTCTACTAGTAAGACTTAGGCACTTTATAATTTAGTAGAGAAAGATGATGATGCAGTTTCGTAAATTAACGAGTAAAATAACTACATCAGGCGAGTGGGCCAGGGTTAAAAAACCTTGTGTCCATTTTTAAGCATAATTATATTGCGCACGGGGAGCAGTGCAGAAAGTGAAACTAACAATCGAATTTGATGACTTGGTCATTTTAATGTATCGTATTGTAAAATTACTTGAATGGACCATACATTTATGAAGACTAATAACTCTTAAAAAAAGTAAGCAATTACACACACACTTCAAAATCTAATAAATCCCTTAGTAAGTATACATAAATCTAGAAAAAAGTAAAGAATAGTTCACTCAAATGGTTCTTGATGTAATGGAACAAAGTTTACTTTGTCAAGCTACACTGGCTTCAACATTATCATGATTTATTTTATGGCCACGAGCAATTTTCAAAGTGCCAACTTTTGGGGCAACCTATAGAAACTTGAAATCTTATTAGTTTTATATAAAGTAAGTTCAACGTTCGCTTATGTACTTTATTTTTTTTAGTTGGATGATTTAGTTTAAAAAATCACAATCAAAGTTTACAGACGGTTTTGTTCCTATTCGCCGCGGTCGCGTGCTTGCAACTGAAATGGTTGACAGAAACAAATTGCTTTTCCAATATTTCGTGGATAAATAAAACGATTGTACGGTACAGTCGGTAGATAGACTATAACCTTAATCTAATTTATATACTTACTCCGAAAACTAGACAGCGTTTTTTACTTAAAATGTCTACTGTTCATTGATGGTAGTAAGAAAGTCAATTTATTGTAAGTTTAGGTGTGATATGCATCTAAAAACATGATTTTTTAAATATAAACTTGAGGTAAACTATTAACTATTAAATGTCTAAAACCTTTGCGCGTTTCTTGAACACCCGTGTGTTCAAGATTTGTAGGTATCGCAAGCGCTGTAAACATCTCTATGGCCGTAAACAAGCGCGGGCGGGTAAAACTATTTATATGACGTCTCCTAACATAAATAGGCTTTCGGTGAAAAGGTGACAAGAATTTGCACATCAATTTGTTGAGCACCGTCGTCTCAGATATAAAAATACCTCAAAATAGGTAACTGTCATTTCATCTTAAATCATGTAAGAATCATTGCACTGTTCAAACAATATCACTTTCCGCATTCAAATCCTTTCCCTAAAATACTGCGATAGCTACAAGCAGATCGATCCAAAACTGCGCGCGCGCAGGCGTTTAGTACAAAACTTTCATAATCGCTGCATTATTGCGACTAGGGTCGTCTGAGAACCATTCCGTTTTAAACAACTTGCAACATTTTTATAATGTTCGCCAAACTTGCAAAAGGATAACTTCTAATTTCGTCGCTAGTTTAATACTCTTTTGCAAAAACGGAAATAACAATTTATCTAGTGTTCATTTACATTCTTAAATGAGATTTCTAACGATCGTAAGAGCAGAACGCTGTATTTGATTATCAAAGGTCGACCTGCGCATTTTTGTTGCAAAATCGTTCTTATCGTAATTGCATAAAGTACACCTATGTGGTAAATTGATGTGCTGGCCTCTTTATAATCTGAATAGGTAGGGATATGAACCTAGGAACCAAATACACATAAGCTTATACACGTCGACCTTGACGTCGCCTTTATGTAATTTGTTATAGTGCTACCGGCTTTCGTAGTGCAAATGTGCAACGTGACGTGCTGCGTCTGTACTCTGTGCCAACAATGAATCTAAAGAAACTGCAAAACAGGATCATACAAACTATATAATCGCAGTTGGTTTACCTGGTACTGAACGTGAAAACTTGCTTTGGTGTTGACCAGTCTTTTGTGCTGCCAACCCTACGGCTATGCCAAAGTCGATGCGCAGAGTGAAAGCGCTCGTGGGTGGACGTTGGATCACAGAATATGACTACCTTGTTGGCAACGAGGCTGTCTGCGGCATGCGGCCCATGGGAAACTGACTCCAAACTCTTAGGTCAATTTCACCACACCAATCAAGGTTACGATTATATTTGCAAAGCATTGTTGTTTAATCAAGGGTCGATTACTTGATTGTAAAGTCTAGACTGCGGGTGGTTTGCGGTGTCAGTAGTCCTAAAGTTTTATACTCAAAAAATAACATCAGAGTTTGATGAATATTGACAACTTTTTTATAATATGAGTGACGTTTTTTTTTAAGTTACCATGTTGTGTACATTCTTAAATTCTTTAATTTTCGTTTGAAAAATACATCACAGTATGACTTTGTTTTTAAATTAGTTAAAGAAACTTTAGGTGCGAATCTCCCCATTAAACTGAACAACTTTCTCCAAGTCAGTTAGCGATTGATCTTTATGTAGTAGTTGTATGGAGAGGTGACATTTTTTCCATGAACATTATTTGTGGAAAGTCATTCAGTTTAGTGGGCTGAACCACATTCTTAATTTTCGCGAACTATTTAAAGATGGTTTGCCTGATTTCATTGATTTTTACTGATTTTTCATTGCTGTTTCTCGCTAGAATAATAAAGTTAATTACCAGCATTTTGGCATGTGTTTCGAAGTTTTAAATTCTTCGTTGTTCTCTTAACTTTTATTTCCGCTAAACCAAAATGCTAATTTTGTTTACAATAAGTGTTATGCAACCATAATAAAGTATTCTAGAAACTGTATGTAAGTATTTGGTAATTGAAAAAAAGCGCTGAGGAAAAACTCTAAATTCAAGCAATTTTTTAGTCTTATTCTAGGAATAATGCGAAATATTAAAAAAATCTCAATGTAGGCTAATTCATGCATAAATCATTTAAATTAGAAATGTTTTAACTCTAATGATTAAAACATAGAAACTACTTAAGGGTAAATTTCAACAACAGTACATTTTTGTCTAATTTTTGTGGAAATCTTTGTATGATCGAATTCTATATCAATAAATATTGCATATGTTAACCAATACAAAAAGCTTTTATAATTTGACAAAACAATTCAAATATTCTGTATACTTTACAACTTATTCGAGCCACAAAAATTGACAAGCCACAAAAATTGTTATTAGGACACAAAAATTGATAGTAATGCCACAAAAATTAACGATTGCCACCAAAATTAGAGTTTAAGGTTACTATGAAAAAACAAACATCATTCTCCACAAAATTTATTGTCTGGCAACTATAAATCAAAAGAAGAGTGGAAAAAGCCTTTCCTCTTTTACTCCGACACCTGATAACCCACCCCTTTAAGAAACAAAAAAATTGTATATAGAGGTCAAAATTAGGACTAAAAGCATTAATCTTACTGTCTGACTTTAATAACAAGTGAAGTAATAACAAGTGACTCAAATAACTTACACAAATCTTCTTGAAGTCACAATAACATTTAGCAATCAGTTTTCTTATAAATACACTAATTGTCTCACTTTATGAAATAGTCTATAGGTACTTAAAGTCGCAATGACTTTGAGGAAACATCTTAGTTATAAATCTTCTGACTGTCTTACTTCAATGAACAGTCTGTACTTAAAGTTACAATAACTTTTAGTAATTTTCTTTCTTATTAATCTATTAACTGTCTCATTTTAATAATCAGTCTATACTTGAAATCACAGTAACTTTAAGCAATCATCTTAATTATAAATCTTCTAACTGTCTTACTTCAATAAACAGTCTGTACTTAAAGTCACAATAACTTCTAGTAATTTTCTTTCTTATTAATCTATTAACTGTCTCATTTTAATAATCAGTCTATACTTGAAGTCACAATAAGTTTTAGCAATCATCTTAGTTACAGGTCTTCTAACTTTCTTACATCAAAGAACAGTCTGTATTTAAAGTCACAATAACTTTTAGTAATTTTCTTTCTTATTAATCTATTAACTGTCTTATTTTAATAATCAGTCTATACTTGAAGTCACAATAAGTTTTAGCAATCATCTTAGTTATAAGTCTTCTAACTTTCTTACATCAAAGAACAGTCTGTATTTAAAGTCACAATAACTTTTAGCAATTTTCTTTTAATAATCAGTCTATACTTGAAGTCACAACAAGTTCTAGCAATTGACTTAGTTATAAATCTTCTAACTATCTTACTTCAATGAACAGTTTGTACTTAAAGTCACAATAACTTTTAGCAATTTTCTTTCTTATTAATCTATTAACTGTCTCATTTTAATAATCAGTCTATACTTGAAGTCACAATAAGTTTTAGCAATAATCTTAGTAATAACTCTTCTAACTGTTTTACATCAGTGAATAGTCTGTATTTAAAGTCACAATAAGTATTAGAAATCATCTTTGTAATAAATCTTCTAACTGTCTTACATCAATGAACAGTAGAATAGAAATAGAAAGAACTTTATTAAGTGAACCACATTACAATTAATTACAAGTAAAACATTACAATTAATTCGGAACACTTAAATGGCGCTGACTCAGCATTGTGCCACAGCTAGGCTGCCGCGCTGGTATTCTGGTACAGCCTGTATTTAAAGTCACAATAAGTTTTAGAAATCATATTAGTTATAAATCTTCTAACTGTCTTACTTCAATGAACAGTCTGTACTTAAAGTCACAATAAATTCTAGTAATTTTCTTTCTTATTAATCTATTAACTGTCTCATTTTAATAATCAGTCTATACTTGAAGTCACAATAACTTTAAGTAATCATCTTAATTATATCTTCTAACTGTCTTACTTCAATGAACAGTCTGTACTTAAAGTCACAATAACTTCTAGTAATTTTCTTTCTTATTAATCTATTAACTGTCTCATTTTAATAATCAGTCTATACTTGAAGTCACAATAAGTTTTAGTAATCATCTTAGTTATAAGTCTTCTAACTTTCTTACATCAAAGAACAGTCTGTATTTAAAGTCACAATAACTTTTAGCAATTTTCTTTTAATAATCAGTCTATACTTGAAGTCACAACAAGTTCTAGCAATTGACTTAGTTATAAATATTCTAACTATCTTACTTCAATGAACAGTCTGTATTTAAGGTCACAATAACTTTTAGCAATTTTCTTTCTTATTAATCTATTAACTGTCTCATTTTAATAATCAGTCTTTACTTGAAGTCACAATAAGTTTTAGCAATAATCTTAGTAATAACTCTTCTAACTGTTTTACATCAGTGAATAGTCTGTATTTAAAGTCACAATAAGTATTAGAAATCATCTTTGTAATAAATCTTCTAACTGTCTTACATCAATGAACAGTAGAATAGAAATAGAAAGAACTTTATTAAGTGAACCACATTACAATTAATTACAAGTAAAACATTACAATTAATTCGGAACACTTAAATGGCGCTGACTCAGCATTGTGCCACAGCTAGGCTGCCGCGCTGGTGTTCTGGTACAGTCTGTATTTAAAGTCACAATAAATTTTAGAAATCATATTAGTTATAAATCTTCTGTCTTACTTCAAGGAACAGTCTGTACTTAAAGTCACAATAAATTCTAGTAATTTTCTTTCTTATTAATCTATTAACTGTCTCATTTTAATAATCAGTCTATACTTGAAGTCACAATAACTTTGAGCAATCATCTTAGTTATAAATCTTCTAACTGTCTTACTTCAATGAACAGTCTGTACTTAAAGTCTCAATAACTTTTAGCAATTTTCTTTCTTATTAATCTATTAGCTGTCTCATTTTAATAATCAGAATATACTTGAAATCACAATAAGTTTTAGCAATCATCTTAGTTATAAATCTTCTAACTGTCTTACTTCAAAGAACAGTCTGTACTTAAAGTCACAATTACTTCTAGTAATTTTCTTTCTTTTCTTTCTTTTCTATTAACTGTCTCTTTTTCATAATCAGTCTATACTTGAAGTCACAATAAGTTTTAGTAATCACCTTAGTTATAAATCTTCTAACTGTCGTACTTATGAACAGACTGTACTTAAAGTCACAATAACTTCTAGTAATTTACTTATTAATCTTTTAACTGTCTCATTTTAATAATCAGTCTGTATTTAAAGTCACAATAACTTTTAGCAATTATCTTTCTTATTAATCTATTAACTGTTTAATTTTAATAATCAGTCTATATTTGAAGTCACAATAACTTAACGATCACCTTAATTATAAATCTTCTGACTGTCTCACTTTAATAATCAATAATTTTCTCTTCTTTTTCTTTCTACGACTCTTTTTCTTTCATATTTAGTTTCTCGGTCTAATTTACTTCTCTTCTTTGGACTCCTGAAACATTAATTTCTTTACTTGTGTATCAACTTAATAGAAAGACATGAAAAGCAGTCATTCTGCAGATTTGTATTTATTATAATGGTACCTAGCTACTAAATACTCCACCACAGCACCAGTATGATGACGATTCTTATCTTCATCGTGAATTTAGGTCGTTTCGAAAGTAATTTAATATTAAGTTCTAATTTTTGTGTTCTCATTGCAATTTTGCTGGATAAAAAATACCACAAAAACCACAAAAATTGACCCACAAAAATTGAAATTATGTAAACAAAAACAAATTCAACCAAAACTACAATAAATACAACAAATGAAATCTAATAGGTCTTTATGTATACCACAACTCTGTATTTAGAAAAACGAATAATATAGATATTATTAAAGAGAGTATACATAATGAGACCACAAAAATTGAAGTTTTTTTGTCCGATAATATTTTTAGGTGTTACTTACATTTTTGGCGGGAAAACGCAGCAACTTCAAACACTTTCTTATTCACATAGCGTTGGTTCCCGACTGACTCAAGCGATTGACATTAGTGTTGTCCTTTAGTGTTCAATACTTTAGCTCGGAGTAATCTTTTCATCAAAACCACAAAAATTGTATGTTTTGCTGGGACACATATGTTTTATGCCGTATAAAATTAACTGTGACACTAATTACAAAAAACAAAATGATATTGTCAAACTATGACTATATTGATTGAAATGAAACTATAAATTAAATTGATCTGAGAAAAATGTTAAAAATAGAAGCCGAAACATTAAATAAAACAGATTGGGGACAGGCCAGCAAAATTGAAAATACGGTTTAAATGATTATTTTATATTATTAAATAAATCTTTTTTCCTAATTTAAACTTGTCTTCACAAAATAGAAATTATCTATTTTATGTAGAAAAAATATCTGATTGATATCTTTCAAAGACAACACGATTTTCAGCAAAGACACTCAAAAAAGCTGTCTGGGAAATTGACCCTTAAAGTCCTTTAGAATAGCTACGATGGCAAATAGCGCAAAATGGATAGGGCGTCCGCTCTCCCGCATTCCTTCGAATAATCTAGAATCTGGATTTGTCGTGCAAATATTTAATGTTATTATATTTTTGTAAGCATTCTCATTAGTTGGCGTTTGATCTTTATTTTACGGTGAGGATGCATCGTGTGCACTTTGTCCGTTAGGTAATTGCCACGCTGATGCAAGCACCAACGTCTAGGGAATTCGATTACACAACAATGCCTAGAATCTAGATATAGGATCTGCCTTGATATCTACCTAATCCTGAATTCTAAGCAAGTTAACCGTCGCAATTGACTCCCCCGCAGTAATTGAAGATATGTCAAAACAAGACAAAGGAATGGTCTATTACAAAATTATACGTTACTTGTACTTACATTATTGATATTTTAGATAATCTTTGAAAATATATCAAATCACATCTTTGCTTGATAAATTCTTATGTGGAATATAGATTACTTTTCATCGTAGATGTTGCTGTTCTATATGATTATAATAATATTAAATCTGAATCATTTGAGTATATTGTATATTTTATATAAGTCTAAATTACTGTATATGGGGACTTAATGTGGGCTGATAAAAAATAAATGTACCGTCGTTTCAACCTAAAAAGAGACCTTTGTTTTTGTAAAGGTGCAAAATTATTAAGTGAACTGTCATTTGAAGCTTTTGTGGAAATAAAAAAACTTCATTACCCATTACCCTTGTCACTGTGACACAAAATCATTAGAAAAACCATATGACCTAAGGTCATGTTGTTGAACAAATAAATAATGACGGGAAACAAAACATTTTACACCAAAATACTTTATTCTTAAATCACATTTAAGTAGGTACATAAAATCGTTGGACATCTTCCGTTTTACAATTTACAACCCAATTTTCTATAAAATAATGCGTGTTGCAAAATATTTTGGTACAATAAATGTTTGGACCTATCACAGGTGCATCAAAATCGTATACTTATAGCACTACTTAATCTATAGTAATACTTATACGTAATGATACCCACTGCTCTTTTGTTCAATTCAAATGCAATGTATTATTTTAATGTTTACTAATTAGAGCGACTTTATAGAAGCTAGCGAAAGTTTAGGCGGTGATTATCCCCATGAAATTAAACAAGTTCTCCAAAAATCCCATGTGAATTACTCAAAAAAAGTTTTGTATTCTCATACTAGTCGGTCAAGTGGTATGGAGAGGCAAACATTTTTTCATATTTGACCTATAGATTTATAATTATAAAAAAGGTACCCATAATTTTCCACATCCCAGGGTGTCCTCTGATTGTCAATAATCAATCTCAAGGTTTAGAGATCGGCCGTCACCCCACAGGACTAAACTTTGTCAAAGCAAGAGGGCCTTCTTAAAATTATTCTGCACTCTGTTTTCCGGTTCTGCCTCTTATTTTTACCAGCACGGTTAGTAAATGGTTGGTGTAAGATAGAACACGTTATAACAACGATACATTGAAACATAGAGTGTGTTCTCGGGTAGAGCTGCGCGACTATTGCACTAATCAATGGCGTCTCAATGGCGGTGGAAAGACGATGGTTTTCATGTTATCTGTTCAGGTGGTAAAATTGAGAGCTATGGAGAATTAATTCATTTGATGACGGATGCTTTGACTAGCGGCGGCGGCGCCACCGCCAACTGAATGTTCAGTTGCTAGTTAGTGCTTTCCTTTGCGGTGGCGCTGTAAGTACAGCTGTCAGCAAGTGTATGAAAATAAAATAGTTCTCGATTGCGCCACCTGAACAGATAAAATGGCCTCCAGGAGGTTTACCATGATCGCTTAGCGCGATCCAATTTAGGACCTAAACAAGTCTGCAACGCTTATTCGTACCATGATGGCTTATAAGCGATTCAATTTTGGCGCTGTTGCGATTCAAAGGCAGACCACCGACATTTAATATGGACATTTATATGTAGACATTTAATATGGACCATAGACAACCGAGCAGTTCAAAAGCAGCGCCATCATGGTACAATTTTAAAAAACATTTCAATTGCGAAGCAGTTCAAAGTTGGATCCTAAACAGAAATGCTTTTAAACGGTCGTGGTAGGTACCCAGTCCTCCATTGTCATTCAACCGTCACTGAGACGCTATTGATTAGAGGAATCGTCGCTCTGTGTATTTAATCAAATTCTAAACCCGGTACTTCGGAGCGTCGGACGTTCGAAAATATTATACCTGTCACTGTCTCTATAGTGCTGATGTACCTGCTGAAGTACTGGATCCCAAGTAAGTATCTTACAATACAGATGCACTTTTCCGTTTGCATATTAGAAGTTCGGTTGGTAACAGGCATACCAAGTCACTTAATTACTGTATTTTTGCCAATTTAGGGTACTTATCTACGTTAAATTTTACTTTACAAAGAAGACACAAAGGTAGTGAATTTGGTGAAATCTGTGTACTATTTCTTATCCTAATGATGTGAAGGCGTTTGCTTGTGCCAAAGTCGCATTTTGAAGCGTTTTGACTTTTCTTGTAGCCGAATAACGTTGGGGTACCATTTCAACTAACCTATTAAGTGTTTATAACTACTCTTTAACGAAAAATTCTTCTGTCAAGGGTATGTGGCTGATCTGATCATAGGTATAGGTGTCGAAGAATTTCTGGGTGACGTTCATTGCGTAGTCGATGGCGTAGTCGAGAATAGGACCTCCAAATTCCTGCGCAACCAGCTGCGAGTTCGAGTTCAGAACCTGTAGGATGTTGGCACCTGGAAAATCAAGGAACTTGGTGAGGGAGGACTATGAAATATAATGTTTTATAATAATCTATAATTAAATATTCATTTGTTTTTATTGATACCTTATTTACTTTAAATAATGTATTCGTTTTATCAAAGCCCTGTCAATCATACGCTGCTGTAATACGGGTTTCACTTAAGCAAAATGCATTTTCAGTAAATATACAATCGCTATGGACAGTGGACTTTAAAAATTCGCTTAGCAAGTACAGGAATTATAAATGTCATAAATGAATGTTATATGTATAATAGGCTGTTCATTAATATCGATTCATAATTGGCGGAGTATGTAATCGCGTAACAATTTAAAAAAAAACAACAAACAGTGGCGAATTTGTTCCTTTTTTTTTAAGTCGGTTAAAAAGGAATAACTGATGGACTGGAAAGTAACTTAGATCACTTATTCTTGCCAACGAAATATTAGAGATAATATAAAATAATATAATTTTTAATTACATTATTATGTTTAATTTATGGTAACGGAAACCTTTGCCCCTACAATGAAACGGGGTGGCTAATTTGACTAACTTAAATTAGGTTAGATTTGAATCTAATTTTAGTCTTAACACTAAAATTGAATTATCAATTTTAAATAAATTAGTTATATATTAAAAAAAAGGTATATTATACTAACTAATCTCAGGGCTGCCTCTGAAGAGGTTGGTCAGGTTCATCTTGAGGTCCGTGCCGTAATCCGCCTTGTACTTGTACGAGTTGATCTTGTAGTGCCCTTCACCCTTATCATTGGTCACCACCTTCTCAAGTACATCCAGGCGGATGCGCTGGTTCCCTGGAATTAGTGCCATTTGATAGTTATGCCTCTTAAATACCTACCAGCCCGTCTGCAGCAGTCTTTCTTAGTGTTATTTGCGATTATGGCAGTTCGGTACAGTACGGTGCGATTTTTTAATGAGCCCCTGGATCCCACTGCTGGACAAAGGCATTCCTATTCCTTTTTGAAACAGTCCGGTCTTCTACTACCTCCTGCCAATCCCGCGTGAAAGTAACGAGTTCATCGCACCATTTGTTTCGTGGACGACCCCGCCTTTCTTTTTACGCTTGGCACCCATTCTGAAATTGTCTACGAGCTATATACGTAGCCAAAATTGTAGTAGTATTTAAAAAATATTAAAACATCGTTTCAGGAAACAAACGGCCTCAAAAGATTTCAATTTTTCTGGTAATTATTGGTTTTTTAAAATGTTATGTGTGGTGTGTGCAATGTAGAGTTATAAAAGTTACATGCAGCAGTTAGTGGCAGTATGGTCAATAGGCCTTCGATCTATCTAACAGTTATCTTGGTACAAAAAGGTTTCCGTAAAACTTCCAGTTTTCAATTTTGTGAAACTTAATAAGAAAAAAATAGTGATGGCTTACAGATTTTGATTTTGGCGTGGCCGTCGGTGTCGAGGTTGAAGAGGAGCAGCCGACCCTGGAGGCTGTAGTGTCCTCGGATCGTGAAGTTGCAGTGCATGTCAAACACGAAGGTACGCTTCGCTCGTATGGATCTGCAGTCAATATTTCATCATCAGCGCCATCTTATATCAGTTTTTTATAAATTCCGTGCAAATATACGTTATTGTACAGTATACGTACAAAGTACATCAAGTAACTTAAACTAGATTCCGTGTGAATAAGGCGGCCTCGTCCTTACTTCACTTTTATAATTTCTTTAAAAATATAACTAAAAACTCCGCAGGTGGCACATAAAATAATTATCGAAAATAAAGTCAAATTTTGAGCATTCTGGCGATAGGTAAGCATAGAAGGGTTTGCCAATATCCTGTCTCAAACTGGCGCAGTCCCCAATTCTTATCATTCTTATCAGCCCATATACGACCCCACCGAGGGGCACGGGCCTCCCTTCGAAACACGAAGGGGATTTAGGCCATAGTCCACCACTCTGGCCCAATGCGGGTTGGTGGACCGCTCGTCTTTCGAAAATGAATTTTCTTGGACGGGCGGGTTTCATCACGATGTTTTCCTTCACCGTTGAGCAAGTGATAATTAGAAATCCGTACATAAATCCGAAAAGACGAATTTAGTGGTACAGGCCCGCACCAGGATTTGAACCCACGACCTTCGGATTACAAGTCTGGCTCATTACCAACTGGGCTATCACCGCTTATAGTCCCCAATTAGCAGTTGTATATTGTCGATCATTTATTATTACGGATGTATTTGGTGCATGTTGATGTTAATCCATCACTATAACTGACTAAATAAACGAAACTTTAAAAATTTGTGTTTATCAACTTAAATATTTTTACCATTTATACTCAGAGGTTAAAAACTCAAGGGCTTATTTATAATTCGAATGGCACGGCGCGGCGCACAGCTGAGCACGTGAAATTTGTATTTACCATTGCCCTCTATTTTTTTCCTAATGTCACTAGTGTCATTAAGAACATAAGGGTCAATGGTAATAAAAATTTGCCGCGTCGTTCGAATGGTATAAGAAAATATAACAAAATTATAGCCAGTGTGGGTTTCAAAATGCCAAATAAACAATATGAACCTTGCTTTCGGCGGCCAAAGGGGTGTTTTGAAGAAGCAAAGTCGTTTTAACTAATTTATTGTCTAGTCAGATTCTTTTTATATACCTGTAATGTTTATACACGTATAATTCTTCTGCACGCATTTATTTCATGTAACTGAACTGCTCTAAAACGAATGGAGCGATTTTGATGCCATTTTGTGTGTAAGTTTGAAGGGTCCCTGGAAATTCACAATCAGATACCTTAGGTCGTGCTGCAATCGGGAAGAACAACGTCTGTCGAGACCTCTAGTATTTAATAATACTACAGGTACGTATGATTCATGCAGCTTGGCGATGTCGTGGATTAAGTGGGCCTCATTAAGCCTCCTTATGAGTGCCAGTGACACTTCTACACCATTGTGTGGATCCGCAGAAAAACAAACGATATTTTTTGCAACACGTAGCAACCTTGTAATAACACATAATAAGTTGTTGCAATCCTGATTATAATTCACATAGTTGTTGCTAGTGGTTGTTAGTAAATCTTCTGATGATGGGATTAATGTCGATCCTTGTTAGACAACCGGTTTTTAAGAGGATGGCCTTGGCAGGATTTTGGCCAGCCATTGCGCGTCAGTAACATTTTGAACAATGCAAAACTGCAATGTACACATGGCAGCACACCAGGCTATACATGTTGACCTTGACGTCGCCATACGTCGCGTCGCCCTTACCTCGCTCGGAATTACGCCGACTTTCGTAATGCGAATGGGTTATCCTGACATGCCGTTGTCTGTACGTTTGAGAGGATCGCAAGTGCATAAATTCTCAGAAATATGCAAATAAGTTTAGATTTTTATGAGGTAACCTTTTTTTTTATATTAAAGACGAGAAGTATTATATTGCCAAGGCATCGATTAAAAACTGATTGATGGAATCAGTATAATATAAAATGAAAAATTACCCCAAGTTTTTTAGGAATTAGTGACCTTATACTGACTTTATTAATAGTTAGCGAAATTTTACGTAGGCTATTCTTCCCGTCTTACTAAACAACTTTCTCTAAAGATCTTATATGAAATTAAAATATATATATATGCTTTCCATACCTAGCTGATCGCTAAAGTGTTTGGAGACGCGATATTTCTATACAACTTCGTCCTATAGGGAAAATTGTTCCGGTGATTCACATCCTTAGTGTTTGATAACTAATTTAAAATCACCTAATATTATAATGTAGGTTTCCCGCAGGTTTCACGTAAGGTTTCACGTGGATTGGTTTGAAAATGGCAAAAGAGGAACCCCGCCTCACCTATACGTACTACATGTTGAAGTAAGTTTTTCCAAAAAAATAAAATGATCTGTTTTATGTTTTCTTCTTCTAAGAATGTTTTACACCCTTATGGTCGACATAATCAATTACGAAATCAATTAGGCATCGCGCGTTTGAATTTGAACTGTAACCCCTTTGAATTGAACTGACAAGCAATTGATTGTAGAGTGTCCTTTGAGCTCGGATAGGGCTGGGACTTACGAAACTTTGTCGGGTATGCAGGTGCTTAGCCCAATGAGCCTGCCGTTGTGGAAGGTCATCTTCAGGTTTCCTGGGAGGTTCATGCTGATGTTTCGGTCCAGATGGAGCGGGTCAAGGCTGGGGATCCCGGCCTCCGGGATGCCCTTCACGATCCCAGGGATGGCATCCAGGGTGGCTTTTGTGAAGCATTCGTCTGTCAACTCCGCACAAGGGTGAATGAAGTCAGCTGGAAGAAAGTGGTAGTTGAAAATTTTAAAATGGCAGTTTAAAATTATAAAGTGTCTGTTGAAAATTTTAAAGTAGTAAGTAGTTGAAAATTTGAAATAAAAAAAAATCATTTATCAATATTGTGTGTATCAATAAATACTATAAACAGCAATCACAAAAAAAAAATTATAAAGTAGTTTACAATAACATGGCACAATGCGGATTTATCACACGATGGAATTTCTTCTAGTCAAAAATCTACGTGCTATTTACTTATGTAGTCTTCATTTACGTGTACTTTAATTTATTCAAAATTGTAACTATAATAGAATTTATTTCGTAATGAATAGGTGTTTTTCATGTACGATAGAATTTTCTAGTTCTGTTGCCTATTCGATTCCCGGAATAAATACGTGAAGTATGTGTTTTTACTTATAATTAACTTGAAGTTGAATTTATTGCCTTTTACGTATATCCAAATCTGGACGTATACTGTACTGTTTCTCACCACACTATGCTATTATATATTATGTCCAATTTTTAGTATTTAAAAAAATGTTTTGTTCAAACTGGCCATTTTCTTTAGTTAGATAGTCAAAGTGCAGAAACATCTTTCACGTTTTTTACCTACTTCGTTGAAAATGTGAAACAGATTTTCCAATATTTGTTCAATAAACTGACGTAGTAACAGAGGTGTACGTTTTTGTGGGAACACGCCAAAACGAGCTTTACTCGCTGTTTATTTTAGGTTCAGGATTCATTTTATTGCGACAGGTACAAACACAATAATATCTCAGGTACCCAGTTTTCTTCTTCCATGTAAACTCAAAACCGGGTCGCACGAGTACTGGTTATCTAATTATCTTCATGTATTACATCTGCTACGCAATCATGGTTAACCTTAACTACGGCAATTCTACGCTCGCTCGACTATTTACGCATACGAGTGGCCGTCCGCATCCGTCGAATCCACTCTCGAAATATCGAGGTCCAGGCAGCCGTTTAGATTCTACTATTACCTAGTTTAGCCTTGAATTAAAAATTACAGTATATTTGTGTAGATTTTAAAAGTAGCTTAGACTTCTGGAATTATAGTTTTAATTTGAAGTTAAATTGGGTCTTCATTCCCGTTTCGCATGTGTAGTTCACATACTCAAGTATTAAGTTAAATGAATTCTTGCATATACAGATAGTACTACAAGTTTATACTAAAGTATAAATTATGAGAGTAGATTGCTAGTTAGAGTGCGTCCCTAATGTTATGGTAATTGAAAATTAAGTAGAAACATATTTTTTTCCTGATATACCTTCGATGTGCACTTGCCTGCACAAGTCAATCAACATTCGTGCACATAATTGTTGTTGTATTGATAACAAAGTATATATAAAAATAGTACAAAATGCAATAGTAAAACAAAAATAGTTTCGCGCAGTCCATAATATGATAGAGTGTATCACTGTCGAAACGTAGTATTGCAACGCGACCCAGTTGCGGCCGTGCAATCGGTGTACACATCGATTAGAACAAGTTTTCCCTCATAAATATGCAAAAACATTTCACCCACAAATTTTCATGTCTTTTTATATTCAACCCCTAAGGGCTGATGCCTTCAGCTAGAAATTATAAATCTCAGCTATTTGTTTTAAATATCTGATCAATCCGGTTTCAATGTTTAATATATTATGATAGTAAACAAAAACAGTTTAGACGCCTATTTACTGTTTGGAATAGCTGTATTTAAATATTTCTATAAGACGTTTCAGATTAATATGTACAAGTTTAGACGGTCTATGTTCATATTACCAAGTATCGGGGTAAGTAAATAAGCAAGTGAACTACTAATTCTTTAGCTCTACTTTTTATTCTTCTTTCATAGCCAAAACCGGCCCTTCTATAACAATTTAAATTAAAAGTATCATGTATAGAGCAAAGCTATATATTAGGATAAGTTTACAAATACTACAATAGATGTAATTCATTAAAAAACCCTGTATTTATATTAGTATAGAAACTTTCTTGTAAATTCCACTTAAATATTTCTTACCTATTTCTTATTAATAAAGTACTTATAATCAAAACTTGCAAAAGAAAGAAGCAGAGGAAAAGTGTTCAACTTAAAGTTATAGATTAACTTTTAAAATATTAACAGTTGTTTTTGAAACTACCGAAAACTTTTTGAAAAAATAATATTAAAATTTGAAATTATACTCACGCAAAGGAACCAATTCGAAGCTGCCATGCAGCCAAAAACCGAACACCAACAGCAGGGATTTAAAATTAAACATTATTGATTTATAATTTTTATCTGCGTTTAGTATTAGTGGGCAGTGTTAGTGCGTTACATCCGAGGTGAGTTTCGCGAATGGCTGGCGGCCGGCTTCCATCGCGCGTGTCTTTACAGATATTTAATTTTAAGTAATTAAAGTAGCTTTCCAAGGACATAAAAGTAATTTTCAATAACTGCGAAATCTAAACATGATCCTTTGATTTGAGACATGTCTATGCTTGAGTGGGATGTATTAAACGCGCTCGATATTAAATCGAATGTTTTTGCATTTCCTTTACCTAAGAAATGTTTTGCACTAAAATTTAATATGGGATGTGTCTTAATATAATATTTCGAAAAACAAACAAACATTAATACAATTTATTCAAAATTGAAGGTTTGTATGTAGACGGAGTAATACTTTATAATAGTAGTTAATTTTAAAATTACTATGTTCTCTAAATTAAATTAGATCAGTATTAATTTGATTTGACTTACTCAATTCGTATGTACCCAATGATTGAACAACATCATAGTATGAGGAACGATATATGCTTGGCATAATTTTAAACACTAATCGTAATTAGTGATAAAATGGGTGCTTGAGCTGCTTGCAAATGGGCAAGTCGTTCCGGAAAGGCCCTCTAGTCGGCCTCTTACAACATTCCCCGTAACATTTTCCTCGTATTGTTGTCAGGCGCATGCTATCGTAAGGCAAAACATTACGCAAAGCATAGTAAAAACCATGACATTGCGTCGTGTGAAGATTCATAGGAATAAGAAGTTACTCTTTTAATAAGTCATTCTTAAATGTTCAGATTGTTTATAAAACGTAAAAAAGTAGTCAAAAGTAAAGCTGGCAGTTAATCAAAACACAAAAATTGCTGTTGCAATTTATTTCACTTTCGCCATACTAGCCGACTGTAGATTTCTTGCACTAATATAATTAAACGTTTAGCTGTAATTGAATAGAAGAATAGAATGACAATTATTTCCAGACAAACATAAGACGCACACACATACGAAATACAAGCAAACCCATACAAAAGAAAAAAACAAGAGAGACAACAAAAAAGAAAAACGTTACACGATACATTGGAAAAACATGATACTCATTTAAAACAAAAATTAGTATGTCAGAAATGTCATCAGTTGTAAAAAAAATTACCAGCTCTTATACGTTTGCACCGAGGGGCACGGGCCTCCTTTCGAAACATGAAAGGGATTTAGGCCATAGTCCACCATGCTGGCCCGATGTGGGTTGGTGGACCGCTCTCGTCTTTCGAAAATGAATTTTCTTAGACGGGGTTTCATCAATATGATTTACTTCACTGTTAAGAAAGTGATAATTAATTAGAAATCTGTACATATATCCAAAAAGGCGAATTTAGTGGTACAGGCCGGCACCAGGATTTGAACCCGCAACTTAAGTCTGGCTCATTACATTACCAACTGGGCTATCACCGCTTGTAATTATTTAACTTTAATTTTACTGTTAAAATATCCTGATATAGTACAACTACAACAAAATGTGAATAATATAATATAACCATGTACCTATCAGTAGGTGACTTTACGAGTAAATTAGTTAGAGTAACCTTAGCGGGTGATTCCCCCCATCAAACTGAACAACTTTCTCCAAGAAACCCTTAAAAAAAATTCGTACTTTCATATTATAGGTCATTTAGAAGCTATCAGACAATTATTTTTTAATGAAAAATGACATTGTCATATCTCTGGTTGAATATTTAGCGAACTTAGGCCTAAGTCCATCAGTTGATCGCACAAGTTAAATGGAGAGACAAATTATTATTTTTCATGATTCAGTGGGGAAAGTTGTTTAGATTAGTTTATAGGCCATTTAATGAAGGAAAAATTGGGGGAAATAATTCGTGTAAAAGCGATTTTTGGTTCTTAAATAACTCGTGAACGCACCTTCCAGAATGACACTTGGGTAAGTTCCTACACCTCCCAGGTGGGATTGCAGAGATATCCTGTAAAAACTGGAATTTCCTAGAGCGGGCCTGAATTCGTTACAAATAACGAGTTTTTTCTTCATTCAATCACATTTTTTACGAAAAAGACATCTAAGACTACAGATTTACTTTCCAGTGTCAAAAAACCTGGAAAAACAGGAATTTTCTTTGATAAAGCTAGGATTGGCAGAGAGTGATGGTACGACGCCAATTTTAATAGTAAACAACAGTTTAGGGCACTTTCTATTATTCTGTATACGTTCACGTTAAATATCTTCAGTTCCTGGATTCCAGGGTACGTTGAATTTTGCTGGAGCGAGCCTAAAATCGTCAAAAATTTGTTGCTTCAAACACTATTCCCTACAACTGTGCCAAAAATCGCTTTTAAACGAATTATTTGCCCTATTTGGCAGTAGTTGGTTTTCGTTGATCGGGATATTAGTGGGCCTGAATTTTCGCTGCCTAATTTAAAATCATCCCTTATAATACCTTCATAGTTGTAGATGTCCTAATCTTACACTTTTCACAAGCAAATTTGGTTGCATTGAAAGGTGGTCTGGTCATGTTATAGTAGGTCACAAAATGAGGCAAGGGACCAACATGGTTGAATATTGAATATAACTGGAGCTAGAATACGTCATCCGTCATTACAAACCATTACCATCAACTGTGGATCCCTAAAAGCTTTTCGGTCTATACTCTAAAATTGGCGACTCATTATGAAACTGGAGAACGTTCCGCAAAGAACCTGTATGAAAAAAAAACGACTTTCCAGAATCAGAGCAATCAGCTGATCTGAATCGTACATGTTTTACGGTCGCTATACCAGGTAATTTGAGATAGGTAGGTCGTTAAGGTACGTACAAAACTGTACTTCTTGTTCTGAGTTCTGATTTTCTTACCTTACTATAATTAATTATATTACGGTTTTCTAGGGCCCACGGAAAGTTACTAACCTAAATCAGTTATTATTGCAGTTTGTTTTATTTCTACAAAATTATTTTATTATTGTTTTATTTCAACAAATTGTTTTATTTCAACAAGGAAAGCTGGAGAGTCTTATTGCTTTATTATTTAAAATGATCTAACTATAACATAAGCATTGAAATTATTTAATTACTTTGTTTCAAAATAGGTCTGATCTTTTTCAATATAGAGATTATGTATGTGTTAGAAAACTAAGTTACATAACAAGAGCAAACTTACTTTATTTAAAACTAGCTTTCCGCTCGGGACTTCGTTCCCGTGGGAATTCGGCAAAATCATGTACCCTATGTCCATCACGGACAATGTAGGATTCTAATGGTGAAAACATTTTTCAAATCGGTCCAGTAGTTTCGGAGCCTATTCAATGCAAACAAACAAACAATCAAATCTTTCCTCTTTATAATATGTTTATATAGACAAAGTCCCCCGCCGCCTGATTGTCTGAACGCGTTAAACTCAATAACTACTGTGCGGATTTTGATACGGTTTTCACCAATGGATGGAGTGATTCAACAGAAAGGTTTGATGTGTAATTCATTCCCGAAATTCCCACGGTACCGAATCCCCAGAAAGCTAGGTTACATTAATTTTAAAGTGGTAATAGATTCGTTATTTTGATAACAATATGTTTTTAAATTATTTTTAGGTATATAGTTAAATTATTTGGCGAAACTTTAGGGGCAGATTCTCCTAATGAAACTGAAAAACTTATGGAGTCAATATGACATTCTTTAACCAAAGTACCCCGCACAAAATTTTCGGGAAAAGCCATTCCGTCAATTTGGCTAAAATTTTGGGAAAATAAAGCCTTTATATCGGTGATCAATTATAGTGCAAAGCTTCAACGTTAAATAATGAACAGTTTTTTAAATATAATTTTTTTTTAAATGTTGAAACTAGAAACATCAATTTCATGTTAAGTCAATATAGGTGATATCTTTTTGTCATTTTTTTTTAGTAGGTACCACAAATTGCTCTATAGCAATTAGGCCGCCGAATTGGGGATCATTACTCAGTGTTTGTATATCCCGAGTAACAATTATTCTAGTGTCAGCATTAATATAAGCTGACAATCCACCAGCTTCATCGCGCCGTTCCATCGGAAATAAACATACATAGAAAATAATATAATATAATATCAAAGAGTGTGACAATGACAACTCATTGATTAACCCACTTTCAAAAAGGAGGAGATTCTATGTATAACTGTATGTATTTTTTTTTCTTTTTTAGGGTTCCGTACCTCAAAAGGAAAAAACGGAACCCTTATAGGATCACTTTGTTGTCCGTCTGTCCGTCCGTCCGTCCGTCTGTCAAGACCCTTTTTCTCAGGAACGCGTGGAGGTATCAAGCTGGAATTTATATCAAATACTCAAGTCTACTGTCCCTTGGAGCTGTGAAGAAATCAAACTTCTAAGCCAACGCAATCAAAAGATACAGCCGTTTATGCCGCAAATTTCCGAAAATTTTCGACACTCGCAAAGGAATCAAAACCTACAGGGTACTTCCCGTGAACTCAGAATCTTGAAATTTGGTGCGAAGCAACGTCTTATAGCACAGATAAAGGAAAAATTGCGATAACCGTAAATTTTTAATTACATCATATAATAAAAATATTTTTAATAATTTTAAACTTACTACCCCTTTCCTTATGAACGCGTAGAGGTATTAAATTGAAATTCATATTCAATACTCAGGTCTATAATACCTTTAAGTTAGGTTTGTACGGAACCCTCGGTGCGCGAGTCCGACTCGCACTTGGCCGGTTTTTTTTAATGGATGTTCACCGATTTCTCCGCCACTTAATGTGGACCGATTTTCTAAATTATTTTTTTATTCTAAACAGTATACTCCACTGGGGGTCCCAATATCACCAAGTCAGGATCTGATGATGGAATCCCATGGAAATCGAGGGCAACCTTTGAATTGAATAGGCACTTACAATGTTTTACATTAAAAATTGAAAAATAAATAAACTTTTTAAGAGAAAAAAAATAAAGTCATCTTACTTCAAAATACCGAAAAATAAAGACAAAATACTGATCTGTTTGAAGTCGGTGTCAACGCAAATAAGCTTGATAGGGCGCCTTCGCACCGACTTCATACAGATAAGTAGGTAGTACTACGTAGGTGTAGGAAATGATTTTGTCTTTATTTTTCGATTTTTTTAAGTCTTTTTTTTCAATGTCGAGTTTATAAAAGACTGCTCTGCAAAGTTGCTCTGTTAAGAAATTGTCAACACAATACGTTACTCTTTATTGCTCACCAAAAAACGTAATTATATTATTATAATTTAATAAACTTATCTGATAGTGTACAATGCGGCGACCTTATTGCTATAGAGCAAACAGGTATTACACCTACTAAAAATTTTTTAAAAGCCACACCAAAGATACACTATTATGAATTTATGACTTAACATGAAAATTATGTATAAAATTTCAACATTTAAAAAAATATATTTAAAAAACTGTTCATTATTGAACTTGGAAACTTTGCACAATTGATCACCAATATAAAGGCTATATTTTCTCAAAATTTTAGACAAATCAACCGAACGGCTTTTCCCGAACATTTTGTGCGGGGTTCTTTCTTACTCCCCATACAAAAGCAAGACAGCCTGATCGCACAAGTTGAGATGCGAAATGTTTTATTTTTCATATTTCGACCTATGTTCCTTGGGGAAAGTTGTTTATTTTGGTGGGCTAATTTACATTCTAAATTAAAACGACGACGGATACTTCAGAGCATCGAATGTCAGTAAATCTCTCCGGCTCTATATTGGGTGATTTAGGCCCATTTTCAACAAAAATATAACCCACGGTTAAACCGCAGTTAGACAAAATAATAAAACAAAATAGCTAATCAGACAAAATGTCAAATTAAATGTATGAAAATGACATTTTCAAATCTCTGGTTAGCTGCTAATCGTTAATATTTGGGCCTTATAAGGCCTTATAATGCCCAAATATTTATCTAATACTAGTTAGGGACCATCCATAAATTACGTCAAACGTTAAGGGGAGGGGAGGGGGTCGACAAAGTTTGACATTGTGTGACAAGGGGGTGGGAGGGGACATAAGTTTCGTGATATCACATTTCAAAATTTATGAGTTTCAAATCGTGTTAACTATTAACAACAAACTTAACCTCCTCAGTCCCAACAAGCAGTCTTTTTACGTTTTTACTTTGGTTGAGATAATGAGTTTTGAGTTCCCAAAGAAAATAACAACTCATATTAAGTACTGCTTTTATTAGAAAATTACAAAAAAATGCAAAATATGTGACGTGACGCCAGGGAGGGGGGAGTCTTACAAATGTGACCGGCTGTGACAAGGAGGGGGAGGGGGTCAAAAAATCACAATATTCGTGTGACGTAATTTATGGATGGCCCCTTACTAGTTAGCGAAATACTAGTTAGCGAAAATGAAGGATGTGAATCAGCCCTCGAAACTGACCAAACTATGAAAAAAAATTTCGCCTCTCCATACAACTTGTGCGATCAGCTGATTTGTTTTTTTATGGGAAGCCAAAAATTATTTCAGATGTTCATATGGGTTCCTTGGGGAAAGTTCAAGGGTGGAATCACCCTTTAAAATATCGTTAACTCATTTAAAGTCACCCCTCATAAATGACACGTATTGGACGAATGTTGGTCTTATATACAGAATAGAATCCTTCTGTCGTTCTGTACGTTTTATGCGAGTTTTACAAGCAATAGTAGACATTAGTGTACGTACACATATGGCCGGGGACGCCAGATTTCGCAAGTGACACGCAACACTTGATACACTGCGTACTCCCGTGCATTGTGTTTATCCATTATGCAACCGAGAAGTCCGAGAACATTCAAATTTTGACTGAGAAATACGGTCTTAGAGCAGATTTTACGAGAAACTATTTATACGAAGCAAATTAACAAGTAAAATAAATTAATTTAAAAAATATATTAATTTAAAAAATAAATAACAAAAGTCTTGACTATTGGACTTACTTGTTTTTTCTTTTCAGTTTTTACTACGCAGTCGGGTTTTTTCATTTTTTAAATTAATTAATTTTATTTTACACTTTTTAGTTAGGGTCTGATGTTTATATTTGTTTATTGATTTTCTCATTAGCTGTATATACAGGGTTAACGGGAACTCGACGTATTCCTGGCATGACGTGATAGGGCAGCCAAAATGCAACAAATTTAACCCACCTTATGTATGGCCGAAAGTTAATAGTTTTCGAGATTTCGTTAATTTAAGATTTTTTACGAAAATACTCAGATTTCATCATTTTAACAAAACAATTAAAATAATTGCTTATTGGATAGAATCATATTTAACTTTTTTTCTAAGTTGATAGTTTAATAAAGCTTGGAAAATCTTTACTACACAAAATTCCTTAACAGTTTTAAATCATGAGCTGAAAAGAAGACTCAAAATTTTTCAATTTTCTTTGTAACAGGTTAAATACCGATGCCTAGGTCAAAACTTTACTATGACGCCAAGTGTACAAACACCTTAATTAACTTCTTCATTTAATAAGCTATCCAAAAAGGTATGAATATCAATACAAACTTATGATCTACATCCACAGAATAAATAATAGTACTAACGTACTACATCACTAAAATCACTTTTAACTTAGTGCAGGTAGAGTTCAGCCCATAAAGTTGATTCACTTTCTTCGCGGTTGAGTTTCTTGTTTGAGTTTCTTTCTGCCTTCGGTGCCCAATAGTGCAAATAATTGTAATTTGCGATACCATGACGGTCAAAACTTGATTCATCTGTCCACAGAATGTTTTAAAAAAAATTGTCTTCAGCATCGACATTTAACATAAAACGACAAAATTCCAACCATCTAATCGGGTCTCCCTCTCCTATTGAATGGACAGATGTTGATGGTGATATGGATGCCCCCACCGAGGGGCACGGGCCTCCCTTCGAGAAACGAAGGGGATTTAGGCCATAAGTCCATCACGCTGGCCCAATGCGGGTTGGTGGAATTTCCGAATTAAAAGCCTACATTTAAGTGAAAATCGTTACTAACCAACTTTAAATCGTTGTAGATCCTAAACGGTAACCCGATTGAAAATCGGTATGAGAAACCTAAACATGATTATTAAATAACTATTTAACAATACCTTACTTAACATAGTTCGTCGATTTTATTTCTTTTATTTTTCACATTATGGTGTCCAAAATCGGCCATTTTGATTTTTCCAAATTTTTATGCTTTCTATGACATTTGCGCCGTCATGAAACGTTAATTTTTTTAATTTTTTTTTCTACATTAAACATCTGTAAAACCACATTTACTGCAATAAAGATCATTCATTCATTCATTACAGAATTGTTAAATAATAATTAGTTACTAATATAATTCTGACTTGCCTACTGTTGACTAATTCAAAAATATTAATTTAATTCAACATTTTGCATGCTGTTCATATATGGCAAAACATGAGTTCTGTACCTTATTGTAACACCTGTTATACCATGTTTTAAGCAAATAAAGTTATCTTATCTTATCTTATCTTATCTTATGATGAATCAAACGACGTGTCATTTATCAAAATCGGCCCATGCGTTTGCTCTAAATAGTGCCACAAAGGTACAAACCCATATACTTATACATACATAGGCTGATAAACACAATGTCCTCCTTTGCGTAGTAGTACTCAAGTAGTAGTCTTCTTTGTCATTTTGATAGTGATAGTAAGAGACAATCAATACTTAAGTATAGATCAAGACTTGAGTCTCCTTCTATAATACACGCCTTCATAACCTGAAAAATATGGTGATCTTAAAAATCTTATTCTAATCCTATCCTACTAATCCTTACTAATATTATAAATGTGAATGTAAGTTTGTTTGTTTGTTACGCTTTCACGCCTAAACTACTGAACTGATTTTGATGAAATTTGATATAGAGATAGATTAGACCTTGAGGAATGCTATAGGCTAAATTTTATCCCACAGCTGGGCACGTAATCCTGTAATCCTGTAACCTGTAACCAAGCGGGCGGAGCCGCGGGCTGAAAGCAAGTAATATTATAAAGGCAAGTTTGTGAGGATGGACGGATGGATGTTTGTTCTTAATTCACGCAAAACTACTAGTTGGATTTTGATGAAACTACAGCAATATAGTTTCAATTAGTCGTAAGGACTAATAGCCAATGAGTAACGTGTTAAATAAACAATGTCTACATTATTTATAAATGCAAAAGTTGGTAAGGATGCATGGATGTTTGATACTCCTTCACGCCAAAACTACTAGACGGATTTTGTCGTAACTTTGCAGTAACATAGCAAAGACTTCAGAAAAACACATAAGCTTCATAATTTTTTCAAATTCCCACGGGAACGAAGTCCCGGGAGGAAACCCAGTCAATCGTATATTTACCAAGTTAACCTGATGCGTTAAGAGTACCTTTGTACGTGGTAGTCATCCTTCGATGGGAGGTCTAACAAGCATCGATTGTTTCTTAACGACTGATTCAAGAATGGAGTTGCCGATCGACAATGACATGCGTCAGCCTTGACATGAGCAGTTAGATAGCTTGTTTGCATGCTTATATTTTTATTTCAGGTTATGCTAAATTGATGCGGAATCCCTAACAGTATTTCGGAAGACGTCAAGTGTTGATCTCAGTGTCAAGGTTTGTGGCGACAGAAAAAAGTAGTTTTGACATGTTTAAAAGTTTGTTTTATTGAATACTAGCATTCAGCCTGGGACTTCGTTCCCGCGGGAATTCGGGAAAATTATGTAGCCTATGTCCATCGGGGATAATGTAGCTTTCTAATGGTGAAAGAATTTTTTAAATTGGTCCAGTAGTTTCGGAGCCTATTCAATGCAAACAAACAAACAAACAATCAAATCTTTCCTCTTTATAATATGTATAGAAAACTGTACAAATTATTCTATTAGGTTACTTTAAATAAGCTAACGGAGATGAAGGACATGATTCAGCTTACTAAACCGAACATGTTTTCTTAAAGAACATGGGAATTTTTCGCCTTACTAATTATACGATCAGCTGATTTTTTGAGAGTTGTGGGTTCCTCAGGAAGTTGTTCAGTTTAAAGGGTAGAATAACCCCCCAAAGTTTCGCTAACTAATAGTCACCCCGTATGCAGTTTTATTATGCTGAAAGAAAATATGAAGAAGACGATCGAATCGGGTCAAGTGGGAATAATGTTCCCCACACCAGGAGGATCATTATCCCCACTTGACCACGGAGGTCACCTGACTATCACTCTACTACAAATAGGTTATGGTCAAGTGTATATCGAATATGAAACGGGACATAGAGCTGAAAAGTGTTTTTTTATTAAATTTAATGTTGGACATAAATGATGCTGGCCTCTTGTCAAGATTGGTATGTGTGTGACTGTACTTTAGACATAGTATAGTGATGGGAGGCTGAATGCAGTTGCGTATACACGATTGTATATGAATAAACGTGTTTAAAGCAAATTACTCACAATGATGCATTCATAGTCCGTTGACAATAATGAAAAGAAATTTCACACGGTAGAACGAAAAATCACAATAGCATTAAACCTGATTGAGCTTTGTCCACAAATTAGAGGTATTTGTAATTGACAATGTAAGGAGGAATCATACGGTAATTAGAAGGAAATAGAATGATTGGAAATAAAATGAGCTACCACCAAACCGCATTGGGCCAGCGTGGTGGACTATGGCCTAATCCCCTTCGTGTTTCGAAAGGAGGCCCGTGCCCCTCGGTGGGGACGTATATGGGCTGGTAAGAAGAAGAAGAAGAAAATGATTCCCTATGTTAATAACTTAGGGATTAATTTATGTTATTAACGAAATGATCAAATCAATTTACCGATTTTTGGAATAAGTCTTATACGATATCTTCTCTAGTTTATGTTAAGTCGTATATGGGGCCTTGGAACAAGGACAGGACTCTGTATTTTGTCGCAAAGTCAATAAGTTGGAAGCCTTACTTTTTACGTTAAATCCGAGGCAGCAAACAACATAAAATTTTCGAAATAATTATATACTTATATTAAACCTACCCGCCGCTAGGCCTAATATACTCAGACACATAGATATACACACAGACGAGTTTATGTGTACATCTGTGTTTCTATCTGTGGCATCGTAGCTCCTAAAGTACTAAACGAATAGACCGATTTTGATGCGTTTTTTTGTTTGAAAGCTGACGTAATCGGGATGATTCTTAGCTATATTTGACTAAAATTGGTTCAGCCGTTCGAGAAAAATAAGCAATGAGTTTTGGAAGATGGTCAAAAATTTTAACTTTAGCGTTACTGGATCATACTGGACCGCGGTTACACGAACAAACAAAAGGGCGTTTCAGATATCCTAGCACGATAACGACAAACTCGCGCTCAGCTCATATTAAAACTTCACTTTGATTGCGCGAGGGTCCCGCGCAAAGGCTTACTCGCCCTATGACGTTGTGAATGTTGACATTTTGACATAGGACCGCGGTGTTGTCGCGGCGCTGTCACTATCGTACTCGACCTTCAGGGACAGAAACTTATTTACCACTAGGCAACAGTTCAATAATTTATGAAAATAATAATTTAAGAACGTACACACATCAACGCGGTCTAGGGATATTGCACGATTTTTCATACAAAAGACCTCTGTTTGAGAAGCTATAAAAGCATACTCGAGATACATGGAGCGCTATAATTTTCAGATGAGCAAGTGCTAAACCTGAATATTCAATTCTAGTCAATAAATTTTGTTTTACTTGAAATGTGTGAAAACGTGACGGAAACGAAAACAAAAATGCACTTTTTGCCTGCTTTTTGTATGAAAATAGTCGAATTTACGCAATTATTTTTTTCATTTTCGTCGCGTTTTCACAAATTTCAACAAAAACTAAATTTATTGATTAGAATTTAAAATTCAGGTTTAGCACGTGGTCGTCTGTAAATTATAGTGCTCCATATATCTCTCGAGTATGCTTTTGTAGCTTCTCAAACAGACCTCTTTTGTATGAAAAATCGTGCAATATCCCTAGACCGTGTTGATGTGTATATTTGCGGCGATATAGTTATGTGATCTATGTACCTCTAGTTATCTATGTACGTTATTTTAAACGATTAACTACGAAGATACCTGCAAAATCTGGTTGTTCGTAACATCACATTCACACTGAAGGCGGGCGGGGCTCTAAATCGACCGTGTAACCACTTTCGCACGCTATATGCTCTGAGTGGGTATTTTTGTCTGCCGCATAGAGGTGACGGCACACTGTGCATAAATCTCTTGGAAATGAACTGTACGTAAGTGCTATTAGAGAAGGGTCGCGGAAAGGATGGCAGTTTGACAGCTGTCAATTTAAATTTTACTGAAAAATATGAAACCGGCGGCATTCTTTATTTTCAAACCGACATTCTTTCCACGGTCTTACAGTAAAGGTGCCAAAATCGAAAGATAATACGTCAGGACCAAATGAAAAAGCATGGTACCTAGCCGGCCACATCTTACTTAATATTATATGAATGCGAAAATAATTATGTCTGTCTATTACGCTTTCATCATGCCTAAACGACAGAACAGATTTTGATGAAATTTGATACAAAGATAGACTAGAGCTTGGGAGAGGACATAGATTACCACTCAATAAGTGGGAGAGGACATAGGTTACCTTTTATCGAAAAAAAAGGCTTGAAAAGGTTGAAATAAGGGATGAAAGTTTGTATGGAAGTTGGTTAACTTCCATACAAACTTCCTCCTGTCCCGAGTCGTTACTGCTCACTGATACGTAAACGACTAGCCGTAGTCCGGACCTAGAAAGCTGATAAGTATGTAGCTCAAATGTTTCTTTTATAACGTAAACAAGGAACAAAGAGCCGTGCCCAGTTGGTAATGAGCCAGACTTGTAATCGGAAGGTTGCGGGTTCAAATCCTGGTGTGGGCCTGTACCACTGAATTCGTCTTTTTGGATTTATGTACGGATTTTTCATTAATTATCACTTTATCAGTAAACATCGTGATGAAATCCTTAAAATTCGTTTTCGAAAGACGCGCGGTCCACCAAACCGCCTAAATCCCCTTCGTGTTTTGAAGGGAGGCCCGTGCCCCTTGGTGGGGACGTATATGGGCTGCTAAAAAAAAGTAACAAAGAAGGATTTTATGAAATACCCACGGGAACTAAGTCCCGGGCAGACTCTAGTAATTTATAAATATTGCAAAACATAATAAAACCCTCTCTGCATTCGGGTAAAAATAAGAAAGATATCTATCACTGTCATATAAACGAAATCAATTTTATTGTTGAGAATTTCGTTAAGGCTTTTTGAGGAAAGTTGTCCAGCTTTAAGGGTTAGTAATAGATTCACTTCGTATGGTTTCGCTTCAGGTATTTACTCACTCCATGTACTTATGTGGTGCAAAATGAAAGTAAAACGGTATGGTACGAACTTGGTTTAAAAGCGTTGCGTTTGTAAGATTTAAATCGGTGTTCTGCGATATTGCATTTATGTTTTTTCTAGGCGAAAACTGTTGTTAGTACAAGTGGTTTATAAAATATATATTTTTAGCGAATGGCATAAGAAATTTCACAATTTTCCTCGACAAACTATTAAAATTCTCAGGAAAAAATCCTTTTTCCATTATAAAGCAAATCTATTTATTACACAAGAAATTTCCTACAAGGAATTTGTAGGGAGATAATTTTTTTTCGAACTAAAATAAATTGGATTCCTGGGGAAAATTGTTTAGTTATTAGGCTTTTTAAATGTTGGTTTGAAAAGCAGATGTTTGTTCTCGGGTCATGGGTGTTTGTGTTTGTCTTTATGTATGTTCCAAGGGATCCACGACACAAGGGAAAACCTTAGTGTGGGCATTTGAGTGTGTAGCGCTTCTTTATTATTATTATTATTTATTATTTTATTTATTTATTAAATGTATGATTTTTGTGACCCAATCTAAAGCTGCCCAATTTAGGCAAAACAAAAATAATTACAAAAAAACTGAAAGAAAATCCATGTGAATGAATCTGCAGCGGTTCCCATACGGTATATCCGTCTGTCTGTATGTCTGTCTGCCACAAATGACTCAATTGAGACGAGGTCACTATACCCAATTATTGTTACACTCAATTTGTTTAGCAATGCCATTGTCAGCGTGGAAAAAAGTTTTGGCAAGGGAACGCCTGCCATTCAGCCAGCCAACTACTAAACGACTCGCTGGAATGGGGCCAGAACACCCCAATTAACTATGATGGAAAATAATAACCGATTTGGAAATACAATGGATAATAAAGGCTATATTTTTCTAATTTTGATAAGTATATTTTTTTTGAGTAAGTATTTTTGTTTATTATTTTTCCTAAGTAAACTGAGAGGACCTTCATAATTACTATGCTTAGCAGGCACGTTATCAATAGAAGTGAATGGGTATAATTACACATTCCTGCCTGAGAGCTGCCGCTCTCCAAGTCTCCATAGTCTGCTTTTGTGACACCAACTAGATGATATGGAATGGTTATGTCATCCTTATCCTTGTCCTTCTTTAACGTCGAAACTTCGCAATAGGTGGATGTGTTTTTGCACAGGGACAGTTGGAGGGCTGGACAGTGACACAAGCTACGCGAACGAAGTCGCGCTCGGAAAGCTAGTAACAAACATTCCAACGATAATGATGGCGTGTAGAAGACACGGGGAGTGGAAATGCGGACATTTTTGTCGGAGCCCGTCGAGATACATTGGAGGAGATGCGGTGTAACAGTAAATCCTCGTCGTGCCATCTCCGGCCCGGCTCTAGCATACTAATGCACATCCACACTGTTCCCACTGCACTCAAAAGTGCAGCCAAGCCAAGGCTTACTCTTATAATGCATTCAAATTAAATTTCGTATATAATCCTCTTAAGTAAGTTTATATTTCAATGTCAGTATTGTATGTACTATTTCTAAAGTTATTAGCGGTTTTTTTGAAGAGTGAAGAGTAATTTTCGAGAGCACGATTTTTTATTCAAGACGCAGCAAAAGAGAGTTTCGCACCTGAATCCCTTGGGAATTAAGATAATGCAGGCGAAATAACAGTCATATTCTTTTATAGTTCGTGACAGTATGAATCTCATAAATCCAGCAATTAAAAAAAAACTGGAATTGTTGCTTAAAAGACAGCTAAAACAACCTATTTTGTGGATTTTGTAGCTTAATTCTATTAAAACCCCTTTACCAATCTTTCTTTCTTTTCAAAAAAAGTAAAACTTTCACAAAATAGAATAGTCAATGGAAACGAACAGAAATACCTCTAGACAATGTCGAGACATATGAGAAGTAAGTATATGTATATCATAAAAAATATCGTGGAAAGTTGAAATACGAAATATACTTAATAAAGTCTTGCGAAAGTGCCATTCTAGTCTTTGTTCCTACGTGTTTAACATAAAGAATTGCAAATAGTAAACGTTTCGTAATTTTGCATGACTTAAATGGTGTGTCGCAGAAAGGTTAATAATGAGAAACCGAAATGATAAAATGAGATGTTTATCATAATGTGCGAAAAATTAGGTGGCGAAACTTTACGGCATGATTCTCCCCAAGATACTGAACACATACAAAATACTTTAAAAAAAAATTTCGCCTCCGCTGATCGCTCATGTTGCATAGAGGGATGAATTTTTTAAATCATTTTATGACCTATGTTTCCAGGGAAAAGTTGTTTAGTTTCGTAAAGTTGTTAATTTTCACTTATTAATTAAGTCACCTAATATTTATAAAAAAAACCTAAAATAATAAAGACGTTCACAATAATAACTTGTCACAGAAGGGGATTTCTTCCACTTAAAATAATAATCTTGGATGGACAATTTTATTTTAGCCATATTGGAACTAGCGCGAATGAAGCGTCTCTGTTTCGGCTTGGGCAAAAATGCTTTCGTATGTCCACTAGAGTAGATTACTCTCAGGTCGCATTTCTCAACCAATTCTCGTGAAATTTTGTCAGCACGTTCGATAATTATATGGAATTATTTTGTCGATTCAGTTTTTGAAAACGTAAAAATATAATACTTCTTCTTCTTTTCGTGTCGGTGAACACTTAGATCAAACCGGCCCTGTAAATGGTCAGGTCTACAGCCTTTTGATTTGCCTCGTTAAGGTCGTCCATTGTACAGGATACATTACAGATAACTTTTAAGCCGTGTAGGAAATATCATACTATCAAATATCACATGGGGTTCGAAAACGTAAAAATATCATACTTCAGCTATATCGAAAAGTTACAACTCGCGAGGTCTAAATCTCACAGAGCCACTAATTGAATATATTGATCATTTTGTTAGATTTTCCTTACTTTTATTGGTGAACTAGGTTGGCATTTGAATGGTAGAATAAAACATAAATGGCTCGCAAAAATTGCTCGGATTTTATTGCATGCAGCGAGGATGAAATTATTATTTAATCTGTGGGCTGGCGCCAAAAGCCGGCAAGGAACAAGAGGAGCCGCCATTACAATACAAAACACGCTTATTTCCAAGTCTAGTCTAGCTATTTTGGAACAGGCATCTCCACCCTGCGCTATTTATACTTTAAGTCAAGTAAAGTAATTCATCCGATAGTACAGCCGGCTATTGGTATAATCTTGGCTTCATACATTAGGTTTGAAATAAGTAAGCAAATCTCACAGTGAGCGAAACCTATCTAGTTTTTTCAAGCTTAAGCTTGGTTGCTGAGAGATTTTAGATTTATTTTAGTTTGAAATCTATTTTTCTAGTCGTTAGATTCAATTTCATTAATTGAGATTATATTAAAAGTCTAGTTTATACACATTTGATGCTAGGCGTTGAGTGCTTTAATCAGTAATTTACTTTTAAATAATTTTAACGTAAACCCTTTTTATAGGAGAAACTGATACCAAATCTGGAATAATGATTAATGAACAAATTGTCCGTGCTGCCCGTGCCGTGTGAGTGACATCGAATTGTTTTACTTACCTAGGTACCTATAGAATTTTTTAAACGACAGCTAAGCATTTTTTTATAATATTTTTTTAATTATTATTATAAGATGGGTTAACTCTTGACCTCGATCTTGACCATAATAAGGTCAAAGATGAGGTCGACGATGGAGCGAGTTAACCCAGAAAATGCCTATAAAGGCACTGGTACTCCCACGCACCGACGGAACACAGAAAGCTGTTTGGCGTCGGACTTCGGTAGGAGGGTGGTCGCGAACCAGACGGCCCTTTACAGAGCCTACCACACCGCATGAGACCATAGGACGACACCTCAGATTCAGAAAAAATTGAAGTGTCGTTGCCTGGGATGGATTACTAGGAGTCAGGTCTCATTTGTGTATCCTCAGTTAGTCGCCTCTTACGACACCCACTGAAAGAGTTGGAGTGGTGTTATTCTCAACCGATCACCTCATCGGTTGAGAATAACACCACAGTATCACTTTGCCCGAAAACCATCTGTCAAAACATTCTTAGTTCGACTACTCGATAACAGATGGCGCTAGCAAAATGACAATAGCTCGCTCTAAATCTATTCCAGTCAGAAAATTATAAGATGAATTATTATTAGTTTAAAAAAGTTATAAAAAAATACCTTGTTAAATTTCATCAATTTGTTAAAGGTTTTGTGCCAAAAATCCTAAAAAATCCCTATTCAGTTCTGAATTTGTTTTACTTTTTGAATAAGTATTTGGTCTTTGAATGTTACTAAAAGAATAGATAATTGTTCAACAAGAGAGCAAAGTTGGCTTTTGCTACCCGAGTGCAAAGGCACGAGATCATAAAAACTTGCTCTCGTGTTTAACACATAACTTTTACTTCTACAGCGAGAAAAGATTAAGAAACAAAAAAGAATAACGAAAGAAACAGGTATACTTTTTAAAAGTGGCCAGGATTATAGTTTGCGTTCAGAAATTGCACTTAACATTTTTACAAAATTAAAAAAAAATAATTGTAAACGACATTTGTTTCTAATTCTAATAATTTATATTAATGAACCTTTTATTTCCTTAAACGATCAATATTTAACACATTTTTGTAATTTTGATTTCAATAAATGATATAAAATTTCGTGATTTGATAGGCCTAAATTATTTTCAGAACAAATTACCGCGCCAAGTCATTTCAAAGTTAGTGTTTTAAATTCAAATCACTTTTATCTCTCGCTCAAAAAATGCAGTGAGCAAACAACGATTTTGCTCTCTGAATTTGTCAAGCAAAACTCTCTTTTCGAGCTGGAGAGGTGAAAAATTAATTAATACTATATATCATCACCAAGGTACAAAAAATAATTAGAACGAATTATTAAACTTGAAATAGCTCATTTTAGGTTGACCTGGTGTGCTAATGGCTGTGGTACCACCTACCTATTTTTATTATTTTTATATACCTACTCGTACCTTTTTTAAAAAGTTTTAACTATGATGCAAATTCGAAAATGGTTTTCTAATCTAATAATGCCACAAGATTCGACCTGTATAGAGTAACCTATAATAATTCTTTTAAAATCGGACCCAACGACGTCATCCAGTGATTTATCGGCGGCGTCACAAATAATCCAGCAAATCCTGTTTATTCCTGGGCCGAATACAGCTGGTTTAGTACTCACATAATTTATGATCTTGTGTAATAACATTTAGGCGTTCGAATGTGCATTGATACGCCGTTTGTACAAGCTCTTAAGCATTTCAGTAATAGAAATACAAATAGTAATAGAAATCGTCAATAATTAATGTAATAGGCTGTTCCAAAAGGAAAGAAAATTTGTACCTATAACCTAAATGCTTCAGAAACAGACATAAGCTACTTACATACAGTGAAGTTTGAACTGTGGCAGGTATATATTGTGTAATTTTTGTATTCCAAATCAGCGTCGAATCCATTTGCCTTTCTGTGCATGCAAAATTGGAAAATTTGGTGCAAGTAGGTAGTACCTAATCGTTTTTTTGGGCAAATGAATTTATTTTTACCTAGTCAAGGATTTGTACACCCCATGAAGTATTCCATTTGCCACTAGTCACTTTAAATGTTCGTCAATATACCTACCTACCGAGTCAATGGCTTCTATTCCTAGACCTTCGAGATTATAAACTTGATTGATGCAAATCTAAGCCGGAAGTTCAGAAGTAGTTCAATGTATTTTGTTTAGAAACTGAAATCTCAGTGCTACCGCTAAGTCAAGATTATAAAGTAAGCATTTCGATTTTGTAAAAGTGATGGCGAATACATTTTTATATTTACAAATCTATGGGGTGACTTTAAATTAGTTAGCGAAACTTTGGAGGTGATTCTTCCTATGAAACTCAACAACTTTCTCCGAAGAACGTATAAGAAATTCTCAAAAAGTTAAATTAGACTTTTCATACTAAACCGTTGTATGGAGCGGCGAATTTTTTATTCCATATTGTGACCTACTGACCTATGTTTCTTGGGGAAAGTAGTTCAGTTCATTGTGTTAATTTTCACTCTTAAATTTCGCATACCTAGTAATCTCAAGTCACCCAATACAAGTATAAAATTATAAAAACCCTGAGCACTAAACTGGGGAAACGCTAGGTAGAAAATAATAAAAAAAATTAAAAAAACTAATTTCTTAAAAGAAAAAAATCTGGAAGTTGTTTCGAGATCACAAATTGGTGATGACGTATTTTTCAGTGGAGGTCGTGTGCCAGATACAAATTAGCCCAGTGGAGGCGCGGTGGCCGCGGTGCCCAGATTGTGAGGCCGGGCGCCCCCTGGGGCCGCAGCCGTGGGAAACCCGGCACGTGGCCGACCTCCGCAGATTGCCGCCCGGCGAACATCTTACATTCATAACATAACTGAATTCATGAACGGAACTTTAAGGATTACGGGATCTATAAATCTACTACGAAAACATAACATAGCGATGACGATTGTTTTGCTTTCAGTAGTAGGTACCTAGGTAACTACTTTCTGTAGTTTGTTGAAATAGATTTTGATCTTTTCTCATCCTCATCGTTACGTCATACATATCATTTACTTTTTGTCAACTCGGTTTTTCGAATCCGAATTTCTTCGAAAAACGAATATCAGACACGATCGTTGGCGATTATTATTAGTACTTAGGTACCTAACAGTTAAAAAAAGTAAGTTTAATAAAAAATAAAATTGAAGTAAGCAAATCAAATATTTTCGAAATTATAAATAGGTATAGCAATGAGCACAGTATTGAAGTAAATAGTAGGTGTACCTACCTATACTTAGTTCCAAATCTGTAGTGGTAAGTTTTTTCAGATCTGAGTCATTGAACTGGAATAGGTATATTTTTAGGATATTTGATTCCTTCGAACCTACATAGCATTATTTAGGCATGAGTAATTCCTTTCATAGGTACCTACTTAATTAGAAGTGCAGACGTGATTGTAATTGTAGGTATATATGGGTTGTGCTAGGATGTGAAAGAATTAAAAGCATAGCTGCTTCCTTGGAAATCAAATGATTTTCTATGCAAGACACAGTGTGAAACTTGCACATTGTCGAGTATTGCTAATGCGTGCGTGTTGACTACTAAAACAGATTAAAAGCTCCTGAACTATATTGCAAGGAGTAGGGTAAACGACAGCTGGCGGTCAAGGTTACCTATTTCAGGCGGGGTCAATGCCCACCCATCCCATTCCAAACAATCCAATATGGCGGCGGCCGGCCTGGACGACTCCTTTTCGTGTTACTTACCCGTAGCCACGTTTTTGTCACGCGATTTTTGAAACATGTGCTGTGCGTCAAGGGTCGCATATTTTCTGACTTATTGTGAATAATAAGAGAACATTTATAATCAAAGATTTGCGTCATGTTCTGACATGCTGGCAAATTAGAGTTAAACTGAACCCGTAGTAGGTAAGTAGGTACTATAAACGAGCAGGACCTTAAGCTTACCAGCTTTCTGTCTCTACTTTTTTCTTTCGTTACGTTCGCATACCTTAATTAATTGTCAGGATACAAATCTTTAATAAGGATTAAGGACAGTTAGAATAATCCTAACAAAATCCACTAAATCATGCTTTCCGATTTCTATATAGACAAAGTGCTAAAGGTCTCATTTTAGTGTGTCAGTTTTAATGGTCTGTGATGTCTTTTTCTAAATTTTAGTTATATGGTGAAGTTACGGTAAGTTATTTACGCTAAACAATTGGGGACTCTGTGCACATCTGTTACTTATCGGTTTATCGTAAAATCTCCAAATCGCATTGTGCAATTTGAAGCGAAACTTGCATAGCGTAGAATTAATGGAAAGATTTGCGTGGACTATCAGTTAAGGCGCAGCACTCCATTGTTTGTCACGTGCCAACGTCGACGACTCGACTCTATTAGCGAATTAACAGGATGTCATGGAGATTTTTATATATATTTCGATACTAGAGTTTGGTTAGTCTTGTAGGAGTTAGTATCCTGAATTAAGATTGTAGCTAATAAGTGTATGGAAGAAGTAGCACAGATTTTTACAGGGTGAGACCTAAGTGGCTATCAAAACAGCTGCTTACGATGGAATGTTAAAATTGCTTATTTTTACAAACATCAACAGGGACGCAGGTTTAATTCGCAGCCAGTTGCACATTATTGTTATAAATAAACTACTTACCGTTTTTTAGGGAAAACCCTCCTTTGCCTTCCCTAACAGGTCTTTCAGGACATCGCGCACTGTCGTTTTGAAATGACAAGCTTTTGCCTAATATCCGCCAGAATGCTTCCGAGGCACAACAGCCAAGTTCATAATATTTTTATTGAGCATGAACACAAACAAATAACAATTAAATGATTGCCAAACAGCTCAAAGCAGAGAGGGGTTATTTCGGACTCGCTTCAACTAAAACCCCAAGGTGTTTCTTTTCCTAACCTAAATAGTAGAATTACTTTTCAAAATGACAAATGACAGTCTTACTTAACTGCTGTCCTTCTGAAAGATTTGGAAGACTGGACTACTCCTCTTTATAACTTTTCGTTCTTCCTAGAGAATACTCGTAAACTCCTCTTAAATATCTAAAAGTCTCGTAAATGTACAGAATTCTGAGGGCTATAAATATCTGAATGTGAGTCTGTCACCAAGTGGCGTTTAACATGCATGAATACAGTCCCGCGTAGTAAAGTGTAATCCTCCGGGATTCAGGCGGGGCACGTTAGTGGGACCCCTCGCGACTCTTCGTCCATCATTTTGATAGACCGATTTATTGGCGCTCAATAAAGAAAACTATGCCCTTCTGTAACAATCCACATGGTAATAGCAGTTATTATATGTATTCAAAGAAATAACCCGTTGATTATGAATATACTATAATTGTCGTAAAAGACAATTGAGGTACTGGCAGCTCCCATTTATTGTTTTCAAAGATCGTAGTAAGAACCCATTATTATACTCGTAGGATAAAAAGTTACGAATTTTAAAACATTTGAAATTTGCTCTCGTAGAGTTGAGCTTTAGTTTTATATGCTTAATTTATTAAAACAATCTCATATTATAATTAAATGACTGGTATAAAATAAAAGTTATGACTTTACACTTCGCAGAAAGCTAACTTTTACTGTTAACTTTTACATCACGATAATATTCACGATTATTACGAAGATTATTTATTTATTTCTATGAGTGTCTATGTTGAGATTCTGTTGCAAGCGCCTTGATCTGATCACGGCTGAACTGGAGCAATTAAAATGGATGATACCTACTGAGTAAATATGTTGTTTCATATAATTGAAAGTGGCTGATTTTCGTCTCCTGCCTTATCTTGCGCAACTCATTTTCAATTACTTTAGCTAAGGAAATATAATTAATTCTAAAAATGAGGAATAGCATCGTTAAACACTTTGATAGCCACGTATCTCAGTAGAGACTTGCAAGGCATTTTACTGTATCTTATAATTAAGCTGCGTTCATAAAGTTAGAGCTTGTAACGAGGCGGCATGCGCCTCGTCTTCATCCTCCTTCTCCAGCATTCTCTTTTTGTGACATTTTTACTTATCAGCTTTGGCATTCTAAATCTAAATTCGAAATTAAACACTTCTAGTTGTCATTAGCTGGAATGACGGAGACCCATCTGAATTTCCATCGCAGGCGCATATAGTATATTGTTTTTATGCTTTTGTAATAAATTAAGTTATAAAGTTTTAAGTATTGATATAATGAAATGAATGTAATCCAGCTTAATTGTTTTTCTTCATTCATCGTGACCCGAGTCTCCGGCTCCCGCCGCCAGCCGGCGCAAGCTCTGTACAGAATAAAGTTTGTCAAAATGAAAGCATCGCTTAAATGAATCAGTTTTAAATAAGATAACATTTAGAAGTGTTACACGTAGTAAAATTAAATAAACCATGTTATAAGAAAAATAACATACCTCGCCTAAGTCCTATTTCATAAATCTGCTTACAAGTTACAGAAGAAATAACAAACTGGAAATACCGAAGACAGCTCTAATTGGTCGAGATTTCATTCTTCACCAAATAGGGCTGGGCTAGTCAAGATAGTCACCTAAATTAAAAAGAAAAATTTATCTCTTATACCACATTGTATATTATTTAAGACTTTATATCAAAAAAAAATATCTCATAAACCACACATATGCACAGAGCTTTATTCCATATTAGCCAGTTTATTAATTTGTCATTCATAAAGCGCGGGCGTTTTCAATAACGTTATCCAATTTTCTATAATAAATAAATATTACACAAAATATGTCTGAACGATAAATAATGCCAAACACGAAGATTCGAATATTACGTGCTAGTGTAAATTACTTACCGGCATATAGAATTAATGTAATATCTATTGGTCGTGAAGAATTGTTATTTTAAAGGCTTTATGTCTAAATTGAGTGCTTGCATTGCAATATTATTTACAATGGTTTTTAAGAGATGCCACAAAACTTTATACATTTAGGTACCTATTACCTAAAACATATATATATATATATATATATACACAAGAATAATATAAAAATAAATGATGCAATTTATGGTGCATTGTATAGAAACGCAAATTTTACTACCGACATTGTAAGTCGATCAAAAGAAATCACGTGGATTATGATTGTACATTTTGAGGAATTATACAACATCAATTTAGTTGTTAAAAGGGTTTATTGAAAAGTGGTATAGCAATTACTCTAGAGTAGAGGTTAGTACGGTGTACAATGTAAATTGTAAAGGGGCTCGTGTCCCATCGGAGACGCCACTGTCGATGCTATCTCTGCCGCTCGGGATTCCACTGCAATCTGCTACAAGTGGATTGGTCGTTGGTTTTAAATATAAAATGCTATAGCTTAGCTTTAGACTTGAAAGTTCACTCGTGCGGAAAAAACATTATGCTATCACAATTTGTTCAGTCTTCTGAGTATCCGTGTCGATTCCAAGGACCGACCGAAATTCATTTAAACATAATACATTTTAAGAGTGCAGTTTTCTCATAGATGTTTTTTAAAGTTTTAAGTATAAGTAAATGCAATAATTACCTGAGTGATTTTACAGCACGAAAGCAATTTATTTTTTATATAGAGAGAGCAGGGGTTGTAAGTGGCAAAGGAGGAAACTCATTGGACCTTTTTATAATTCGAAAACGGTGTCGGTAAGGCAAAATTGTATTACCATTGCCTCCTATGTATAATACTAGAATCTGAGAACGTAGGGGCCAATAGTAATTCATGAAGTACCGTGCCGTGCCGTTCGCATTATAAAAAGGCCCATTTCCTGAGCAAAATGCACACGGTGGAAATGGGGTGGCGGGCGAAAGCATACCTAGATACCTACAACTAAAACGCAAACTTTTGTAAGCAATAATAACTGTAGACGAACTTCTATTATTATTATCCTATCTAATGCATAAACTAGCCAATTTTAACCATCGTCACAAGAGGTTGCGCGAGAATGGAGGATTTATTTCTCGAAATTGTTTATAGAGCCCGTGCGGGCGCAGCGTTATAGCGAAACACTTAACATTATTCAGGGCCAACAATACTCCCCGATACCTTACCCGCGCTCCCAGGCTAACAGTCACGCTTTTCGGCTCTTCCTTGTGGAAATCTGCATAATGCAGGAGATGCATAATAGAGTGATTAAATTATAGATATACAGACGACAAAATGCAACTGGCCTGCGTGCAACTTTCATTTCAAGCAGTTACTTGAATTAACGTTTAATTTTAAGTAAGTACTCACGGATTGTTTTCGGTAATTATAATTGGATTCAAAAGAAAGTGTTTTCTCTTAACGTACTCGAATATCAAAGAGCCCCCGGTGCTGCTATCACCTTTCACCGGTGTATTTAAAAACTTCGTGCCTTTTTTGAAATTTCCAAAATAGAACACTAATATGAATTAATAGCTGCGTGCGTCGCGGCATTTGTATAAGAATAACAGTCACTGCCGTGTTCAGGGAGAAAAAACACGATTTCGTACGCTCCAAATATTTGTTTTTCGACTGTGAAAAATTGCGTTTTCGACGGTCTGCGGTCGTTTTTAAGTATTACGAATATGTCGGCATTAGGTTTGACTAATTTCCCGGTTTTGCTTCTAGTGCAGCTGCGGTTCTGTTGCACACGTGATTTTTATTTCGTAATTCGTTTGTAGAACAAATTGAAGGTTTCAAATTGTTTTAGATAAAAATAAAAACTTCTTAAAAGTTTAGGGAGAGTTAAGAGGAGTAATTTGTGCTCATCATATCAAATTATATGTCGGACATGGGTGGATGTGTTGCCGCCGGTCCCGGTCCACGAGACGACGCGTGCACGATGGCGCTGGGCCGGGGTCTGAACTTCTACCTGGAACCCGTAATGGAAACGTGAAAGTGATTTGCCGCACACGCATCCCATATTTCGCGTTTCCCTCTAAATTGGCTTCCGACTCAATAAATATTACGTGTGAACAGTTATGGGTCGTAAACAATGTAAAAGCGGAGCTAAACTGTTACTCATTCCAACTTAGAAATGTCACAGCATCGAGTAGCGCTGTTATATTGCTTCTCAGTAACTGCTTAAACAGGATTTAATTGGTTCCATCTCCATAAGTTAAACTCTGTTTGACTGTTTGCAATAGTTCTGCCTGCCTGTAACTATCATCAGAATGTCAATACCCAGTTTTAGAGTAAAGATATATTTATTACTAGCTGACCCGACAGACGTTGTCTTGTTTTCTTACATTTTCTAATGTTTCGCTCAACTTTCTTAGTTTTTTCTTTCATATGAACCTTCTCCTAACAATGATAAAAGAATTTGCGAAATTGTTCCATCCGTTCACGCGCGATGCGATGACCAAGGGAAATAGAGATTCATTTTTATACCTATACATATATAAATTATTTTATGTCATTGTAACTGGTCGTAACTTCCAAATCAATCAAATCAAATCATTTATTCGCAGAATATGAGTATAAGTATGGTCCTATTTAAAAAAAAGAGTTGTCATATTCCAGCCCGATCTGGAATCCCTGTTTTAAAATGTATACCAAGCGCATTGAGAGGATCCAAAAGAGGTTCATTAAACATCTCAATTACCGAACTAAGTCTACCGCTGCCCACTATGTAGAAAACTGTAGGTTACAGGACCTCTTGACTCTCGAAGAGCGCAGGCTAATGCTTGACATGGGCTTCTTATATGACGTGGTCCGTGGACGTCTTGATTCCCCGGAACTTTTATCAAATATAAACTTTTGCGTACCATCTAGACGAACCAGACACACTCCCCTATTCAGTGTACCATTTTCCTCCACTAATTACGGCAAAAACGCAGTACTTACGCGATTAACTGACGCTTATAATAAAAACTTTGAAGACATTGACATTTTCGTCGAATCTAAAGAGTCATTAAAAAATAAAATAAAATTGAAAATCCGAGAACGACAAGGTACTGGTGGGATGGATTGAATAGCTATTATAATTTTATCTCACATAGCACTTACATACTTTTTCTTACAACTACTATTTACAATAATTCACCCGATCTACATACTCGTCATACCATTCAACACACATACTCACACACATTCACACTTTATTATACGTCTATCTTTACATTTGTGGAATATATATTTATTTATTACTAGCTTTTCACCCGTAACTTCGTTCCCGTGGGAATTTTCCCGTCAATTTTCCAATGTTTTTAATAGTTATTCTGCTATTCGGGACGGAGAGAAATACAACAAATCAAAAACCATGGAAATCGGTCCAGCCGATCTTGAGTTATAAGTGGTGTAACTAACACGACTTTGTTTTATATATTTAGATTTTACATGGATATTTATTGTTGTCTATTTAGTTTATTCTAATTTTTGTACTTTTAAATTAATGTATTTATTTACAAATCCTTCCCTGGACTGCTCTGCTCGGTGTCTTAATAATCATTTTTTTGTTTTAAATCTGTGGATAACTTTAATTGGCTATTAGTGTGTAAGTTTCGAATTTAAGATAAATTTGTAAGCTGTTGTTATCCCTAAAATAAAAAAAATAAGATCAGAGACCAAGATAGGCAGATTTAATTTTTTTTTAAAGCATCTACTCCATTCACTTGAAACTGAATAGATTTTCAACACCCTTTAAATTAATTATACCTACTACGTAATTAAAGACTCTTGCCCTCGCAGACAAACTGATCAAGCAATTTTATAAATTTTTTGTCTAATAATTTAAATAAATAAATAAATTAAAGTAATTCATGATATTGAGTGGTTTTCCAACTAGCGCAATTTAAGAATCGTTACTGTATAGAAAATGAGTGATTGCTATGAAAACTAAATTTTTATGAGTTTATTGGGAAAAGTAACTTTCATGAAAAAATTCGTAAATAAGACTAATTTCCGACTAATAAGTCTATTAAATATGTAAGTGAATGTCTCAATCGCCACCATGTTCTATTGTGGTCACGTGCTGCGTATGCGCATATTAAAGTGGTAGCGTGACCGAGACGACGCGCCTAATGATATAATAACGAAACCCGCAACGCCCAGGCACATCCCGGGAGCTCACAAGGGACGGATTTGGGAAACCGATCCACAGATATAGTAAAATGTAATTGCAGTATGTGATACTGTAAGTAAAAGTATGGCTGATGTCAATCAAATCAGACGAAGGATATACGGGTACGGGTATATGGACATCAGCGAAGAGGATGCAAGTCGGCCCATGAACATGAACAATTTCTCCAGAAACTTACGTCCTCTTACTAAGGCAACTAGCATATATGTATAGTGTACAAACAAGTTAATATGAAAAGACAATATCTTTTTATTGTCCACACTTTTTTGGGGAAAGTTTCTTCAATGTTCAGTGTAGGGAGCTGATTTAATTCCCTGTAATAGAATATTGCATTGAGGGCCGCGGCCGTAGGTACCATACACAAACATCGTCGGAACGGAAACATTTTTCAAAACTATAATATGTATACATACTTACTTAATAAGACCGTGTTATCATTCTGAATAAGTCTCTGTGTGATCACGACGCAACGGGCAGCAACGGGTGCCTGGTGTTTTTTTTCTACAAATTGAGGAGACACAATAGGCGGCGAAGGTGTCAAAGCAACCCTTTACTTGCCGACATATGCCGTTGGTATTAGAATAGCTTGGTTTCCGATTGTGCATTCAATATCGCTTATGTGTCCTGTTGCATCAATGCACTAGTTTTATGAAAATGTTTCTGTTCAATTAGAAATATATAAGATATGTGATTGTCCAGAAACTTACACATCTATTCATTTAAGTATGCTTATATGATTTAAGTAACATTATTCAAAACACTTAATATTTTTTACTTTTTTTTGGTTTTAATGAGATATAACAAAATATCTTTATTAAAAACTAGCATTCCGCCCGGGACTTCGTTTCCGTGGGAATTCGGGAAAATTATGTAGCCTATATTCATCAGGGATAATGTAGCATTCTAATGGTGAAAGAATTACAATGCAAACAAACAAACAATAAAATCTTTTCTGTTTATAATATTATTATTATAGTATAGTATTATTAGATAGTATAGATTTGCAATGCTAATTTTACTTCATAGCTAAAAATAAAATATCATAATTACTGTTGAGTTATTATTGTATTTAACAATAATTTTATAATTTTTTAACTACAAATGTATTTTATTCATTAAATGTGTACATCTTTTGCTTCGAAATTCTAGAAAACATAATACATTTTGAAGTTCCAAAAATGTTAGTGTTATACAAAAAATGACCACAAACTGTCCTTTTGTGCAACGGTGCATATCATTGTTAGAGGATCCTTCTGCAGTCAAAATGCAGCTAAAGGTGCGTTTTTCCTTGGCGTCAATTGCATAGTACAATCTGTATCATTAGCTGTTGCACATTTTAATTTGCAATTGTGTGTATTTGCGCTTGCACATTTGCATTAAGCAGCTTTTGGTTTGACATTGTTGCCGGGAGTGTTTAGGAAATGACTGGCAATTGAATTTATGTGCGTACGTGAGTTTTGTGAAAACGTATCGCAGATGACTGGTGAATGTGTTATCCGCTTATTTTAAGTTTTATGGGCAATCAGACGCACTCTTGTGCTGTAATAACAAATAACACAACATTAACTCTATCTCTTATTCGTAAAACTGTGATAATGTTTTCTTGAGACGATTCCACTATGTAAAATGAAAAACCATTCCCATACCCTCCAAAACCTAATTACAGAGTATGCAGCACATAAAGACCATTACACACGTCAGTTGGAGGAGCATTCGGGTAGTAACACACCGACTAATGGCGTACCTCGTTACAGGCCCCTAATTATAAGGCCAAGGACTCACAGTCGAGATAACGACCCAGTGCGGCAAACAAGTAAAAGTGATTATTATTATATCGATGTCATCGGAATCTCGATAGCATTATGGTGATAAAAACTATGAATATGAATGAGATTTTGTTTTAAGATACACAACTAACTCCCTTAGTTGTAGAAAGTTATGTTAATAGAGAGTTTGATGGGATATTTCGTCTCGTCACTTAGAAGGGTCATTGTACGTTTGTGTTTTTCTAGGTCTTGTCTTTTGTTATAATACAAACGTGGTGATGAGTATCAAAAGAGTACATCACTATTTAATTACAACGGCGGGGGTACCGAGGTGTCGCGCCGCGTGTGAACAGGCGTGTTATTACAATTCGCTGTAATATTTCAGCCCACGGTCTGCTACTCCTACATTACCCTGTCACGTATCAGTGCTTAAGATTCTTACCCACCGTAGAGACATCATAATCATACAAAATACCTTCATTACGGAAAGTTTTACTTTACTCTTTTTATTTAATTGAATTGTACATAACGGTCTTGAAATATGTTGAATAGTATGCAAACCAAAGAATTTCAATAATATTTCAGTTTTTTCCACATAAAAATTCTTTCTCACCTTGTCTACATCTGGGAATAATATAGAAATTGTATGAGGCAAACTATGACAGTTAAGTTAAGACATCATATAAGAGTAAATAGTCGTTCACTTGGTGGACTTTCTCCAATGTTTAGAAAAAGCCTTCTATTCATGCCTTACATAAAGTCGATGTGCTTTTCATTGAATCTTTCGTAGCAAAAAAATGCAATTACTGACCTAGGTTCTAAACATAATATGAAAATAGAGAACTTTAGATCTCTATTTTCTGCGCTATTCGTACTTCGTTAACACCGACATAAAAGCGGCTTTAATTAACATATTTGGAGTGTGGACGGACTCAATAAATTTTATTACTCTAATAAATGTACATTTGATATTGATTAAAAAGCGGCAAAGCTCCTAAAGTGGCTTGATGTCACGACATAGGGAAACAATACGGCACGCGACGTCGCACGTGCCCCACGACCAGTGTGCTCATGCCCTAAGGTCGTGCCGTGCGTGATTACTTCATAATAGCTGATTATTGATATTCACGATGTTATATCCCAGTTCATATTAAAATTCTAATGACGACACTCAAGAGCATGTTATCAGGAAATTAGTAGTTGTTGTAGCTAGTCGTATGCGCATCGTGCAATTCCTAGTGCTCATTTATTAGTGGTTCTGCTTGTCGCTAGACTGGCACAGGCATTATGATTACTAGCCCTGCCTTGTAGTTTAGTTACTTAACTATGTACTTTGGTTGTGAATTTTTTTTTATCTGCTTTTTGTGTAACGGGAATGACTTTTTTAGTTACTTATTATAATTTTTCTTTAGCCTGGTGAGATAAACTTGAAAGAAATATATAAACCGAGATTTTTTAAATTGGTATTGGGAGTGACAACGAGTGGAGTTGTGAATAAAAAAACTTGAAACAAGGGTTGCGTAGGTGATTAGGTGGGGCGAACATCAAGAGCACATGTTCCTGTCAACACTTTATTATTAACCGATGGGATGGGTATGGGACGCCTGCCGCGCCGCGCCGCTTTGCCACATTCGCTGAAAGCTGGGGCCCCTCCGTCGTCCCTCTGAATAACTGACTGGTCAGTCATGTCAGCTTCACTTTTGTAGACTGTAATAGAATTACATTTCTTTGAAAAATGGCGTCCACATACAATGGCTAAGTCGCCAATTTACGGGTTGTGACTGTTACTGAACGGAATTTTTTTGATAAACATCAAAGTGCAAAGAAAGTGCAAAAATTTTTATAAGTTTGACGTGTATATCGTGTATATCTGTTGTGTCTGTGTGTATTTTTGTGCAATCGTAGCACATAAAGAGATAGACTGATTTTGATGCGATGTCAAGATAGTTCTTAACTGTAATCAAGATGGTTCTTAGCTGCATTTGATCAAAATAGGTTCCTTTAGCTATTTAAGTATAAGCGATGAATGGGATGATACAGAATGTTAAATTTTTGAGTTATTTTCTGATGCAGAAAAGGACTCAAATGTGTTTGGGATGTCTAAAACGTTTACGCCAAACTCTATTGTCAAAAAATAATAATTGTGTGGCACGTTGTTTTGTTGGTTGGTAGTGCCAACAAAACAATTTGGAATTAGGCAATGATATTATATGTTACTTATAAGCTCACTGGAATTAGGTGAATTAAATTTTGAATGATCGGGCGACAGATGGTCAATATATTCTGTCAATGTGTAGAGCATGTCTTCCCGTTTCACTTTAATGTATCTATTTTTAGTCTTACTCATTAGGGTACAATTCAGAAATTCCGATCCTTAAAAAAGAACACGTACTTATGGCTTATAAGACAAGATAAAATATTTGATCAAAATTGGTTCAGATGTCTAAGTGTTATAAAAGACAAATTTAGGGGGTGATACAGAATACAGTACAATACCACACTTCATAATCATAACATCTTGGATTACAACCCTGTTGGTTTGAAGACGTGATTGCCTAAGAAGTCGCTTAGATACTGAAATCAAAGATTACATCCCAAAGAACGTGGCGAAATAACAATAGATGCCAAACTGCTAACCAACGTATAGGTAGTAGCATTACAATTTACATTGCTTGACATTTAGCGGAGTAAAAGTATGAAAGGCTTGTGGGATTTATGCATGCTAAGTTTATTGCTCACTTATAACCACTGTACAGTACAGTGCTTCTATTTTCATATAGTGGTTCGGCAAATTTCGTATTTCAAACAAGTTAATTTTCAAATGACAAGAACGAGACAGACACTGTTTGCCGAGAGACATTAAGACGACTACAGCACCTAAATTACGATTTTATGATGCGTAGATAAGCACGACGCACTGCATTAAATTGAAGAAAAAAATACTACGGTAATATTCAGGACATAAACTAGATAAGTAGTTTGCTGAAAACATGATTCAGCACTTTTGGTTCGATAGAAAAAGCTCACAAAGTCACCTCTAAATACCAATATTGTGTATCTTTTAAGCTGTAAAAACGATAGTAAAATGCACACAGGAACTTGAATTTGCTATCATAATGTTCGTGATTGAACACTCTCGATAAGTAGTTAACGCATTTTTAGATTTAAGCTGTTACCTTTCCATAAATCTAATTTTTCTAACTTTCGAACATGTTTTTACGCACGCACGCTTTCATAATCCGTAAACTTCGTGTATCGACACTGTTCGCACTGCCGGCCCAGGCCTGTTGAGAGACGGAGATGGCACTATTCCTATGTGTGCTGCCTTTATCGGGTGCTGTAGTCGCCTTAAGAAAATAAAAGCACTGTTCTATTTTACTAATTTGCAGGTTGCCTGTTAACTACTTAGTGTTATTTTTAAGATAGGTGAAAATCCAGGCCGAGATACATTTAGAAAGCTTCGAAACTTCGTCTGTCGTCAAAAAGGTGGTGAAAAGTGCCGTCTAATTATATACTGATAATCTATACTAATATTATAAAGAGCAAAGATTTGATTGTTTGTTTGTGTGTTTGCATTGAATAGGCTCCGATCCGAAACTACTGGACCGATTCCAAAAATTCTTTCACCTTTAGAAAGCTACATTATCCCCGATGGACATCGTTTTCCCGAATTCCCACGGGAACGAAGTCCCGGGCGGCATGCTAGTGAAATATATAATTATAATATGTGATAGGTAACTAATTGATGAAAATCAGGTATCGTTCAAAATGTAATCATTCCTCCAAATTTACTAACAACGGCCTCGACCTTATTTTAGTTTTCTGTATTCTTCCTCCATAGTAAACTCTAAATACTTTCACGCCAAAACTTTAATTCCTTGTACGTGAAATACCTTTAAAAGGGGACCAAAAGATAGATTTCAAGTAAACGTATACATATTACCTTGAAACCAATGTTTATCTTGGAACTTCGACATATGCAAGTGATAAAACTTTCAACAGTTTCGGTTATGGAATCTAAAAGTGGCGAGTTGTATCTAACGACATTTCTAAACAAAAGGTTGCATTCGTAACATTAATGAGGGTCACAACAATGACAAAAAGAAGTAACCCGGAAAAAAGGGTGAACAGAAACGTGACTTTAGGGTTCCGTATCTGGATTTTGAGTGATTTTAAAGCACCCAGTAAAAATCGAGGAGAAGAATGAGTCCAGCAGTCTTGTAGATTGAAATTAATTATAGAAAATGATATAAATATGCAAATACTGAACGACTCACCCATGGTCATCTAGCCTCAAACTAAGCAAAGCTTGTACGTGGGTTCTAGATACATGATTTACTACTGATATACTTTTTTGTTGCAACAAAAAACATACAAACATATTTTACATTAACAAACACCCAGAGACTCCTCAAAATTTTTTGAAAATACGATTTTCAAGTATTTGTATTGGTCGGAAATGTATTCTGCAACCTTCAGATCAGTAAGATAAGTTACCGACTGCGACTGAGGTGTCGGCCTGTCCGATTGTGTCTCGCATTTTCCACGAGACCCTAAAAAAGATTCGAACGACCGGCACCGGCGTTTCGACAACCCTTTAACAATGTTTATGTAATAAAGAAGCATAGGCATGTACTGATATAATAGTTTATAGTAGTAATTAATTGAATCTTGACGAGACCAATTTTTGAATGACACTATAGTAATAGACGGCCGGTTTGGTCGAGTGGTAGTGACGCTGCCTCTTGATCGGCGGGTCCTGGGTTCGATCCCCAGTCGGGGCAAACATTTGTGTAAAAAGCAGATGTTTGTTGTCGGGTCATGGGTGTTTGTGTTTGTCTTTATGTGTGTTCCAAGGGACCCACGACACAAGGGAAAACCTTAGTGTGGGCCTTTGAGTGTGTAGCGTTTATTTATTTATTATTTATAGATTTTCAAATCAACTCGCAATTTCTGTATTTCATAATTTATACATCTCGACTTAGCTCGCCATGTGCTTTTACATTCCATTTTTAGGGTTCCGTAGTAATCTACGAACCCTTATAGTTTCGCCATGTCCGTCTGTCCGTCTGTCCGTCTGTCCGCAGGTTTTCTAAGAAACCCTTGGTACTACAGAGCTGAAATTTGGCATGGTTATAGATATTAATCACGCCGACAGAACTGTAGAGTAAAACCTTAGAAAAAAAATTTTTTCGGGTGTCTCCCATAGACGTGAAAGGGCGATGAATTTTTTTTTTCTCGCCAATATCATCAAATGAGGTGTCATAGAATAGCTTTTTAAAAGATAGAAGGGGTTTACTAAGAACGTTTTTCGATATAGCACTCCGTTTGCAAATCATAAATTTTTAAAGTGAAAATTTTTGTCAAACACAAGTGTCCCCCCCCTCTACCAGCTAAACGGTTGTTTCTAAAAATGTGGAAAAATTCACAGAGGTAGAATATGCATCAAATTTAAAAGGAAAACTATAAAACGTAAGTTGGCCATTCAAGTTTGCGAGTAATGGTAGACCAAGTGCCAAACATTGTTGGGATTAATAAGAATATATTTACTAATATTAGATCCTTGGTACTGCAGAGCTGCAATTTGGCATGTTCATACATATTAATTACGCCGACAAATAAAAAAAAAATGTAAAAAAAAAAATTTCGGGTGTTTCCCATACATGTGAAAGAGCGATAGATTTTTTTTTCTCGCCGATATCATCGAGTGGGATGTCATAGGATAGTTTTATAAAAGATAGAAGGGGTTTACTACGAACGTTTTTCGATTCAGCAGTCCGTTTGCGAAAAAATAATTTTTAAAATGAAAAAAAATGTTAAATATTTCACGAGCATTTAGCATTTACGACGAAGTTCAGCCTAATCCAAAACAACTGCCATACAAAGTTCCACGCTAAAAGTGAGGCAAGGTCGAAAGCCAAGCTGTAAAATATTGACATTTCATGTGTCGTTATAGGTTTTTGGGGGTGTTAATTACGAAAATGACATCAAAATTATACACAATCGCCACGCGACCTGCTCTTTAGCACCAGCTCGAAATTATTCCTAACAATACTTTTGTTGCAAAAAAAATTAATTTTTTTTTTTTTTTTAAGTCAAAAAAAATTGGCGGATTAAATACTTCCATTCTGTTGTATTTAGCCCAAAACCAAAGTTAGTGTCCCCCCCCCTCTACCAGCTAAACGGTTGTGTCTAAAAATGAGAAAAAATTATCGTTGGTAGAATATACAACGAAATTAAAAGAAAAACTATCACACATAAGTTGGCCTTTCAAGTTATAACGTAGTTTCTGAGGGAAACTAGGGTTACTAGTAGGGGAATATGTCTACGGGTGGCTGAGGCCGCTCGTAGAGGGTACGGTTGAGTAAAACAACTCCTACAAACACTAAAGGTTGGTTTATTTGTTATTTACAATGGTGAACCCAATCTTATAGCTAATGTACTTATGATTACGGTAGGGCGCGTACGCGGGAGGGGACGCGACGAGTGCCCTTGGCGTAAAATCGCGGTCGCGGCGGTGGCGGCGCGGTTGCCGGGACGCGGGAAGGTTAACGGGAACCGGACGGGATGGGCCGCGCGTGCGGCGCTCGGACGGGAAGCCGGAAGGGCCGTGTGCAACAGTGCCCAAAGGGCGGTGCACCACTGCACCCAGGACAGGAAGCCGGAAGGGCCGTGTGCAACAGCGCCCGAAGGGCGGTGCACCACTGCACCCAGGAAGGAAGCCGGAAGGGCCGTGTGCAACAGTGCCCAAAGGGCGGTGCACCACTGCACCCAGGACAGGAAGCCGGAAGGGCCGTGTGCAACACAGGAAGGAAGCCGGAAGGGCCGTGTGCAACAGCGCCCGAAGGGCGGTGCACCACTGCACCCAGGACAGGAAGCCGGAAGGGCCGTGTGCAACAGCGCCCGAAGGGCGGTGCACCACTGCACCCAGGAAGGAAGCCGGAAGGGCCGTGTGCAACAGCGCCCGAAGGGCGGTGCACCACTGCACCCAGGAAGGAAGCCGGAAGGGCCGTGTGCAACAGCGCCCGAAGGGCGGTGCACCACTGCACCCAGGAAAGGAGCCGGAAGGGATCGGGAAGGGCCGTGTGCAACAGCGTCCTAGGGACGGTGCACCACTGCACCCTGGGGGCGGCAAATCGCTAAAAGTCTGAAGGTTTCTTGCCTCGGGAGCAGACTCTGAGCGACTGCTGGCTGCGCAGCAGAACTTTCTTCTCGTGCGCCGAGTGGCGCGCGGGGAAACCGCTTCGGGGCGAACCCCATGGCGGTGGAATCTACCGCGGTCCATAGCTATGGACCGGTCATTGGCATCACCTGCCGCGACCGCGGCGTTGGGTGTGCGACCACGACGGCGACTACAACCACAACAGCGACGGCGACGACAGGGGAAAGGGGTAATGGGGTACCTAGATTTTTTGGGAAATAAAGATTGCAAAAACCTAGATTGTTTGGGAGAAAATAAACGAACCTAGATTTTTGGGGAAAAATTTCAACACCAACCCTACTGAAGCGGCGTGCACGGTGGGTCCACGCCCCACCCGTGCCGGGATGATTCTATCGGCTTCTCCTGGCAGCTCCCGATCGGGAGAATGACACTGCCATGGGAAGTTGAGAGCGCTTGGAGAGGAGGAGCCGAACCGCTGGTCTTGGCCACAGGGCCAATCTCAATGGGGCGTACTCGCACCCTCCCGCGTGAGCCACAATAGGGAAGGAGGGTCTTTTGGCCTTCACGAGGTCGGGCGAGCGGGTGAGGCCCGGCTCGCCTTGGAGCATTGAAATCTGGGTGGGAGGGTAGTCGAAGAATTCAAGTCCCTCGACTACCCGCCTATAAAATCTTTTTCTGTGGGAGGGTAGCCAACTCGTTCGAGTTGATTTGCTACCCTCCATTGTTATTATTGTTTGGGTGCGAAGGCGAATGATGGAGAGGGCAGGCGGAATGACGATTGGAAGTCCTATCGGCTTTCCCTGGTAGTTGCCCTGTGAAAGGGAAAGTAATACTGCCAGGGAAAGGGTGAGATTGCGAGTAGGGGCGAGGTCGTTCCGCGGGGATTGCTCCTAGGGGATCAATAACCGCGGAGACGGCCTACGCCCCTCTGCTGGTGTCAGTCGGGCGGAAATTGGCAGTCTCTATTTTTTTTTTTTTTCTGTCCCATAGGGGAGCGCCCCACGCATTGGATATTTTAGGGCATTAGTGTTCAAATTAGGGTCTTGAAATCTTACCTACCTACTATACCACAGGAGAGCACAGCCGGCGCGGGGGGGGTCAGGTCCCCGGCCAGTCGCGTGGATAGTGAGGCTCTCAGGGCTTAGGGTGGTGTTACCCGGCCTGTATCAGTGGTCGGGCGGTCTAGCGTGGAGTGGCGCTATTCCACGCAGGTGTTCGTGCGTGGAGTTGTCGGCGCGGTCATACATGACCCGCGCCAGGCGGACGATGAACTCGTCCAGGGCTTCGTGCTTGAGGTCGCGTCGGATCACATCGTTACGCACGTATCTGCCGGCGTTAACGATGGTACGCAGGCATTGGTTCTCTTGGGCACGTAGTCGGCGTTTGTTTGACTCGCTGACCAGTGCGTACCAGGCGGGGGCGGCATACGTGAGACGCGACCTTATGTACGTCTTGTATACCATGAGCTTGGTTGCTACTGGGAGGGTAGATGAGAACACGGGGTATAGTTTACCCCGTGCGACTTTCGTCTTGGTAACGATGTCGCCGACGTGGTGGCGCATGGTTAGTCGGCGATCTATCGTTACACCCAGGTACTTTACCTTGGAGGCCCATGGGATAGATTGGCCCTGGAGCGTGAGTTGAGGAGGCGGCTTCATCCAAAGACCCGTGAGCATGGCCTGCGTCTTGGCTACATTCACCGACATCCGCCAGCGGGACAGCCAGTGGGGTAGGGCGTCGAGTGTGGGCTGCATCTTTTTCACTGCGTGGTCGCGGCGATACGACGCAGCGATGTACGCCGTGTCGTCGGCGAAGAGTGCTAGCCTGACGTCACCTACCGCGGGTATGTCGTCGGTGAAGTGCGCGTAGCAGGCCGGTGATAGACAGCTGCCTTGGGGAACGCCGGCGCGTACTGGGCGTTCGGAGGAGGTCGCGTCCTCCACTGCAACTTGGATGCGGCGGTCGGCTAGGAAAGAGGCTACTACCTGTATGATGCGACGCGGCGCGCTCGACCGTGAGAGCTTGTATAGCAGTCCCTCGTGCCATACGCGGTCGAACGCTTTCTCCATGTCGAGCATCACGACCACACAGTACTCACGTTTGTTTTGGCACATGGCCAAGAAATGGAGGACTCGCGTGAGCGTCGTAGCGTGGTCGAGTGGGCAGCCCGGAAACCGAATTGTTCAGGGCGGGGCACGATGTGCGGCTGTAGGTGCTGGAGAAGGAGTCTCTCGAACACCTTAGAGAGAGTCGGCAAGAGAGTGATAGGCCTATAACTTTGGGGTCGCTTCGGGTCCTTGCCCGGCTTTGGCAGCATTATAACGCGGCCCAGTTTCCACACCGATGGGAAATGACCGGTGCGTAGAATGCCGGTATATAAGCGCGCCACTGCGGCCACTGTCTTATATGGCAGGTGTCGCAGTGCCGCGTTTGTTATGCGGTCGGGGCCGGGGGCTTTCCTGGGCTTGGTGCGTAACAGCGCTCGCTGCACCTGGCCGGGCGAGAACACGACCGGGTCGTCTCGCGGGTTAAGTGGCGCGGCAAAGTACTCTCTAAGGTGGTCGAGAACCTCCTCGTCGTGGGCGGGCGAGCCAGCCGAGAGGACTTATATTGACGGCGTGTGGAGTGGGGAGTGTGTCTTGATTGGTGCCGTGGCCAAAAACCGGTTGTGGCGGCGCGGCGGTGCAACGGGACGGGACGGGGAAGGAGCGCGTTTCGACTCGGAGTACTAGGCGCGCATGATTCCGAAGAGGTTGGCGGGCATCCTCGTCACAAAGTTTGCGAGTGATAGTCGACCAAGTGCCAAACGTTTTTGGAATAAATAAGAATATATTTACAAGGTTCAATACTAAAAGTGAGGCGAGGTCGAAAGCCAAGCTGTAACATATTGACATTTTAGGTGTCGTTAAATAGGTTTTTGGTGGTGTTAATTACGAAAATGACATCAAATTTGTATTATCAGCAGGTCTATATTATTTAAAATAATATTGTCACAAAAAAAAAAAAAAATTTTCGCTCGCTTCGCTCGCGAATTTTATAATTTCATTATGTTGTGTTTAGACCAAAACTAAAGTTATTTCTGAAACTACAAACTCTTTAATATATTGTTTTTTATAATATAGTATTTGGAGATTTTAACATCGACTATGACTAGTGATGGAAGATACTCAGTCTTTTAAGGCTTTTAATAAAGACTCACCTTATTTTTGACGCCTCGCGACTGATTCAGTCTTTTAGTTCCCAACCTTTAGTCATAAGACTAGCTTTTGTAGTTGAAGTCTTTTAACGTAAAAAACTGAGCTGTTACTTAAACAGCTTAAAGGACTTAAAAGACTGGCGATTCATTATCTGGGAAGTCGACAGTTGTAAGGTATGTGTTGATAGAATGTAAATATCTAATTTTATCTCCTTGTCAAATGTTATCAAAATATATTTAGTGGTTTAGGCGTGAATTATTCCTTTTGGTTGATAGGTTACAAAATTAATATTTAATATCACACACAAACTGCGGTGCGATCCCTTTTACATAAAAGAACTTGAGTCGTTTAAGTCTTTTAGTATTTTGAAAACAACTCGAGTCGTTTCAGTTTTTAATCTTTTAATAAACTACTAAGTCTTATTAATAAAAACTCGAACTTTCAGTCTTAATTTTAGAGTCAAGTACTTGTAAGATGGAGGCGAGTCTTTTTAATAAGCCTTAAAAGACAGTCTCTTTCACCTCTAACTACGACCGTTACGATAGTACACCCGTTTTAAATGAATACGTAATGTAAACAATTTTTATACAACCATTTGCATCCACGCGAGGTGGTTATTAAACACATGATTTTTTTTTTCATTTTCCTTGTGGCACTGGAATCTACATTTCTCCTTTAGTTTCTTTGTGACCTCGTTTTTATTAGACATTATTAGCGATTTAACCGTCCATATGCTCGTAGAATTTAGAAGCCAGCTGCATATTTGAACCATGCTGCTACGGAACCCTACAATGCGCGTGTCCCGACACGCTCTTGGCCGGTTTTCTTTTTATAAAGAGGTATGAGACTAAATTTAATGATAATATAATAATGATATTAGTTTAATCTCATTTCTACCGCGTAAAATCAATATTTAAAATATTTTAATTAACACAGAATTTCTATATCTAAAACAACAGTAGGAATGAAAATTATTGTATTCTTCGGGGACGATTCGTAATATTAACGTAATTTCTTAATCGTAGAATGGTTAAGTATCACAGAATACTTAACGGGGTTAATGTCAAATGGTAATAAAAGGTATGATTGAAGCAATTTTTTTTTCTCTTCACTAGAACGTCACTGCTGTGAAAAAACTCAAACTCAAAAGTCTTTATTTCATGAACATTCAATTTAGTAAAACACTTACTGAATGAAACCATTCCGCGTCTTTGTAAATTAATGCCCAGGATTATAGGGGTGGCAGTAATTTGGTGAGCTTTGTTCACCCCTTCTGTCCATCCTTTACGATATAATGAGCAAATAAACAACTCCTTATAGTAAAAAAATAAGTGACCGTTGGACAGTTCTGTTGTATTCTTCTGTTGCATTCAGATATTTTTTATTTGAGTTTGAAGAAAGGGGTGATTTAAATCGAGTCCCTCGTGTTCAACTACCTGATTTAGACTTGATGATAAAAAGTATTCGTTGACTTTGCTTTCTCAGCTGTGATAGATAACTAATGGCGTTCCAATACAAAAAAAATTAAATAAGGTACATACATTACTTAAAGGCAAACCTAATTCAATTCAAATAAAAGACACGTAAAAAGGGATTCCTACCTGGTACGCTGTCATAAAAGCTCAGTGGATTTCAGGGCTACTGCGTAGGGTCACCTGGACCACAGATTGCGTGTGCCCATGCCGTGTAGTACTTACGCACCTGCGTGACGTCATAACGTGGTGCGTGCGCGTCCGGATCTAGAGCGCATAATACGAGCAAACACATGGAAATCGGAAACCATAAACAATGAGACGGAAACCTCGTAAATCCAAGTCTTAAACTTGATCGCCTTAAAATTACATATTCATGTGGGCACTTACTGATGTAATTTTTTTTCAGTAACGTGAAAAAGTCTTTATGAGCAAAATAATATATTTTAAAGGTATTAACAAATTTTACCTTGGTATTTTACTATAATGGCCGTAAAATAAGCAATCATATCTCACTTAAATAATTTGATCGGAGCATTTAAATATAAGTAAATCCGCGCAGCGCATCGCGGCGTCTCCTGCTTTTCTTGTCTTCAAAGTTGCAGCTACTCGCCACCAGATGGCGCAGCAAGGACACCATTAGAACAAAGCTTATTCAATGTTAGTAATACTTTTGTAACATTATTTGTGGCAGATGTGTAAACTGGGATAATATTATATAGAAAACGAGGCAAACCTGACCTAAGTTTTGTAGGAAACCATCGGTGTTCTGTTTTAGGTTCGTATTACAGATCGCGACTCAGACTCTGATCTATGCTTTAATATCTAGCAGTCATCTTTGTCATTTTGATAGTGAGAGAAAGAAACAATTCTTAAAAGCATAATCTAGTCTAGTGTGACGTCATCCTCGTATAAAAACAACAAAAACCGAAGTATCTAGGTAAAATTGCCGTGATTAAATAAGTTCAAATGTAGATTTCACATTTCAAAATGGTTGTTTCATCAGTTATTTCAAAACGCGAAGTTTCCCAAGCTCCTTGAACTTGCATTAAATGACGTAATTTTCGTGATGCTCACAGGTGAAATATTTTTAATGTCCCTTTTTAATTGACTCGCTGTCTAACGGCCGGCCCGGTTATCTTTGTGATTATCAAAATTAATATAAGGTTGCTTTATTCAAAACCCAACCATATAAATGTGATGCATAAGGTCGTTACTCTTTTCCATGTGAGAAAAAGCCGTGTTTAGGCGCGATCACAGCAAAGCCGACCTTAACAGTCAGATCATAAGTATAACTTTCGTAGTAATAGACTCTTGTGACAATTATCCAATTTAATACTGACATTAAGTTTAGTTACTAAGTCGGCAAAGAGTAATGTTTGCGGTCAGATTCATGGAAATCATCATATAAATATCATATATACAAATAAAACACATGTGTTACATTAAATGTTTTATATTAAATAGTGTATTACAATAGGTAACTTCGTGTTTGTCAATTATAACAGTAACAAGATACTACAAGCTACAAGTTTAAAGTCATTCCGCACCAATATCTCCTCTCTCTGCTTTTGCCAGACGGGAAAACTGAGATTTTTACTTAAAACTGGCGGGCTAGTAAAAATAGACAATAAAACTACCTACAAACAATTATCAGTTTAGCAACTGCGATTTAGAATATATCAGTTTGATCTTTTGAAACATTTTTTATTCGAGCACGGATGATTTCTGGTACCTAGTTATTAGATGTCTCACAAATAAACTTTTCAAGTATAATGAGGAGATACATGTTTTAGAATACGAGGCTAAGCTATTATTACTGCAAACAAGCACTACGCTTGATCATGGATACCTAACCTAAGTGAAGCGATTGCCATCTGATCTTCATAACCATGTCAGCAGAGGAAAGGAACCTGTACAGATTGGTTAAGCTTACACATTCAGGCCCGTATTACAGAAGGAGACTCAAGCCTTGATCTCTACTTAAATATTGATTGTCTCTTTCTCTCACTATCAAAATAACAAAGACGACTTTTACTCCAGTATAGATCAGTCTGAGTCGCGTTCTGTGATACGGACCACAGTCTCCTGTCTGTGCGGACTACCTCACGATGTGTTTTTTCAGTCACAGAATATCGAAGGGAATAAGATTTATAATGGCTTTATACAGATAATAAGCCATTAATTTAAAATGAAATAGAAGTAGTTGCGTCCTGTCTTTTCTCTAACTGAATATATCCTAAAATTGCTGTGCTGATAGACGAAGTTTTTTAAGATAATTTATCCTTGTAGACGCGCAATAGTAACATGTACTTACAAAAAACAATGTATTCAATAACAAACAAACTTTAAAGTTCAAGGATTAGGCGAGTCAGCCCAAACAGATGGTCATCCGGATTGGCCGGTGACGATATTGGTTATAGGGAAGCGTATTGCAAGGACAATAGATTTAAAATATAATGAAAATCAATCATCTTATTACAGTACGTGGGATCCTAATGCTGGGAGATACTTCTACTAAAAAAAATCATCAAAAGAGGAAATTCGGTAGCCAAACAATTATTACAATATTAGCCATACAAGTGACCAAAACTATTGATGTTGTTAAGTGATTTCGCTCACTGTTTTCTGGCAGCAAAGGGTGAACAGTTTATTTATGTACTGACACAGAATGAATGGTACTGTAAGGTACTGGTAAAACTAAACAATGTAGGTATGTAATTTTTTATTTCTCTCTTTAATTTTTTTTGAAGGTTGATTAGTAGGGTGTAAAACAATAAGTAAAACCGATTTTTTTTAAGTTTAGGTATGTTGTAATGATTTATTGTAGAGTTAAGTATCTATTAATGCTTATTCGACTAAATAACAAAATCAGCTAAATTTTGAAGTGGGTACTATTTACTTAAAATATGAGGACGGGAAATAATATTTACGTATCTGAGTGAATGTCGTTAGATGACATGAAAACGGAGAAAAAGAAATTCCCCTTATCATTGATACAAGATGTAATCAAACAGTGGCGATATCCACCGGAACTGATAACACAGCGGATGCACAGGTCACGCCCCCTGCCGTGATGTGGAGGATTCAAAAGCTTGGGGTGGGACCGCGCAGGTTTTTAATTTTCAAAGGAGGTCCCGATTATGATCTCCTCCGTACAGCCTCTAATTAAATGTAAGCTGTTCATGTTTATGACACTTAATTAAGTTTTTAAATAAAATTATCTTAATAATTACCCCGGGCATTTTAATATTTTTGTCTTGCAACTTTTATTTTTAAAAATAATAAAGTTATTTTCTGGATTTAATGACTAAACGGTCCATAATTATGGCCTATTTAATTTAAAAGAAATAACTGATTTATTTCTCTAAATTGCTTTCTGTAGTTTTACGCATTAAAAAGTATATTAAGAGGTACTTGTTATTGAAGGCAATACATCCATCATATAAAATGACTGTGACCTTTTGGAGTAAGTTTATAAACTACATTTTATATCCACATGAGCTGTTATTTCTCCATTAAACCGGACTCTTCTGTGATTCGATGTTTTTTACGTTGCACATACACACCCTTACCAGTAAATATTTTAGTACTTAGTTCTGTTCTTCTGCAATTACTTTTATCATTTGAAAGTACAAAAGTTGATTATGAAAATTAGATTTTTAGTACACAATCATCATTCATCACTTATCCCCTTCTATTTAATTTATCATTTTGCTTAGTTGGATATCTAAAACTTACTGCCTTATTCATAAACGTAATTTAAAGGTCAGTGATAGCTGAGAGCCTCCACGGGAGCGTTCGAAAATATTTCTTATTTCTTTATTGTTAAGTCATGTTTTTTCACGCTTCTGCAAGGCTCTTGGCTGTAAACTTTAAATTACGTTACTTAGGGAATAAGGCGGCGGTAATGTTTAGTTTACAATGCTGCAGTAGGTTATCCGGTTATAGTGATAATGAATGATAATGCTACTTTTTGGCTTCTCTGTTAAACGTAGCAATATTTTTTATCTACAAATAACTTACTTTACAATTCACTAATAGCACTTCCAAAAAACTTATATCTCATAGTAGTAATGTTTCTACTGTTTGCAAATTGATAAGATTTATTACTTATCAGCGAAGATAACTGACAACCTGTTGATTTTAGGTTTCAAGTTATCAATTTGGAAAGTATAAAGCAAAATAAAAGTAAGCTAAAGTAAGGTAAATACGTTATTTACTTGCCCTAAGTAGGTGTTAAATAGCTCGACAGATTCCATGTTTCGTCATCAAAGAACTTTACTAGTTGTAAATTATGGTGCATAGATACACTACTCACAATTGTAGCCAGCTATAATCTTATAATCTATAATCTAGTAGTTGTAGCCGGTTGTTGGAAGATCCAAGTGAACTTATTTAAGCGTATTTGAATCCATTGATTTGAACGATTAATTCAAAAAAGTATTTTTGGATCCATGCATGCAGCCATCATATGGCTTCAAGTGGACAGAGCGTAATAAATTAGTTTGGCTTCTATTTAAATCAGTTAGCGAAAATTAAGGATGTGAATCAGCCAACGAAACTGTATAACTTTCACTCAGGTCAGAATATAAAAATAAAATTTTGCTTGGGGAAATTTGTTTAGTTTTATGAGAAGAATCACCCCCTAAAGTTTCGCAAGTGAGAGAATAAGCAGACTTTCCTTTTAGCCATGGCTGGGCTCACACCCCGTTGTACGAACAATTTTAACAAAAAAACATTCCCTTGCCTGAGTTTCCCAGAACACGCGGTGTAATCCCTAAGTTCCCTCTGTAATAAGTACCTAATTTCGAATCGTAGATGGTATCAAGACGTATTATAATGTATCCTGGCTATTAAAACGGTTAATATTTTGCTTGTTTTGTTGCCAACTTTAAACAAAAATTCGAATAAGTATCACAGTTTTCACTTTGAACTTACCTACGTTGAAATTATATATTTTTTTGTTGTATGGTTGCTCTAACGAATGTATGTATATGTCACCGGAAAATAATAAGAAACGTAAGTTGAACAACTTTCCAGGTAGTTTATTAACTATCGGAAAATCTTAAATAACAATTGAAATGTATTATTTAACGTATACACTTCCGGTAATTGATTTATTTACGGCGTCTCGCTGTAAAATGATCTGACGAAGGCGAGGTGTACGCTGATTGGTTGAATGTCTCACTTGGAACTGCGACAAGTATGTTTGTTAGTAGCTGAACCCTTAACGGGTTGGTTGGGTTAGGTTAGGTTAGAACTGCAACCCCCAACGCACGAGCCGAGCGAGCGTAGCGAGCGTGCCGCGGCAGCGGCCGATAAAGTGCCAGAAATGACTCGACTGTTTGCGTTAAGCGGTTGTCGCATCGACCAATCAGAGAACAGTGTATTATATTACGGATGTTAGTTTAACGTAAAAATGTAAATTAAGTAGCGATTGGTCCATTCGTGTTAGATAATAAACTTCAAGCCAAGCAGCGCTGTAAGTTTATCAACTAACGATGAATACATTTCAACTGCCGTGTATGATTTTCCGATAGTTAATAAACTACCTTGGAAATTGATCAACTTACGATTCTTATTATTTTCCGGCGAGTTATATAAGCAGATGTGTTAAGATTTCCACAGCTTCCTCTTGTTTCTAAATCCATTCATACCTACTGTACGTATCCGGCGTCGTGTCCCTATAAAGTCAAGAAAATTTTAGTATTTGAGAAAAATAAATGCGTTACGCATAAATCAAAATCAATTTAATTAAAACATAAAAAAAAGTTCTTGAATTGGCAACATTGTAGTTTCAGATTCGCATGGCGGGCGTCCGGGCGTCACTTTCCTATACACCGTGTAATTATGAAGACGCCGTTGTGTGAAATGCGATGTTCCCAGCCGATGTCGCGATAATCGCCACGGCAGATCGCGTGCCAGCCCCAGCGCTATGCCAGCCAGCCGATCCAGACATTGGTATCTCCATGAGATTTGTACTGCTAATAAGTATTTTCTAAGTAACGCATTTGACCTTCAAGTTAGGGTCACTCACACTTACAGAATTCCCAGAAAACAGCGAACCCTCCTTAGAAATGGTTGGTTTAATAGAGCAAAATAAAGAATTTATGAAAACTTTCTTGTAACAAATTGAGTAGATTCCATGACAAATTTTCTTTAACTCGGTTTTCGAAATTTTTGTTTACTTCACGACACGACGCATCCGCTAGAGGTACGCTCTAGAGGTACGCGTACCCCATTTTGAGAAACCCTGTTCTACTAACTAACTAAAACATTTGTTTGTTATAATTATTTGTTACTGGCTGACCCGGCCAACTTCGTAACGCCTTTTTTCCATATTTTCTCACTTTTAAAAACTTTCCCTGGACTTCCACGACTATTTCAAGACTAAAGTTAGCCAAATCGGTTCAGCCGTTCTCGAGTTTTAGCGAGACTAACGAACAGCAATTCATTTTTAATTCATTTTTATATATAAGATAATAATTATGAACAGGTATCTAATACCTTTTGTACTTTGTAGTCTACATTTCCGTAAACATTTATGTATATTGTTCCCTTACTACCTATCCAACGATTTTCCTTGATTGATATACATGTTTCCTTTTTTCTGTGCGTGGTTACTAAGGTTATGATTTATGACCAGTCACCAGGCGTAAGAACCCGGGTACCGGCTCCATACCCCTCGATACCCGGAACATGTCTAGACGTTACTTACTAATCTACGTGTCTTTTTATTAAACTTACAGGTCCAATTATATCAATGACTGAGCCAAATAGTGGCTGCTACCTCATTCATGTTTCTATCTTGGATATCGCCGCAGGGTTCACTCGTGTATCGCGCAATTAGGCTCTTCCTTTATGTGTTTTAAACATTTTTTTTTATTCTGATCCTTATGTCCCCAAGCTGCCTAAAGGAAGTGGCACAGGATGCAAAAATAGTCTTTACAGCTAATCCAGGTCTTATTTTTACTTAAAAAACATAAACAGTAATTTACATCGTGAATATTCCTGTACATATTGTGAATGCCAGACAAGACTCTGGTTAAACGAGCATCGGATAGTAACAACATTAAATTATGTAGATCGTTTTAAGTTAAGTGGCGAAAATGAGTAAAAATAAGCAAAGTACGTGGTGCTTTCGATATCTCGAATAAACATTGATAGCTACCTGTTCAAATATCCTTCGACATGAACAACGTGCTAGATATATAATAAGATTAATAAGTTATCTTTGACGTTACTTCCGATCCCAAAATTTAAATTATTTGCGACTGCAATATAACAACTCGGCGCCGGCATATCGAGCAAATATTTACATGCACCCAAAACGAACGCGGATTCTTTAATGGCTGCTTCTTATCTAGGATGGACTTAGAAAGGCTTAGGATATTTTATAGTCATTGAAAACATATCTATTTAATGAGACTTTGGCTCGGTAAACTTGTTTGACAGTATTAAGTATCATATTTCGCCGACAAATGTAGCCAGACAATGGACATGAAAACTCGAGGCGGTTTGCGGAAAGTACTTATCTATTTTTTATGTAAACGAATTCGCAAAAAGTCAGCAAAGTGGGAGACAAGTATTATTAAGTAAACCTCCATCTTTAAACCGTTAAAATTATAATTTGCTACTTGATTTCGTGCTTGGCTGTAGAAGACATAATTCTGTAATAATAATAATCGAGAAAATAATACTTTAAAATCTCAATAATTATATATTACTAATTGTTGTGACGACTTTCATTTTAAAAAAAATTATAAATTACAGAAGATTTCTTAGAAGGATTTTTTGCAAATAAAAAAAAAATCTAGCTAGTTCGGCGACAAAACTTCAAGTCTCCAAAACTCTCCTGTAAAGCAACCTTAAAATAAATTTTCTTATTTTGGTTCGTAAAGTCGGTAAATTTCTTATTTCGTATAACAACTCGAAAACATGAAAACGTATAAGTAAATTGATTTTCAAAAGACAAGAACGAGACAGACACTGTTTGCCGAGAGACATTAGGAAAATAGAAGCACTGTACTTATGTAAATTATGTGAACTTTAGCGACCGACAATTAATGCACTTTTAATCATTTTCGGTATGACAAAGCTGTGCATATAGTAACAGGCAGTTTTAATATACACAAGTGGTTGCATCCAGCGCGCTTTGGTACAATCGCGTAATTAAGCGTTCCAATTTCAAAAATTATAAACAAACATTGTGCGATGGTATAGAGACATCAGAGAGGCGTTGGGAAGTGTATACCGTTTATTTGCGCAGCTGCATTTACTTACATTTGGCGGTTTCTTCCGGCAGATTCGTGTTAGGACAACATTCGCGGTCGAACAAGACTTGTGAATAATTCATTAATAACTTGTTGTTACCTTTTACTGAATACAAAATCTTTTTGTAGTTTGGTTTTAATAAAACGGCAGTTTCATTTGTAAATACAGTCTTTTAACAGGTATTCTGTTAAGGAATTTCAGACTGACGAAGATATAGCTCTAGTAAACTTTTACTTACTACAACGTTGCATATTATATCATCTAGGTAATTTTTAAAATAAATGCATAAATATATAACTCCTAGAATGTAGAGAAAACTACAAAAAAAAACAGTTATTGTAATAATATGCATAACTCATTTAGTAAAAATAAATCCATGGTATGACTCTCATTTAAACGTTAATACCTTCATAAATTGTTCAAAATAATTGTTACATCACATTGGTAATTAAAAAATCGGCCGATACCAATAAAGCTACTATACCGCTGAAAGAGCTTAAAATGTCTACTATACTATTTCTTACCAAAGCGCTGCGTACAGCGCAAACGTATGTCTCATTTGCCTTGAGATGTGTGAATAGAAAAACATACCTTAGGGATTAATTTTTGTCGATGTCGATTGCTATAATCATTGCAAATACGAAACTTGAATACAAATAAATTACATTCGCGGTGTTATACGGTTTTAGTCAAAAATGTCAACCCTTTACGAGACTGTAGTGTAGCTGATAATGTGATAATGCTTAGCCAAGCTGGAGTGCTATATATAAATCGCTCTTGTCGAGCAGTATTTTCTGTAGATTGGAGTTGTGAGTTCTTATGATTTGAACCCCGAGAAATGGGCGCATTATGGCGTATTTCTAAATCGCAAGGAAGTCGCCGACTTAGGGGTCCTCCACTAATCACGTGGGGTTTTTTCGGTATCATTTCAACCCCCCCCCCTCTCCCTCTTTGTGATACATGGTGAGGCTGTGACTCACACCCCCCACCCCCCAAATCACGTGTAATTTTCAGCACAAAGTGTCTTAAAATTTTAAATATAATCTCACTACACCCTCCCCTCCCCCTTGTGATATTTCGTGATTTTTTTACAAACCCCCTCCCCCCTTTTGAGACTCACGTGATTAATGGATAACCCCTAAGCTAGCTGCCGGTCGTGGCGACCATGACAGTTCCTCCCAAATTGTACTGGTACTCCATTGGAGTTCTAGCTCATCACCTTAATTTGACTATCCTGTATAAATAAATCAAATTGTTTAGATATTAGAGGTGAAATATTTGAGGATAAGTGCAGTCAGCTGAATAATACAACGATGATTTCATCATCTAGAATTATCTTAATATGGATATACTCACGCAATACAAAGCTGTGCCACGATTTCGACTTTAAAAAAATGCTTTTCTTTATGCATTATTTCTTTTAGCAATTTTAAGAGTATCGATAGTTTATTGTTGTGGAACAGCACTAGTTTGCATCTGTGTCAGATGTACGGCAGGTGTCGCACGCGCAGGTGAACGCCATACTAGGCGCGCAGCCCGCTTCCACTCTGCCAAAATCTTCAGCGTCTTATCGACTGAGTTTAGTACAGCAGTGCAGGAGACGTATTTTTGAAACAATAGAATTCCAATTCGCATACGAATTGACAAGATTTGTATACGATTCTCATGCGAATTGAAATTCTATCGTTTCAAAAATACGTCTCCTTACCTTAAACACAGTTGTCTCAAAATTCAGTTCTCGGTAGCCTCAATCAACTGCTTCAATCAAATACTAGGGTCCAAAGATTTTAAACGTAGTTTATCTATTTATTTATTACAACAGAACTTGAAAGGGTGGATGTTGAACTCTTGAGTAGAAGAGTATTTTGGTTATATTCATTCATCATTCATACGCTCACGCATATAATCCCTATCGGGGTAGGTAGAGTTCTAGATCAGTGGTTCTAGAGATAGAACTATATATGAATTTATATCAACCATATTGATATAAATTCTAAAGGTTATTAGATGAAACATGATGTAAGTGGTGAGAAGTTGTCAGCCTTTCGCCCACAATACAGCAAAACCCTTCAGATGCACTTTCTGAGTTTTACAGTATGCCTGGGAAGAGTTGGTAGCTGGTACATTCTAAGTTTTTCTTTCACTCCGCGTCCAGCGTGGAAGATAATATTAATAATTGGAAATATTATTGAAAGGATTGCGGCGAAGAAAGTTTGTATGTATGGACGTTTCTTACTCTTTCACGCTCAATCGGCTAGACCAATTTTGATAAAATTCGGTATGGAGGTAGCTGACACCCTGGATTGACACATAGACTACGTAATTTTCCCAGATTCCCACGGGAAAGAAGTTCCGGGCGGAAAGCTAGTACCTAAATGAAATGTGTGCCCCTCGTTAGTATTCCTTAAATATGAGAATAACTTATTATTTAAATCACAGATTGAAATGACTAACTAAGTTGATAACCACTTAAAGAAAACCAAGCGCAACTTTTATGAAACGATTTTTTTGTCAACATGTTTTGTTTTCTAAGCAAATGTTACTGTTTCTTATTTCAGTCTTATACGCACATGAATGCTCCTTCATATCTTATACCTACCTGCAGCTCTAGCAAGATAACGATAAACTCGCGCTCGGCTCACGCTGAAACTTCACTTTGATTGCGCGAGGGTCCTGCGCAAAGGCTTGCTCGCCCTATGGCGTTGTCAATGTTGACATTTTGACATAGGACCGCTGTGTTGTCGCGGCGCTGTCACTATCATACTCGGCCTGCTGTAATACAACACACTTGATGTTTATTGCAGAATACATTTCTGCTCTTAAAATACTACTAATTTCAAATAATCATCAATACAATTACGAAGTTATAATTATAGAATATACATTTCTAAATTTAAAAAATAATAATTTCGGAAGCTTTTCAAAAGTTTGTAATTTGAAAACAATTGAACATAACCTTGTCTCGTGTGCGAAAAGCAAGTTAATGAACAATTAGTTGAACTGGTCCGATTCATACCACTACCACAGCCTACATTATAATGCAAATAGTCGACTCGCCGGTTGATACTGCAATGCGAGGCAAACGTATCTTCTTACCAGCCCATATACGTCCCCACCGAGGGGCACGGGCCTCCCTTCGAAACACAAAGGGGATTTAGGCTATAGTCCACCACGCTGGCCCAATGCGGGTTGGAGGACCGCTCGTCTTTCGAAAAAGAATTTTCTTGGACGGGCGGGTTTCATCACGATATTTTCCTTCAGCGTTGAGCGAGTAATAATTAGAAATCCGTACATTAATCCGAAAAGACGAATTTAGTGGTACAGGCCCACACCAGGATTTGAACCCGCGACCTTCGGATTACAAGTCTGGCTTATTACAACTGGGCTATCACCGCTTTTCAAACATATAAACGTATAGACGCAAACGTATAGACGAATATAATGCCCGTCAATTAATTCCTAGATAACCTGGATTTAGCAGGTTATTTAGGAATCAAACAAATATCAATTACAACGTACTCAAAGTTACTACAGACACTTCGTTCAATATGTGAGACACATTCCATTACATTGATCGCAAATAAAAGGTTTACTATTGTCTAGCAAATAACGTATTATACTTGTCCTGATTATCAACGAGTTTGTAAGTTGATTTAGCTTTCAGACACATTTTCGGACGCCTGGATTCGGCGAGAAGCGCTGAGATTAGCTTCTTTACATTTTAATGACTGACTGTAACATTTTCTTGCCCATACTACATATCTTGCAATGAAGTCGCCCTACGAGGAGATCTCTCTGCTCTGTGGGTTGCTTGTGAAAGGCGCGTGCGGCCCTGAGAGAGTAACGGGACGACGCAGATGGCGCGAAATGTCCACTAAACTACATACTCTCAATGACACGATTAAGGACCTTTCAAGTATGAGAACGGTGGACCTCTCATTGAGAAAGGAACAGTTACTTTTGCACATGGAGATTGTTCGATAGTTTTATTATTCATAAAAGTTTTGGATTTAAAGAAATTACGTATTTATTTTTAATTTTGTGAAGGGTTTGTTCTACTATCTAATTGGACTTGAATAGAAAGCGATCTAGAGGTGGACTAAGATAATATAAAACAATTATCTCCTACCTATCACCAAGCCTCTATAGAAAGCATTTTTTAAATAAATTAAATTCATGAGATAACTCAAAATTTGGGTATAAAATATCATTATGAAATGTGTCTTATTTTTTTTATTTTTTTAAACAGGTAAACTTATAACAATTTAAAAAATTAAGAAAATAAATAAGTGAGCGTTTTTGTCATATCATTTTGTGCATTCATAATTCCTGTTTCGCCAAGCGATGTAGTACAGCTAATACAGCTATATTAACAAAGTAACTGTCTCATCCCTAAATATCAATGCGAAAGTAAATATTGAACATTGGAAAATTTACGAAAAAATTCCCACGGGAACGATGTCCCGGGCGAAAAGCTAGTTAAATATAATTGTTAAACTTTTTCTAATAAGATTAGACTTAAATCGGTTTTGGTTGGGTCTACTTTTTAAAAAGGGAAACAAAATGTATGCGTGAAAAATTATAAAAACGAGGATAGATTACATTTAGGTTTTATTTTCTTGGTACGATTTTCTTTTGCTTATATAAATTTGTTATTTAAGCCTTGCAGGCTAATCGAGCTGAATATAAAAAATAAAAATTCAAAGTAATTACAAGACGTTGTGACAGTCGGTCATCATTTAATAGTCACTAAGAGGAATGTAACAAGTAGTTACTTGCATACTACCTAGTTTGTTATAAGTTTTTTTTTTCAATGCAACAATAACAAACGCATACTATAAACAAAAGGTTGTTTTTTGTCACATTACATATTTTGAACGCAGTTTTCTATTTTTTGTGCGATGAAGTACCAATTGTACGTGAACAGCTTAAAAGATATTTACATTCATTTCCCTTAGGTTAACATGTAACGTTGCGTATTGGTTCCAATATCGTCCGCTCTCATCTGTATAACGAGGTTAAGTGCGGTGGGTTTTCGACAGAAAAAATTAAATGAACTCGAAATTTAAATATCGTCTTCGAAACTTGAAATGATCATCGACAGGGGCGTGGGAAAAAGGCCTCCTGTTCCAAGTTCTTTTTTCAAATCCTCATTGTAGATTACACCTGCTGGCCGTTCGCAGCTTTCGATAAAAAATCAGTGCGTTCTTTTTTTGAATGGACCTATCGTTTGCCCCGATATTCTTATGGGTATTTTATTTTTAAAGTAGTCGTGAGATACCGGGTATACCACGATTATTAAGTGGTAGAATCACGACGCGGTAATTTATTTCTTTTACTCGTATCACGACCGATGAAGAGCTATTGATCATTATAGACATCATAACGCGGAGCCCTATTTTTTCTCCAACACCAATCTTATTATTATAATCATCTTCTAGTATAAATTGGTTGCGTAATTTGATGTAAGTCGAAAGGGATTCGTTCATCTAAGCTGTATGTTATAAATTCGTTAAGCAAAATATGAAATTGTTAGTACTACCTACCGCATGCATTAACAATCTGATTAAACTCATAGACCAGCAAAAAGCATTAAATCCCACCGACTGGATGATAGGATAAAAAGTCACACAACGTAATTCAGTCAAATTAGCCATGAGACTGTCACGTACGCTACATAATCAACCCAGCAAAAAACTTTATAATGCTGCCGTTTCGAATGATCAAATCGTTATGGTGTTTTTCAGAGTAAATTCTGCTTTCAATCTTGGCCGGGTTACTTAACCTTTAACCACCGTCATGGTTTTTTTGTCACGCTGTCGCCGACATGCGGTCACTGAGACCGCAATATTATTTTGCTCATAAAATTTAAATTATCGTATTTTAACGAACTTTTTTGAATATTTTGTAAACAAATAAATGTAATTGAATAAATAAAATACCACAATGTATGAATTAACAGTTATTTATATTGATTTACTCTATTTAACTTTTTAGACTCGTAAATTGCGTGAAATTACACTTGAGATCAAAAACAATTGACTTAAATATAAAATTCACTAAAAATCAACAAAAAAACAGTCTTTTTTCTCTTCTCAATGAACAAATAAAAAGAAAAAAAATTCTAGAATACATTTTGTCATAGAAAAAAAATTCTGGCAATAGGTAAACATTACACACAATCAGCGCAGACTTTTTGGGCACATTGCAAACATATTTACTTTTGGCAATAATTACATTTATAGGATGATTTTCTTTTTAGTTTTGGAGGACAAAAGGCACATGTTTTTCTTTGATTTAGTGCAGGAACATCAGGTTCTTCCTGGTTTGGCATATCAGCACCAAGAATCCGTGTCAAAGTCATCTTCAGCTCACGAGGTATTCTAGTACAGACCCTTCGCTTCATGTGTCCTAATACAAGTTGTCGTGACAAATTCTTTGGCGCTGGACAATGTTATGTGCCTGAATTCGCACCGCTCGATTTGGAGGTGTTTTAGACCATTTATATCTATTTTTCCCGTAAAAATATCCAAAGTTTGATAAGGGTATTTCCTCATCAGATTCCCACGAGCTGTCTCCGGGCTCAATATCTGGTTGAACTTGTTCACCTGAATCTGACTCTTCAGTTTCACTGCCAGTATCATGATCGCTTTGAGGTGGCACGTAATCTTCTTCAATGTTATCGGCTTCTGATCCACTTTCGTCTTCATTTATCACAGACTCCAACATTTCACCTAAACGCGGGTCTGTGATAGCAAATCTCTTACTACCCACATTTTTTTGTAAATAACCGTCCGCTTTTCTTTTTTTTGTCCCTGATGATCCAGGATGTGACATTTTCTCACTAAATCAAACCTATAAAATAAAATATCAAATTAACATTACCCTTTAAAAAAGTTACGTCATCTCTGACGTGCGGTCACAGAGACCGCGGTTCAACTTTAAACCCAAATTACTCACGAGAACTGCACGCTGCGACACAACTACTACCCGCTATGACGCCGGCGCAACTGAACTCGAAGGTACTGAGACGCTCAAGTCGGGGGGCGGCGGGGAACAGTGCAATCTAGCAGTTTTGAAAACCGCAGCGGTCTGTGAGACCGCGCGACGGTAGTTAAAGGTTAAAGCTGACCACCGATGAATCTGTTTTACGTGTGACTCGAAGTTTTTTAAAGGCACACCTGTACTTCCTTTCGTTAAAGTTTTCTTTTTAATCGCGATGGAGTGACTTAAATATTAAATTTTGGATCGCTGTTATTTTAAAACATTTGGGTGATAAAATTTCAAGTCAGTGGCGACTTGTTACGAATACTTGAATACTTTATGTTTATAAATATCGATATCGAAAAGGTTGGCAATAAGAATTAGGTGTCGAATATTTACGACAATCCATATCGCCGTATATGGTGGGGTCTGCGCGCGTGCGCACACCGGCCGTCATTACAGCGGGACGATCACATTCCAATTTTAAAATTGGAATTTAATGTAAACGACCGAGCGATGCAGCCTTCTTACAAGTACAATAATGTGCTGAATTTTTAAAAGGTAACTATTAAATTTATAAACGCTAATATTTCATTGCAACTATATGCTTTTGCTTGCTCTTTCTTCTTGGAATCATCTTATTTATATATTTACGTTACACCTACACAAGTACATCAATATGTTCATCGACACAAATGTGAATGAGCAAATTATAAATACTACTTACTAACACGGATATTACCTTTCTTTTGTTCTGTATGTATAATTCTCTTACCATTCTCTTGTCCAGCAGGCCGAGTACGATAGTGACAGCGCTGCGACAACCCGCGGTGTTGTTGTCGCGGCGCTGTCACTATCGTCAAAATGTCAACATTGACAACGCCATAGGGCGAGCAAGCCTTTGCGCGGGACCCTCGCGCAATCAAAGTGAAGTTTCAGTGTGAGCCGAGCGCAAGTTTGTCGTTATCGTGCTATTATAAAGCTGCATTCCTCTAATCAATGGCATCTTAATGGCGGTTAAGTGAAAATGGAAGCAATTTTATCTGTTCAGGTGGTGAAATTGAAAACTGTTTAATTTTTATACACTTGCTGACAGCTACCCCGACCAGCAGCGCCACCGCCAACCGAACGTGACGTTGCAAACCACATAGGAACGGATCATTCAGTTGGCGGTGGCGCTGGTAGTCAAAACATCCTTCATCAAATGTATGAAATTTTAAATAGTTCTCAATTTTACTACCTGAACAGATAAAATGGACATCATTGCCCTTCCACCGCCTTTAAGACGCCCTTTCATTAGTGGAATAGCCGCCCAGTACGTATTGTCTACCCAACACAGTTCATCCAAATCGCTTCAGTAGTTGAAACTTGAAAGTGGAAAAAAATCCCATATACAGACTTTCACACTTATAATATTAATTGATTAATCGCGAAATGAATCAAAAATATCGAATAAGTTTTTTAATGGTAGAGTTCCCTTAAATATTGCAATGTAAGAAACATATCTAAAATTGACAATAGAAGAGTACTCATATGAATTTGTTACGTAAAATAAAACAAGCTTTTACCTCATAGGAATAAAATTACTCGTCAATACGAATCAAACGAGCCCAAACTCGATGGGGTTGTGTCGTTTTATTGCGGAGTTCCTATGGCCACCTTCCAGCTCCAGCATCAGATCAGCTCCATGTCATCATAATATTGCATTGTTACGCGATATACATACCTATGCATCCAAAATTTCAGCTCAGAAACCGGGAAGTGGGTCAAATTTAACTTGCAAGATTTGAAGACAAACATCGGGACAGGTGAAACTAAATAAAAGCTTGTAAAATAGAATTAATTAAACCTTCCGTATGAGGGGTTTGAATCAATCGCAGTGAGGCAGAGGGCACAAACGATGTGCAACCTGCGCGGCGGGCGGCGCGGGCGCGGCACGTCTCAGCATTTGCAAAGTTTTTGCCGTTTCCTGGCGGGCAGGCGGGAAAGCAGGCGGTTCCGCTTCCGCCGGAGGTGCGCAGATGAGATTCGGCGGTTTTTGCGCAATCCGCCAGAACCCGCCGTTTCCGGTGCGTTCAGGTACTTGACGGGAGCTGAAGGTGCATTCTGACCTTGTGCTCGTATTTCATTCAAAGGACAACTTGTGGCCCTTTTCACATTTATTTAATCATCAAAACAAAACTCGATGTTCATTATCATTATGCGATGCTGTCAAGTCATATCAAAAATCAATGCTGGCAATACGACGATGATAATAGCCTTACGTCAGCTTCAGGTAATGCTGTACTATTAATGATCTCACGACTTTACCGCTAATAACTAGCGAGATGTGCCAACCTACTTCCTTTTAACTTGAGCTGTCATCGTTCTACGTTCAAGAATCAATATTTATCCGTGATGTATACAATAAGGTGCAAGCAGATGGTAAATAACTTAACAAAGTCAGGCCATTTTTTTTATCCGACATATGCGCTGCGATCTAGAAATTAAATCTCCTTTTTTTCTAAATACGTCATATTTGCATCCAAGTGACACATGTCGTCCCCGAAATGAAAATTTACAAAAAATCCGAGATTCGTAGAAAAAATACTCAAGGAGCGACAGATGTACGAAAAGAAACATAGATGAGCACGTGCCATCTGCCAAATCTCTTAAGAAACACGCACACATAGGAGGAAGTCTTGTATGTGCACAAAAAATCGTAGAAGAAAACTCACACACGCTTATAGTGCACGATCGATTAAAGAAGAGCGCACGCGCCGCGGCAGATGGTCCGATCTGATTGGTCGATGTTGTTTGGATTTCAAACTTCAGCGAAGTACAATGGCTGATAAAGGAATATGACTTATTGCCAGTTGTTGGAGGTTTAAGACAGTTTGATTTATCTCTTGAGGTAGCGTTTTGCAATTGTATTGCTTTGTGAAAGCAGTGGTGTATGATAACAACATTTGATCTGTTTTGTTTTTTTATAAAGTTTATATTCTAATTTAATAGATACTTAAAATGTGTTACTTTTCATACTGCCTTAAGCGATATTTACCCTCTTGTTTTACCAATTCCAGATTTATTATTATTTAAGCGTAACACTATCTTTAAGTGTAGTTCTTATATTTTACACATGAATAGTACAAAAGACATGGCAGAACGTCTTTGTATATAGAAAAAAATCAATAGTTTGAGCTTCTTAAGAAAGAAAGCTCTGCTACCTGGACGACCATGGCAGCTGCATCACTTAAATCGATCCTTCGTGTTGTCTCTCTCTAATATTATATATGAATTTTCTCTTTCTAAGATAAGACATTAAAACTATTTAACAATCATATTGAACGTAAATGGTTGCAATCAACTTTACTATTTACACTCATGTATTTATTTAAATTTTAATTAAGGATATCCTTAACAAACATTTAAGAAATTTTATTTCCATTTACTCTTAAGATCATTGCATAAGTTGTTTAATCCATTGGAAGCGTGTTGTATGTGGCAATTAATTATAATTCTTGAGTCTTGCTAGCAAAAAATGTTAAGATCAGCTGATTCCCACAGGCTTTCAATTCTTCGATGCACACGTGTTCGGGTCAAATTTGCAATTTTTTCCGAAGATATTATGAAAAAATCTTCCCTTGAGATTTGCGCAAACATCGTGGGAAAGGAGGCTCAATGAAAACACATGATGTTTGCCTTCGTAGAGTTTTGCTTTACCTGGGACTAGGTACCTTATATCATAAAAACAAGGAGTTTGCTACACTTTTTCGTCTTAACGTTTTGACGAATACTTTGTGAAAAAGTATCAAGTTGACATCCTAAAAATTACAATACATTGGCGACAGTTTTGATTGACGTTTGCCGGCGACGGCTAAAGTCGGAGTAAGTACCTACGTTAAATAATTGACACATAGTAACGATATATTAACACATGAAAAGCAGCTCCAGTTTCAAGATTTTAAAATACTTATTGCTATTGGTACTGATTTTCGATTTACCAATAAACGATTTTGGGTGTCCACTGCACGCAGAATCGACTACAACGTCTACAACCGTTCGTCTAAATACTCTGAATTAAAGAGATTGAAGAAATTGCCGCGAAAGATATGCAGAACTAATCGGGGAATATGTCTGTGTCGCGTGCTATGAGTAAGTATGTATAACATGCCGCGGCCCGAGCACAACCCGTGAGGCCCGCCACTTAAATGGCGATGAAACTTCAAAAGTGACGGCCATAGAACATGAATCGCTGTCAACGTGAGGTTCACCGCCGTGTTGAGTGGCGCGACTCATATGTATATTGTGCTTGGAGCAAGGGAATGAGGAGCGGTGCTGAATCGATTTTATCTATTACCTATGTAAAGCTTTTCATTGGATTTTTAGCAATTTTCAATGGTAAGTACATATTTACATAAATTAAAGAAAAAGTTACATGTGGAGTAAGATTTGCCAGAACTAGGTAACACATTAATTCAAAACGTAGTTAAATTCCGGACAAAAAAGAAGCAGCAAAAGAGAAAGATCGGTTTTAAGAATCTTTATCCTCATTAAGACATATTTACAGTCACTTAAAATAGGCAAATCTTTCAAGATGAGTATTTTTTAAAGTATATCTGTAAAAACATTATTTCGATCTCGTGTAACGTCTCGCTCTCGGCTCTGTGTGCTGAGGATTCGAAGCTTATAACATGTTACATAACGATAGTTTAAAGATTTATCCGAAAAACGTTCTATAAATTAGTGTAAAGAAGTGTCGGGACTCACGCGATGTTCCGGTGCCATATTCATCGATACCCGACGACGACATGCGACTGAGGCTAACGAATACCACCATTATCTTGTTGTAATAATGATTTTGACATGTTACATCTGATCACAGCATGCACGTAATAGATACATTTGTGAAACACGCGTTACAAGTTAATGAAGCTATTTCGTATATTCACGCATCGCATATTTCTCGCCTACGCATTTAATCCGTCGTCTTTTAATGAATACAAGGAAAGCTACACTGATTCTGTGACTTTTAACGCTATACGCTTGTGCCAGTATTAAAGGAATTTAGAAGAACACTTATCGAGGTATTGAGCACAGATTGTGCAAGTAAGACCCATAAAAAGGTTCAGTCCAGGTGAAGGTATATTGGAATTCTATTAAAAACACATTCCTTATAGAGACGGCAAACAAATGCGTCGAATACAATCTCTTGTGGTGCGATCTGTTCTACACAATGGGACAATGCAAGGACGATTTTCGTTCACTCTATTAAAATGCTATTATTGCACGGCTAACTTTTGTCGCGTTTATTTTATACCACTTAGAACTGCTTCCATAATAATACCTTGAGATTTACATAATCGTACATGTATTAAAATGCGTTATTAAGTTACAAATGAATTAATAATTATCTTCATTAAAGGACATCATATCGGTAAATTATTACTAAAGTACTGGATAAGACAAAGTTACTAGCTAGGGGCTAATTACGCATCTGAAGACAGTTGAACGCGTTTCGTGACCTTTCACTATCTATACTAATATTTTACTCATACCTACAATTTAAAATAAATAGCCTTCTTCGCCCGTGAATATGTATTTCGATAGGATAGTAAATATTATAACGCGCCTCACAGTTTTTAATAAAACCTTTAACAATGAGATTCACCCTCAAGTGTAGAGAGAATTTACTCGTATATTGAAATGAATCGTTTTTTTTTTCAATTCACTATCGATCTATATCTTGAGGTGGAACGACAATGCGGCCACTATGGTCTCAAACCACAACAGCCGATTGTTGACCCAAGATCATATCGTTTTCACATCGTTTTATGAACCATTGTGATTGTGACGGTGGTGGCAGGATGTATCTTCAGAAAACGAAAAAATCTATGGGAGAATATCAAATGGTGATTGGTATGCCTTTTATTTAATGCATCTACCTATTATATTACCATGGTTAGAGGGTAGATCGTAAGATAGCTATAATAGTAAGTATACACGCTTTGCAAGGTAAACGTTAAATGAAGAGGAGTCGGTAAGTAGGTCTGCTGCTATTTTCTGCGTATTGAGAGTACATAAGATATCTGGCAAAATAGCAAGGTGAATGATTTTCACTCACATGAATGTAATGTAAATACTAAGCTTTTGAAATTTAACAATTTCGAGAATAATTTTGTTCGAAACAACAACATTGTACTCTTTTTTCAATATTCTGAAACAAGAAAGGCACCAGATGCAAGCGGCACCGGCAGGTAACAAAACTGGCAGCATCATATTGCAAATTATTGAAACCGCAAAAGTATGAGCGTTCGAGTTTTGAACACCTCTAGAGCCAGACAAGTGTATTTAAAATTTGGCCGGGCAGCTTCGAAAACCACAGCTTGTCGCGACAGATGTAAAACACCGGCACAAGGAAGCCTTAAAAAAAACTAGCACGTGCTGGTTGGAAAAAAATTGCATGCGGGCACAAGTTGCCTGTCATATTGCACCTTTTAGAAAAAATCAACAGCAGACGCACGTGATTTCTGGGAAGAGATTCAGCGTGAAATGAATATTTTTGGCGATTAAATGAACATCTGGCTCGGTGACTAAAAAGTGCAGTGAGGAAACTATTAACTTGTGTTATAGGTAGTATAAGTACCTAGACAATTAAAATTTTCATACAACAGTTGCGGAAGTGGAACAAACTACCCTGTTAATGCACAGGCGCACGTGTCCGCGCGGGACCACCCACAGCCACCCTTGATCCCGCACTTGATGCTATCTGCTATCAAAATCACGTCGTGTTTGTAAACAAAAGCCCTCTCAATAAGGTTATTGTCCGTGAAGCCGTCACTGAGAACATAATTCCGTTGACACATGAAATCAGACAAAAATCTACACTTTACCACCTTTTAGGTATATTATAGCTGATGCAAACGTCGATAAGCCATAAAATTGATGAAATATTATTTTTCTATTCTAACTTATTTTTAGCTTACCATTAACGGACCATTAATTATTTCATTAAAAATTTCATTAATTATTAATTGAATTACCATTTTTAATTATTTCAATACGATTTTCAGGTTAATTCTCAGGTAGATTAATACCTCATTTTCAAGGGCTATAAAATAGATAAGTGAATTGGTAGTCTGACGTAAAAATAATAAAGCTAAAGCAATATTAATTAAATATTGCAGGAGTTGATTGGATTAGTCGATGAATTGTAATTACTGGAAATGATAGAGTACGGAAGCGCAATGAAAATCTTCAAGATGCACAGTATATTAAGAAAGATAATATTACTTAAATAAATTTTATGCATTACACTTTATGCATTATGCGTTATGCATTACGTTACACAGAAAGACGGTAAAGATTTCGCTATCCTCTTATGCAGAACTTAGAAGTCGGCTTCTATCACTATATAATATTCATATAAGTTTAATGTCAAACCCGTGATATTAAAATTTCACTAATGAAATTACTCGATAAAATGTAAAATAATTAATTACTTTAACTCTAAAACTTATATATGTATGATAAATGGATATTTGAAACATGCTTTGGTTGGTAAATGCCACAACGTTCTGGACCACAACATATAGTTACTTGCCATCGACTCGCTATGAAAAATAAGTTTGTAAATCATAAATTATTACAACCCAACCGCCGCGCCGGGCATTTCAATTTGAAGTTTTCTTAGAGAAAAAAATCAATTGTTAATTTTTTTAATGTTGATACTCATGTCCTACCTTACTTCTTATACTAATAGTAAAATAAATTAAGAAACTGAAGTATAAATCTTAGTGAAATGTTTAAGTCAAAATAAATTAAAAATCTACTTCTATAAAAAATATGGCCTTTAATTAAATACTTATAAAATAAACTTTAAGCTTGATCGTAACTCCTATGGTTGTGCCAACCAGTGCCACATACAACATGATATATTTAGAAACAAAGTACAAGTTATACTGTTTCTTCCATTAATTTAATTCTCTAACGTGTCCTACTACATACAGGAGGAACTAATGAGACCAAAGACAGAGTATTATATAGGTGGATAGGTACCATGGATTAACACTTAGGTATTTACGAAGAAAAATCGAAAGTGAATAAACTCGATCTAAAAAAACATTTTTTTCTTATCATAACAACATAAAACTTATATAATTGTTATTATTTACACGAATTGACAGGACAATAAATGCCAAGGAGCTGAGAAATAGATCGTAAAACCTAGTAAGTTAATAAAAATGTTTATTGTGAAAGTAATGTTTAATAAAAAATAATACAGCGCGTTAAAGAGAGCATATGCGCGCGAGCTCATAGAGATGCGGTTAATTTATTGGATTCCAGCATCACTATGTAATTTGGCACGAGTCAGAAAGTAGTTTAAGACCTGGGGTGACAAGGTGTAAGCGCATTTGCGCACTTCTCCCCGTGTTGGATGGTACTATCCATTATAACGCCATCACATTCATTTTAATTTACTCTTTTCATTTGTAAATCATTAGTTAACGTTTTAGGCTTGATTTCTTTGGAACATGTTTTAAGAGTCTGCCTCTCCACACGTGTCTTTGTGTCTGTGGATGCAAATAATAATTAATAAAAAAAGAGTCCGTCTATTGCTAAACAATTTGATACTAGTCCTAACTTTCCGATGTAAAAAGTACTTTTGTTTCAATGAAAAATTGGTATGAAAGTTAAATATTTCATACCAATTTTTCAGTTCACATTCAGTCAGGAGGTGTAAGTCTTGTCAAAGACTTACAGATTTCGTGAGAAAATAAACTTATTTCAATTTACTGGCTAATTAGTGCATGCAGTGGGCCGCAAAAAGGTTGTCCCGTTACATTCCGTACAGGTGCGGGGCGCGCACGCGTTCAAAATATTATACTTACACGCGGTCGCGGCCGGCGCAGGCGCATGCGACGCGACGCGTGGCCAACCGACCGCAGTGTCCACCTTACACCTCCGCCATTAAACAAGCACACGCGGAACCATTACTCTTTTCTTTATAAAACAATTCCAAAAACAACCTCCTCCTAACTAGGCTGCCAACATATTTACTTAACGATCTTGAGAAAACTTTTTAACTCAACCACGTGGGACTCTCTTAACAATACTATCTAAATAACTCCGACATACGTGCTCCCCACACATGAAGACGTATTACAGTTAAACTCAATTGTAAGAATGCAAAGAAAATCCGTACAAATAACAAACTTTCATAAAAAAAGACCAAAGGAACCAGTAGCTAAATCATTAATTTCGACAGGCATCTGCATCGTCTTGACATCTGCCTCTAGTTTTTAAATGGAGTTTCAACCCTTTGACGACAAAAAATAGATTTTCGTTGAAAAAGTTTTAAGCATTCAACCCTTACAATTTTCTGCATCGCGGGTTGAGAAAGAGGCGACTCACTTCTAAGCCGTTCTATTATAATACAGCCCTAAACACAATCCTGAAGATGTAACCGTTGTTGCCTACCCGGTTAACCGCTTGTTTATGAAGGTATCTGCTATTTTTACCCTAGCATCTATTTGTGCCTAGGTTGCCGTAATTTACACAGAATTTCTTAAAATACTCTTCGACCGGAAATACCAATTGGTAACTATTTTCGTTCATAGAGTAAAGAATTTCCCGGAAAAATATATTATACTCATGCAATTTTTTTTCTCGGTTATTCTGATAAAGATTCGCTACTATACTTTTTGTATACAAATGATACACTGACAAGTTATGTTACTTCGTTTTATTGTACTTTAATTAGATCTTAATCACTGCAGGAGCCAATTATAGTGTTTAGGTTTAATTTGTTTTTATATTTGTATATTAAGCATTTAAGAGTTTTTAAAGTATTTTTAGTATCTTTTCTATTTCATAATTAAAGGCTGACATATACAAATAAGTAATTTACAATATTATAATACTTATAGGTGTACTTCGATACTTCATAATACTGTTAACAAAATGTGTTCTAAAAATTTCAAAAATGGTTAGTGCTATTATAGGCAAGTTATTACTTAGAATTGTACTGCTTATCATGTACCGTGTTTCGTAATTCTTGCCTGTCCAGGGGATGTAAGGTTACGTATCCTGTAATTATTAAAATGATGCGGTAAGAAATGACAACGTTCTTGCATACCATCCCCTTAAAATACTTTTATTGCTTGCCGTTTTATCGAAGACTGAAATGAATCGACGGTTCGATAAACTTTTAAGTCTTTAGGTATAAATGTCACCAAACCACTTGATAAAACCCGCAAGGTGTGCGGAGATAAATATATTATAAATTCAATTTAATTTCGACCTAACAAAAAAAATAAAAGATTTTCGCTTTGTATGCATCATTTTGCCGAAACCGAAAGTGTAATTGGTCGATTGAATTTTAAAATAAGAACACTGTCAAGCTTTCAAATGGAACAATTAATTTAAAACTTTCCCGCCTTTTGTCGAGATATCCGTAAACTACAAATGGCGTTGGTTGTAAATTGAAATTGTTAATTTGTACTAATCAATGTAAATCATTATTAATTAAGAACTTGAGTCGTATTTAATGTAAATTACTTTGATTATGCTGATTAATAAAATATGTTTTTTTATAACCACAGGCATGAGCGTCACGTATTCTATTTTATTGAAGGTATGACACGCTGTCTTTGTGTGTTTTGTTTAGTATTTATCCTATAGCAAAATTAAGCCCTGAAAATGAGGAAGCAATCATTGTAACCTTATATTGAAGAATGTAATATCAAAACTAAACTGGTTGACTTAAGGATGTGAATCAGTCCACTAAACTGATCGACTTTTCTTATGAAACATAGTTCGAAATATGAGAAAAAAAAACTTGTGCGATCAGCTGATTGTTTTTCTTAGTATAAGAAGGCGAGAAAACTTTTTAGTGAATTTCAAATTTCAAAAGATTCCTTCAGAAAAGAACGAGTTTGATCCAAAGGATCTGCCTACAAGGTGGGATTTGGTATATGAGGCTAAAAGCCGTCCCAAAGGGTTCATTTCCAGGACCATTCCTTTTCCTATCGTTCTTCTCAGTGAAATACTGCATCTTTGTGGACGGACAAACACTAAAAAATAACGTCGTGACCAGTTATCAGACATTAGGTAGTATTGACATATTATAAGAGACAGTTTCTGTCCCACAAAACAAATTATATTTTTAGTTTTTTTGCGCTGTATGAGCTAGGTACTTGTCGGAAAGCAATATGGCGGCAGAGGCAGGTGATCAGCGGCGCAGCTGCCTCGACGCATCCAAGGTTAGGTACCCTCCCCGCGTGTTTACTGTATCCCGACCCCTCAATATGTAATAGCAATAGTGATGGGTCATGAGGACAAGTTTCTATAATTAAAAAGAAATGAAAATGGCAACATTTTTTTTCCAACTGAGCTTTTCAATTTATAACTTTTACTACGCTTGTTAAAAAAAATCTTCTTCCTAGGGCTTAGTCCCGTTTCTTATTTGGGGTACGCTTGACCATAATCCAGGATTTGGCAGGTCAAGTCTTTACAGTAGAGCGACAGCTATCTGACCTCCGTGACCATGTTAACAAGGGAACCTGACCGGATGGGAATATGGTTACACATGAATTCTCCTAAATGCGCAGGTTTCCTCACGATATTTTTCCTCACCGTAAGTTTTGGATAGCGTGCAATTAGTGTACATAAATAACTCAAAAAAACACTATTTGGTAAAAAAACGCATAGTTACTTTATTACAGGTCATTAGCGAATCCCATCACTATTTGGTTAGGCTAGGCGCCGCGCCACGTGTTGCGCCCACGCACACGCCACTCGTGTTATCTCCAGATAGTGTCTCAAAGACACCCTTTACTCGCTGCCCAATAAGCTATACACGCGCCTTACCTCGAAGTCACCAGGCCATGTCGAATTCCAGAAAGATACAAATATTAACTAACTTATTTGGTACCTTTACTACATTTAAAAGTTTCAGATGTGTATTGAATACGTTGATCACTTGACTTTTTTTTAAAATTATAAATAGACACTGACATTCCTTGCATTTTAAACGTTGTTACCTCTCCCTGCCGTCTATAGGGATGAGCACGATCGTAGAGCATATTTAAACCTCTTATACATTAAAATAATCTTCTTATCATCAACATAATCTCATTAAACTTAGCACCGATGTGCATTATTTTAACATCTAAGAGCTTGGTTGGTAATTAATATAGGTGAACTTTATGATTTTTGACGATTTTGGTTTGGTATAGTTTTAATCACACAAATGACTTTATAAATTATATGTATGGTTTCAACTTTCACAATTTGGTAGAGCTATCCCTGTTTTGTAACCAAGACTAAGAGGAACGCCAATAAACACTGCAATATTTTCTTACCATAATAAAAATAGCTCTCCGAAAAAATTTTTTGGGTAACAACGGTAAAAATTGGAATTTCAAATAACTATGATAGTTCGTTAAAAACGTTGCTCAAGTTCTGATTTTGGAACTGGATAAGTGAAAAAAGACGATGAAAATTGTCATTTATTACTATTACTAGCACGCACGATGCCACTGCTGGACAAAATCTCAGCAGGGTGACCAGCAATTTGTGGAGAAGGAGTTTAATTCGTCTCGCGTCGGCGTCGTCGCGTCACTCTCGTGGGCGACCACGTCTTCTTGCATTAGAAGGCGCCCATTTCCTTTAGCCCATACCAAGAATAAATTTAAAATAAACCGCCTATTTGACATGTTATTGATTTGTATAAATTTTCACCAATAAAGATTGCGATGGATTTAGACTTAGCATCCAGAGTCGTAAAAATAAGTGTGTAAAAAGAACTTACTCGTATATAAGTTGAAGGCTGTGATCCACGAGCAAGACAGTTGCAGAGCTGAGACAGCGCAGGATCTCTTGGAGCGTTCACCGGGCAAGCGATCCGCGTGACTGCATGTGCACTTGAACAAACCGGACACCACACAACGTGATTTTTCAGCAACTTCTTATAATAAGTATATTAAATTGCATAAAAAATATTCATAATGGGCATGATCGATTCATCAAACTTAATAAATTTTATCAACATGAAAGTGAAAGAATACTTTTCGAACCCCTACAGCAATTTAACATTTAACCTGGAGTATTACAATTCTGAAATGATTTGTTTTTGCTTATTCACAGTATTTATTTTAGAATGCTCTGTAAAATATTTAAATTATTGCAGAAAAATCTCTAAAGTTTTAATGTGTGAAAAATCACGTCAATCAGTAACTCTATAACCCATATCGAAAATTGTTCATCTTTAATAACAGTATAAAATTTAAAGTTATTTAATCGGAGTTACATTTTATTGAAAATGTTACATAAAGTAATTTGAATTCACGTATTTGTACTGCTTTATTTCCATTGCATTTAATTTTATTTACAAAAATGTCTAGGAATCTGAGTGTTTATGTAATCACTAATCAGTTCTAACTGCTCTGTCAAACTGGTTGGACTACGGGTAGTTTGACGCCCGCGTGATTCAACTTATTAAAAATATAACACCTAAATAACATTCGTTATGCCGAATGCACACGAAATGTCTATGAATTATTCCTACAATATTTGAATTAAGAACCACGCATACTTTAATAGTGTTTCTTTTTAATTTTCATTGCTATCATTTATTACATTTATCATTAACTATCTTCTATTATACATATCAATAAAATCTTTGTCCTGAATGACTGACGGATCAACGCACAGCCCAAACGGCTGGTCGTAGAGACCTCAAACTTGGAGTATAGGTTCTTTGTATGACGTAGGCATACACTAAGAAAGGATTTTTCGAAAGTCTACTCCTAAGGGGATCAAAAAGGGGGTCAAAGTTTGTATGGAACTACGTACGATTCCTTGGTCCAATCTCTTTCAAATTTTGCATGGACATTCTTTTTATTTTATTTTTTTAGGACGAGTTACTTATTTTATTGAAATTAATTTCCTAACGGGGTTAAAGTGGGGTAGAAAGTTATTTTTGGGGTAATTTATTTCCAATGAACACAAGGAAAATAAACCCTATTAGTAAAAGAAGTTGTCATTTCTCTTGCGCTTGAATTTTGACTTACGTCCTTTTAGCAATTTGGGAACATAAGTCATCTTCAATCAAATGCCAGCAAAGGAAATCCAAACTTCTACTCTTTTACTTAAGGTCATGTTTTCTTTGGCAATAAACTCCCATATAAGTGCAGGGCAAATATTAAAAATAAGAATGTCTCGAAAAAGTTCAAAATTAGAAAATCGTTTACAAAAAAGTACTGCGGTAGGTAAACTGACAGAATATCGGCATTATAGAAAAGAGTTCATGCATTTGAAATAGCGACTCGCATAAGGCTGCTTCCTCTAGGGCTGAATCCCAATGTTTGTCGTCCTCTAGCAAACCAAGTTTCATACAAGCTAAAAAGATAAATACTTCTGTGTAACTTTAACCATTGTAATATAGCTTAGACATCAGAATAACACATTGCCTACATCGTTTTCCAAAATTCCTACGGGAACGAAGTTCCGGACAAAAATCCCTCTAATATATACATAAAAAACAAAGTCGGGTTCGTTCGAACACTAATAACTCGAGAACGGCTTGTCAGATTTTCATGGATTTTGATTTGTTGGATTTGTCTCCATCCAGGATAGCAAAATAACTATTAAAAACTTCGGAAAATTTCAAAAAAAAACAAATCGCAGGCGGAGCCGCGGGCAGAAAGCTATCTTCTATACAGGGCTTTAGGTATCTCTCTTTCAACCCCTCGGGTGGTTAATCAGTCCTTGAAACTGAACAACTTTCCCACGGAACATAGGTCATAATATGAAAAAAAATGTTGAGTTCCCAGTTCCCATACAAACTTCATCAGCATATAGCGCATTTTGTATAGGAGATCAAAATTGTTTTTTCGTATTTTGACCTATGTTCCTTGGGGAAGTTGTTCAGTGTCATGGACTAATTAACCACCTGAGAGGTTGAAAGAGAGATACCTAAAGCCCTGTATATATAAAAGAGAGATTTATGTGTTAATCCAGGCTATCAGCTACCTCCATACCAAATTTCATCAAAATTGGTCAATTCGTTAGAGCGTGTAAGAGTAACAAACATCCATACATACTTTCGCATTTATAATATTAGTAAGGATGATACATTCAGTTTCGAGATGCTATGACCGCTACGCGCTGGGGCACGGGCCCGAAGTAAACGGCGACTTCCTACATCGCGTTCTGGCGGGTGCTTGCGCTAACGATGTGCCTTATGGGAATGGGGGAACCCACCAGAAAGAAGACGAAGGGAATAGTAACTACTTAGTTTCTTGCTTTACCAACTAAATATTTCGTAAATAATCACCATTGTGGCTCACGCCAATTTCACTTCTAGCATTTCTAATAGAATCTATAGGAAATGCACAAGAAAGGCTAGGAGAATCTTGATTTTCGCTAGTTTTTCGCGAGTAGGAAAGAAAAACTTTATTTTTTGATAAGATAATATTTCCACCTTGTATTCTCTTAAAACAATATTAACGCAACCATACTTTGAGAGAAACAGAGACAAAGCTATATGAGGAAAAGGGACAGCGCCCTCCAAGATTATTTTAATTTGATTTGACGTGCTAGTGGGGCCTGAACAGTCTGTAAAGTCTTTAATACATGGTTAAGTAAGCCTGTTTTTACACTGGGCCCCGATTCTGTAACTTAAGTTGTGTGTCGATGAAAATGGTTGCCATTTTATCCGTTCAGGTGGCGAAATTGAGAACTATTTAATTTTCATATACTTGCTGACAACCACCCCGACCAGCTAAATTAAATAGTTCAAAATTTCGCCACATGAACAGATAAAATGGCCTCCATTCAATCAACACACAAGTTAAGTTACAGAATCGGGGCGGCCCTGGTCGTTCAATCACCATTTCGCTAAACAATAATTCTTGTGGTAAACCACATACGTATATGCAAACACTCGACTATTACCACACAAGCCGACTCGCTTCTTCTAAAAAAATAGACTATAACCATGCATACAGAAAGTAATAAATTATTGAATTTATTGTTGGCAGGTACCTCTTCAAAATTTTCCTGTAGTGTATGAGTGCGTAACAATAATAATTTATTTGTTTGTTTTAATAGAAAGACGGACTCTAGGCACAGCTGAAAATCAGTTTGTTGTCTGTCATAGACAGCAAGTATGCTGAGTTCTGTGTCCTTTTTGCTTCTACAATCTACGTCACATATTTCGCTAACCTTTTTTTAAAATTGTATAAGAACATTGTACAATGTTACAAATTGTTAAGAAGCAATAAAGTTTATCTATCTATCTAACCTTGGGAAAAGACACAGGCTACATCTTATCCCACAGCTGGGCACAATATAAGCCGTAATCCACCCTGACGAAGCCGCGGGCGGAAAGCTAGTATTTACTAATCTTGAAAACAAATAAGTACTAATCTACAAAACAAATAAAATTATTGTAATATTGCACCAAATACATCCAGTCAATCATGCATGACTGCCGTGAATTTTGGTAAAGGATTTACCATTTTCAGTTTAATCATTGACATGAGATGCAAAAACTGAATCAATGGTGGATCAGCAAATCATGGCAGTTTTAAACGTATAAATAAGATATCAAAATTGTACTGTTGTATCACGGTAGTACTGTTACCCACAAAAATGCTTAAAGAATTACAAAAATAAACATTTATGTGTCTTGGTTTTGGTTAAATGTATTAAGTAAAAAGTTTACTGAAAAGCATATATGATTTTAATGAAGTATGAGACAATTAAACCTTTGGCAGACGTTTTGTTAATTTTTTCGAATTAATTTCATTTCCGTAATATATTTTATTAGTAATGCGCGCATCTTTTTCTCCGAGAACTTGAAATATTGTCTTTCGTACATGTGTTAAGGTTAGTTTGCTTCCTTGCAAATGTACAAATCTAAATGCTGAAGGATAGCTGTACTTAATGACTACTCATATTAATATTAGGATGTTACATCAAAATAACGAATCAAAGCGGCGAAAAACGAATTGGCTAGTACCAGGAAAATTACGATTTTTTTTTGTTTTTCTGTAAAGTATTAATCAAATTTCTGCTCGCTTGAAGTAGAATTTGAAGTTCTGTCGATTGTGAGAATGCCACGTTGGTTTTTAGTTGGTTGTTATTATTTGTAAACACTTTTGCTATCGACTTTACTCGGACCATTCAACAGCGAGTCTAAATTTAATTCGATATCGGGATTACAAAATGGATAAAAAGATGGAACAATTAGATAATGTCAGAGGAGCCATTATGGTGGAAACGCACTTTTGTCTGTAAACACCTTTATTTTGAACAAAAGTTGTTTTGACGGGCAGATGTTGAAATTATTGATGTCTTTATTTGTGCTGTTGCCACGTCACTTTATACCAGGAAGATAAGATTATTTTTTGGAACATGATGACCATGTGTTGATAGTAATAGGATGACAGGATGTCAATGGTATGTGTATATGTCGCACGTTACATTGTAGACTAAACTTAACTTATCTTGCCTACAAACCTAAACAATTTAATTACTTGCTATTTCCGCTCAGAGCTTGATTCCCGTGTCATTTAAATACCGCCTACGTATTATTTTGATATGAAGATAACTTTAATAGTTTTTTTTATTTTTATTATAAGATGGGTTAACTCTTGACCTAAATCTTGACCATAAGGTCAAAGATGAGGTCGACGATGGAGCGAGTTAACCCAGAAAATGCCTATAAAGGCACTGGTACTCCTACGCACCGACGGAACACAGCAAGCTGTTTGGCGTCAGACTTCGGTAGGAGGGTGGTCGCGTGAGTTTTCTGTGAAAGAGTAACAAAGACATACAAACTTTCATATTCAATATAGAGTTCGATTATCCTAACTAACATGTGAAAAAGTGTTTGTTTATTTGTTCGTTTTTCCTTCGGGACGAGGAGCAACAAATCATCCCTTCTTGCATAGTCGTCGTGGGAGGCCGGGAAAGTAACATCGACTCATTTTTCACAGGCTAATCAATATTAACCACTTACGTGCTGTGCCCGGGAATTCGTTTAGAGCTACAAAAATATTGATTTATGTAACTAAATAAGTCGTGTCGCCCGCCCGCCCGAGCGCTTGTCACAATAACTGAATAAATCTTTCAGTGCGCACGCGCCGTTTTCAAAACACTAAAGTGTACACAAGAAGGTGACGTCATTTGATTACGTCACGGGCCGAGTACACCATCTTGGCATGCCGTGTTTTGTCAACAAATGGCAGAAACAATCGACATTCGGATGTAGACAAACAAATACGGAGAGTATGCATGACGTATTTATGTAGCTTCAGAAATACCTATTCTAGGCCAGAAACTTCATAACATAACGTACAATGGTTCCTGGCATTGCCTGACGTGATTACACTTTTTTGTCAGTCCGTCATAGCAATCTCAAAAATTAAAATTTTAAAAAAATTGAAAAATTAATAAATTGCATGATGATTAATAACAAAAGTAAACACACAAAAAGTTCTGTCCTCCACTAAGGTTTTTCTTTGTCTCTTCGCCCTTCGAACATACACAAAGACAGACACGAACATCCATGCCCCGAGAACAAACATCTGCTTTTTACACAAATATTTTCCCCGACAGGGAATCGAAACCAGGACCTGTCGATGAAGAGGCAGCGCCACTACAACTCGACCTAACCGGTCGTCGACTAGTGCCCTTATTTTAAAAAAAATCTTTAAATAGGGGCGAAAAAAATTAAATTAAGTTCATCAGAAATTCACTTGTTGAATAGACATAGTCGTTTGACTTTTTCTAACTTTGTCTGACAATTAAGACTATTTTATTTTAATAACTTTGCTAAGCTAGACTCCTTTAACATTAAAATAAAATAAAAATAATAACGCGGTATTATATTAAAGAAACTGAATCAACCTCCGCTAAATCGTGCATTTAAATGTAAGATTAGATCAAAACTTAAATATGTTTGAAGTTTTTGCCCTATTAATCTGTCACTGTGGTCTGTAATTATACGTTTTGGATGTTTGGCCGAGTACAGCATCAATGACTTGTGTAGGTCATGGATAAGACAAACAAATAAACTGTTCATTTAAATAATTTATCGAATAGACGGATAGGCATAACACCCATCTGCATGTTTACGAGTAAAGCAGATGCTGCTTTGTTTAAAATCGTAGTTTACCTGCATTCGATGATGCAATCGATTTGAATTTTGTTTGTTATTGAAATAAAATAAACTTCAAATGTACATATTCTCCTACAGTTTTCCTGTGATCCTTTAAAGAGTTTTGTGTTTCTGCCTGTTGCACTCACACCTGTGCATGACTAAATTTTTTTAAATTATTTTCTCGTACCCGGCACGTGCTGGCCTATCGCCTGTCTTCGGCTTGATGTTAATTTCTGGGACATCCTATATATACACCCTGTGTATATTTTTAAAGTTACACTAGCACCTCATACTGAGAAGCTTCTTTTACTAAGTCGAGTTACCTTAAAAAAAATAAGTTTCTTAACTACAAAATAGCTGTATTTAAGAATTTGTTGTAATTTATAGAAAATCTGATATTTCGCGTCCGGCGTCAACCAGCACGCGCGCACCCTATACGCAAGAATTGCCCCTATACCATATTGCCCCTCTATTTAAGGTTTCACCTGTTGTCAGATTTTGTTGTGAAACACAAAATATACTGTACTGAGCATGGAAGGGGTGAAACAATTAAACGTTTTACCTAGTTGTGAGTTGTTTCTTCTCTTTGCAAAGAAATTGTAGTTTTTTAAATAAAACGTGTTATTAGTCCCATTGCCGAAGTATTGGCTTCGTACTTATCAATAACTATAAGTAAATTGTTCATGTGCAAAGTTAGGATTTCATTTTCACTTCTTTCAATTGAATTGAGTTCACCATTTTTGAATCTGTATTTGATCATTTCTAACATCTTCTTCACCGGCTGTCAATCAAATAAATCCACTGAGTTTTTTGTGTGCATCCCCTATTGACTACTGTATACAAAAGCTGAATAGCAAAGTATCCTGATGAATAAAAGCATCTAAACACTCGCTTAACAATGGATAGATCATCATTTATTACAAAGCCACCGTGCCGAATATGACTTATGAAACCGAAAAATATGTTTTGCGAAAATTATCATTCATTTCGAACCAAGGGTGGTTACACCTTAAATTCAACTTATGAAGCTTAACTCTATATGTATAGAGGTGATTATTTCAAATATTACTCAGGGAGATCAACTGAATGTAAAACTATATAAGGTTTCCATTGAACTGTAGACTTCACCAGTAATATGAGAGAATTGAGATCAAAAAAGTTGGCAATAGTGATGATGAATATAATTAAAAGGACGGATTGAAGTTTGTCTTTTAAATGCAACAGCTGAGACATTTTCTTGATAAAAAACGGACAATAGTTATAATTTGGTATTTCTTAATTCTTTTTAAAATTACGTACAGCCTTCAACGCTTCTGCTTTAAGGATAGGTGTGCGGCGAAAAATCATTCATTCAATGCCAGAAAATGGTACTTTGCCAGGATTTCCTTCTTCAACGAGAAATAATGTAAACCTTTTATGGATAAAATTTACGCTTAACACGAGGGTACAATATTTGTTTGACGTATTCAGCGAATGTAAAGTAGCAAGAATAAACGTAAAATTGTCAATGCATTCGTTTTTATTTTGATTATACCGTGTATAAGCCTGGGACAGGCAATACTATTATTTATCTGCTGAAAGGAGCAAATGTTATTGTTTAACACTGAAAACAAACATTTATAAAAGGCAAACTCGACATACCCGTAAACACGATGACAAGTCTTGGTTTACTTACCAACGTATTGTTTATTTCTAGCTCTGATCGCCATTTTGCTATTTGCTCGATTACAAAAAGCATTATGACATCGTCGACATATCGATATTTCGTAGAGGTCATGCTACCAAACTGCCGACAATGGCGGGCGAGATTTATTGGCATGGGGAGTCGCGACCGAATGCTCGGGGTTCACGCGCGAGGATGATATTCAAGTGTTGTTGTGGATATTCCAGCAGATTATTTCAGACTTGAAAAATGCAACCATGTTTTACCGATCGCAAATATGAAGCAGTACCCTATTTTTCCCGTCGTAGTCGTTAGTTTCGTGAATAGTCGATTAAAAGGAAAGTACGTGTGTTTAAGGCACGTAAAATAAGGCAACTACAGCTACATGGTCAAGTTTGTGTTTGAAAAATGGTAATTTCATCCCAATGGCTTATCCAGATATTATGGAATAACTTGTATACCTATATAAAAGAAAAATTAACAGTATAAATCTTCGATCAACTATAAGTTGATCGAAGGTATAAATTTATTTATTTATTTAATATTAAGTAGATGTTTTGTTCTACTTGTTGTACAATTGTACATGTAACTTTTCTAGGTAAAAAATAATGACTTGCGAGTGACAATAACAGAATTAAACTAAATCATATAAATCTAATCCGCCTCATCAAAATAAACAACTAATATTGTTGAGTAAGTAAAACAACTCTCCATTACTTCAAAGAACAATGCGTTTTTGTTTATACAATGATCTTAATGTGAGTTGTTGTTTATCCCTACAATACGTTTACTTTTAAACAAATCCAAGATACTTTTTCCTGTATATATTAATATACTGAACTACGCTTATCTATAGAAGTAGATTTATCATCTCAAAAAGCTTAAGTTTAGGTATGCCATACTAGGGGAGAAGTAGCATGAACAGGTTTAGAAAGAGCCATTTTCATTATTTCGGTAGTTTAGGAACGGATTTGGTTGGTGATTTATGTTTATGGGAGACGGAAAATCAGGTGTTGCCACTTAAAAATAAAATCACCAACCAAATCTGTTCCTAAATTACCGAAATATCTGGCTCCTTCATGCCACTTTTCCCGTACCTCAAAGAAAAGAGAAAAATATTTTATTTCCTTATTTATAGCACATTGAAACTATTTAGTTATCGAAAAAGTCGTTTTCGAATGATAAGATTCAAGATTATTGGCAGCTTTGGCAACTAGGTAAAGTACCTCTTATCCATACTAGTGAAATCGTGCCTGAAAAATGAGTCTCGACTTGCCATTGCCACAGAAGCGGTAAAATAACGATGAGAGATGCTAAAGTTCATCGCTCCACGTTTGTTTACTGCTCTTTTCTGTTCCCAGCGCAAGTTTTCTCTCAAACTATTGCCATTTGATATGGGTTTTGCGCAAAAATGTACTAAACAATACAACGTTTTAGTCGATTAGTTTGTCGGTTATTGATGAGGTTGGAACTATCTACAAATAAAGGTCTAGTTTTCTGCACTTACACTTCTTTGTTTCTGTAGGTAGGTACTACGTTTCTCGCCACAGAGTTTGATGTCTTTGTCCGACAGTTTAACATTATGAAATAATGAGTTTAGTTACCTAAGTTACAAGCAAAATTACTTAATATTTTTTTTATTGAATTGTCCTGAAATTAACCAAATGTATGTCCATGACATGAATGTGCATATTATTATAAAAACAATCACTCTGATTAACTATTATATAAGTAACGGTATCTTCATACATATAAATTAATTTTATTCAATATCAATTTACCTTTTTTTATTATTACTGTACTGACGACGCGACGTTTATTTGCTTTACAAGGAGAAATTTAAAGATTGGTTTCGGTTACTCGGCATAATGTTTGTATTATATTCGCTTTCACTACTGTTTCGATGCTTCCCGTTTCGTCGTCGATAAAGTGATTTGCCGCGGATACATCCAATTTCATCTGTTATTTATTATCAAACTGTGTAGTATAAAACCAATACATTTAATTGTTTATTCAGAAAACGAACGGCACAATACAAAATGACCTATCGAAACAAATGTTATAACTTAAGGCCAATTGCAGGTTTCCCTAAATTACCTTCACATATTTGGGAGGGATGTGCAGTGCAGCTAAGTTTTATGTATATTTTTAGTCGTTTCTACTTTTGTTTCTTATTTTGCAACATACACTATAACTTTCTATGCTTCGAAATGTATTGTCAACTGCTGCCGCGTCGGATTTGGCTGCGATCCAGTTAAAGTGCCTAGTCGTTATTCCAAGCCAGTGGCCAAGGATTTAAAAACTCTTAGTAGAAAATTCTTCGATTAAGATCATTGTTACTTAAAGAAAAACTACACATTCTGAGAAAAAGAAAGATAATTTTTTCTTCTTCATTATTCATTTGAAAAGCTCTGAAAAAGGATGATGTTTGAATTGTATGAGCAACATACGTTTTCCATAGTAAATGAGAACAAGCAAAATCAAAGCAAGATCATAGTAAAACCTGGTAATGAGATCCCGCTGACCACTGATATCCCTGGAAAGGATATAGCCAGACCAGGTACTTAAAAGTACAAGGTATAGTCTTTTGTAAGTACATTCAATTGTAGTTTGTTGTGTCCATGTTAGTTTATTATCCTTTTAAAAGCGAGTCGTTGAACATAATAAAATCGATTGCGAAGCACGTCAGAAGCAGTCGTGGGAAACAATTCGCTATAATAAAAATGTCACAGTGATCCGTTAAGCGTGGTGAGGAATGCGATTATATGTCTTTGCGCGGTGTTGTACTGGCGATAATCGCGTGAGGTGTGTCAATGTGCTAGTGTGGATTGGATGTAGACCGTCATTATCGATGACACGCGCTAATTTGCTCGTCGGCTCGCGTTATCGCCGCTCGTCGAGATTCCACCCGACCGCACCATCCAACGCCCTCAAGGTCCCCAGAATCTCTGTGATGTCAACATCATCAACTCATCAGCGTAATCGACCCTCAGCATATTTTCACGCCAGCGTTCAACCTAAATCATAATTGTCATTGACTCGATGTAGAAGGACATAAATCACAAACTATTAAGATAATTCCTAAACACTTATAAGTTTCATTCAGTGATCATGACCTCATTGGCTGTCTACTTGTTGTTCATCTGATTGAGTCTTATTTATACAGTGTTTATATGATAATCAGTTTCCTTGTAGGTACATAATCTGTAATGTTTAGATGTAGGTATCAACGATGCGTATCTTTGCATAAAACATTTGTGTGAAAATTGGTCTCCGGTGGTCACGCAGAAATTAAAATGGCTACAAAATGATGTCACGCCTGACAGTCACGGTGAGAATAGTTTTACATAACTAGCCAAAGGTGCAAGGCCCCTAGTTGAGATACCTTGATGAATTAGACATATTTTAAATACTGATATAACTTCTACGTGAGAATTTGCCATTTCTAAGCTCCAAGAACACAATTAGTTTTTTATTTATTTATGTAAGCAATGTAATCCTCGCGTTTACTGCTTCTCGAACTGGAACGATACAAACTATTCTCAGTGGGTGAATATAAAATGGATACAGCCAGCACATAGCCTGCGTAAGTGTTTCTAATACACATAAATACCTAATGTGGTTAAAGAGCTGCAATTTATTGTGGAAAAAAATAACTGGCTGGCGAAGAATGCTATTGATAAATATTTTTCCTTTAACGGACTATGGATTTTTAATAAAAATACATTAAGCTTGTTCAATCAGTGTTTTGCTAAGGTTTTATGCTTTTCAAGTTATAAGCAGTATCGCTAGTCGCTCAGCCTGTGAACGTAGGCGCATCACGAGTAATCAGGGAGGTAATGAGGGGTAAGGCGGTGGTCGCTCGACTTCATTACTGCTCCGACAAAATCAGTGACAATTGTTTTATAATGCGCATTTTTATGTCTACAACTCCAACAGATAAGAATGGAAGTTCTCTCCATTATTTTATTTTACCTCTCATTATCTCGCAGCTTTGCATTGGCGGAGCTGTTTTAGTTTTAATGAGAATGGTGAAGCAGCCACTAAACACTGACGCCGCCGACCGTATTAACACAGAAAATAGGGCTGTCGTAAAGTTGTGCATTCTATCATTATTATATTCGTGTATTTCCTGTACAAAAGACTCTTTTAACGTCACTCTATAATAACATCTTGATTTATTGCGCAATTTGTCCTCGGAAACTGTAAATTGACCAATTTAGTGCGAAAATTGCCCAATTTTTACGTCCATACTCTAAACAAGCCTAGGCGTGTAATTTTAAATAGTTGTGGCGGACTTGAAAGAACATTTTTTGACTAGAAACTATTCACTTGTCTCAGAATATTTGTTCCGTTAGTCGATTCTGCAACTTGCGTACTGTTGACCCTTTTTTAAATTCATTATTCTAATTCATATTTTTAATCCGAATTATATTTATTTTTCATATCGAGAGTAAGTTTGAAAAATGGCGCATGAAAATGTTGGTCAAGGGAAAAAAGTTGTTAAACTAACACTATCTTAAATAGGTACGAGTGATTTTAATAATGCGACAGAAGAATTTGCAAAACTGCATATAAAACGAATTTATCAATAGTGACAATAAAAAACACCGAAAATTGCGATACCAAACCGATTCTCGTCTAGGACAAGGCAATTCTTTAAAATAATGGTTCAAGCGCCGCCGGCCGCGGCAGATGCACCATGATTTATAGCCAAGTATTTAATGGATTTTCAAAAAATATTTCCGATTTTTTGGTAAAAAATCAAAACATATGGTAGGATTCTACTGTCGCTTGTCACTGTGACAGCAAAATGTGCATAGTGTGCCCCGCTTTTTTTGATACTTTTGGGCTAGTTCTTCAAGGTAGGTCTTATTAGTAGAACAGTAGATATATGTACATACATACGAGTATAATATAATCTCCTATATCAGATAAATAAAATGTGTTAAGAATTTAATTTCAAGTAAGTAATGTAGTTTGTACATAGTAATCTATACTTCTATACTAATATTATAAAGAGGAAAGATTTGATTGTTTGTTTGTTTGCATTGAATAGGCTCCGAAACTACAGGACCGATTTGAAAAATTCTTTGACCAATAGAAAGCTACATTATCCCCGATGGACATAGGCTACATGATTTGCGGAAAGCTAGTGTAATATAATTTTGAAAGTGTACGAAGACTGTACTCTGATACAGTCTTTAGCAAAGTAAATGGAAACTTGTGTTAAATAATAATGACCATAAATACGTGTAAACATATGTGTACATGTCGTAGTGAAATGATGAAGTCAAGGAATTCGTGGGATTCCTATGAAATCCCTAGGGATTTTACGAATTTCTGGGAAATTATGAAATTGTAGATCAACTATATTATCTTGCGACGTTAACGCAGAGCAGCAGAGCAGCAGTTGCGGCTCTTCATGTAGGGTTCTAGATTAAGAAAAAGCACTCTGGTAGAATCACTGTCGTTTGTTGCATGGATGTGTGATTGTTAAATTTATTTAGGAAGCATTATAGAAATATCGAAAGATAAGACATCTTAAGAGGACTAAAAAGTTCAAGACCGAATGCATCACTTCAAATACGTGAAATCCCTAAGCAAATGCCACAAAAAAAACTACAAAATAAATGCTATCTATTTATATTTCTAAATGAAGAAATGAATAAAATCAAAGTTCGGAGGCCTTTAACCTTTTTTATAATAAACAGGTTTAGAATAAACTTTGAAAAAAAAAATAATAGCTTCAAAAAATGTTATGAATTACCTTTATCAGATTAACACTCTTATTCATAAACGTGATTTAAAGATAAGTGACAGTTAAGAGCCAACTGTGATTTTATTTATTTATTTATTTCCCTAGGGATTTTAAGAATTCCCTAATAAAATGGTGTAATCGATCGGCATTTTCATAACGTCCCGGGAATTAATGAAATCCCAGATTACATTATTTCCCTGCAACATAAACGAGCAAACACAATACAAACCTTTACCAGTACATTTAAAAAAAACATGAGGTAATTTTCTGTAAGTGTTTTCTTCCGCAAGTATCAATAATGATAATTTCGTTATAACGCCATAAGCATACAGTGCTGGTATTCATAATAATCCACATGTTGTTTTAGTAAAAGCTTCTTTTATAAAAAAAAAAGAAATAATAATATCAATTTATGTTGCAATTGTTTGATTGTGAAGAGACTTTATTTTTAAATTGTTAAGTATCTTGACAAAATCTGAAAAGTTGTGAAGTAATTAATATTGATAATTCTGTTTAACTAATGAAAAAAATTTGTTTATTTTTTCTTAATAGAAGGATAGTTTTTTCTTCAACATTATGTATATTTTTCACATGTTCTGCAAGAACAGATGCGTCCTTAATTTTTTTTATAGCTGGCGTCTACCTTATCATGAAACCACAACCAATCGGGTTTCTCAGTAGCCTACTTTTGCATCATTATGACATTTTTGAAATTAATTATGATTGACACGAATATCTGTCAACATCTGTACAGTCTGGCGCATGAGTTAATTTTTTCCCCGTACTGCATACGTTACCACTAAATCGCAATCTGCTAATAGCACGTCACTTAAGGCTGCTGAGAATAATGTTTTAATAAATCGCTCATGAATTCATTCTGCGTCAAAGTACATAATAATTATTTGACAAAATTTCATATATTAAGGATGCACCTCACTAGTATGAACTGTAAAATTTTTGTCACCAATGCAGTATACATTCTTTATTATATCAGTAAAAAATGATTACCTAATTACCTAAGTATGATCGGCTTTTGTTTCACAGAAGACTGTAAATTGACTTACCCATGGTTTGTTTTTGTAATTGATGTCTTTTTCTTCGTAGTGTAAACAAAGTTTTCTAATTGAAAATCAGCAACGCGTGTCAGTTTCTATTTAGGTTGATTTAGGTTTACCTCTACTGGTTTTTATCTGTATTCTGACTGAGTACCAAGCTGACAAGTTGAGATTATTATAAGACCAGTTTACTTTCGCACTTAATGTAATGCACATAGTTTATAAGAATGATAAAACTGTCCTTAAACTAACTTGGTAGGAATTTAAGTCTAAAGTAAAATAATATGACAGTTCATAGAAAATGTATTAGAAAACAAGGATTTCGCAAACTGCAGCAACGAGATTGTTAAAATAACTCATGTCAAATAATGCAATCCACATTAAGCACCGGAAATAGTTTTTGTTTTATTCTTTTAATCCTTTCTTCCATTAACAACCTCTTTCATGAACTCTATGAGCAGTTTGGTCACCAAACTACATAGACCTATGTTTCCTCTTCATAACATAATTTGAACAGGTCGCTTTCATAAGATTAAAAAATGTCATTGAGCTCATGTTGAATTGGACGTAGTAATAAACTTGTGCGAGGGCGGAACGGCATGTGCTCCAAATTGAAATATGGAACTCATTCAGATATAGAACTTCCGATTCTTCCTTTTGAAATGAAAAAAAGAGGTTTTTTAATACACATGTGTCGCGGAACACGTGCTAAGGTTTGAATACTACATTTTTTCTAATTTTGATTTTATTTTTAAAGCTATTCTAATGTGGATATACCCGCCCTCACGTTTCCCTTTGCTCTTACAATGAGTTGTTCACTTTATCAAACTTATAAAATGTGTTAAGAATTCTACAAAAAGACGAGTGATCATGTACAGCCAGTCATGATCAGCCTGCAATAGGATTTTAGCTCCTATAGCTGAAAACGCTGACACTTCAATATTATACCTACCTGTCTTAAAACTATTCCTACCGCAAAGTACTCTATCCTTCTCGTACGCGACAGTTAGTCCAACGAAGGTGTTACTTAGACTTAAAAGTTATTTTTATTACACTGAACGATTTCTGGCAGAGCAATCGATTTTCTCCTATATTTTAATTGTGGTAAAATGAACTTTGTAATAAAACTCTTACTGAAAACAAGAAACTATTTTTCACTTGTAAATTACCTAGAGGATGTGCTGAGATAAAATACAATCGAAATAATAGTCCACTTCAGTCAAAAGGTAAGTTGTGCCGATTTGTTCTAATCACTGAATGTGTGCCACTATGCACTTGGTAGGAATATTATAAAAGTTTTTAGTAATAGCTGCACTTCCTCGTTTTTGTCAAAGCAGCTGCGGGGGCACGTGCTATACGGGCTTAGACCACACAGACGTTAGCGTCAATGGTTGTTAGCTTACTGATAAACTTCTTGATAAACACTCGATTTTATTATGGGGGTGCTAATGCCAAATGCCTTGAACGTAGAAGAGCTAGAATAATTAAAAAAGTTATTTTATATACATAGGTATTACATATAACCTGATTTTTTTGCCGTTTTTATAGATATGTCTATCCGAGGCTGTATCTCATGAAACGTGATAGTTAGATAAATGCAATTTTCACAGATGATGTATTTCTAGTGCCGCTATAACAACAAATACTAAAAAATATAATAAAATAAATATTTAAGGGGGCTCCCATACAAAAAACGTGTTTTTTTTGCTGTTTTTATTGATAAGTCTGTTCGAGGCTTCATAATCCCATTTAAGATTTTTTGGCGTAGTATAGTGCGCCTTAAATGATTAATAGATAGTTGCTTTAACACCATGAATAATTGTAAAATAATATGACCTGCATAAAGCAGCGGAACCAACATATACAGGGTAACTTTTTTATCACCAGCCAAATTTTTCTTACGGTGTCAGTAACGTTGATAGAACGTAAATAAGGAGGAAAAATTTTTGTTTTTTAAAAATTTCCAGGTTTTGATTCCCCTTAATAACGTCTTAGAGGATGAATTTTGTAAAACGCAGAAATATAGATGTCACAAATTGTGTTAAAGAGTACTATTACCAAGTTTCAAGTCAATTGGACGATGCAATTTTTTAAAAAATTTTGGTTTTATTTTCATGCTTCAGACGATCTAGCTTGGCATTTTTATATGAAACGACATAAAACAAAAAAATTCGGGTCCGTTAAATTTTCATAAAGTTTACGTACAAAAATTTGGATTGTGATAAAAAAATCTGCCTGTATATGTATACACTATATTGACAAAATCACAATACATCTGACCGTCTGACCAGTTGCTTTGCTACGGCTTTCTTCACCAAAATTCTTCGGCATCTGATTGCCATTAGCGCTGGCGATTCAGTGAAATGTAAATAGGTACTTAATAACATTGACAGATGGTGTATCTCCGGTCGGGGGCACGGGTCAACTCGCCCGGCTAGGCATTAATCTACGCGAATAACTGTACACCTGCTTATGTTATGATTGTGTACGTCGGATCATACCCGTGCGCGCACTTACCAGAAACATTAATATGTACTTCATGCTAATGTTCAGGTGTTGAATGCTAAAAATCTGCTTATATGAAACCTTAAAATGGGTCTTTTTATAATTTATAAACTTTTTATAAACTAACATTTATCTTTACAATCACACAACTCCGTGCACTTAAGTTGCCGCTGCAAGCACCTGCATCTGTTGCTGCCGCACTTCTTTTTGCATCTGCACCTGATCATTTCAATGCACGCATCGGCAGCAACTGGCAAGTCTGTCCATGTAGGTTGCCAGCTATCGCCCCATTCTGTCCATCCCCAGTTAGGTGGATCAGGAAGATTTTGAATCGGCGACATTTGACCCCATACATAGACTGCGCCCACAGGAAATGTTGGTACAGAGCACAGTGCGCGCGAAAACTGAAAAGTTCCCACCCTAAAAATCATGTGATGGGAGGCAGACTCCCGGGCGTTTACCACACTAGTCCACCTAAGGAATAAGTGGGCCAAGGCTCATCCTTGTATCCAAAAAAAAATTGGTGTTGGTGTATAACAACCAAGCTATCTGGAGTATACTCTTTCGAACAAAAAAATAATTTTAAAAATCGGTCCATAATTGGCTGAGACATTGCTGAACATACATAAAAATACATACAGTCGAATATAGAACCTCCTCCTTTTTTGAAGTCGGTTAAAAAGGCCCAATGTCTGTCAAACCTGTGCTAGCCATGTGTCGTGGCATGTACCTATAGTATTTTTAAAAATTCCGCGTAGAACCCTAACAGTTTTCAAGACTTGTGGTCGAGGAGCTTTATAGGTATTTCACGTCGTAAATGCTTCCGACTTACTGCAGATATGTAGCCAAAAAGTCCCTTTGCGAATTGTAAAGCATCGTAAAAAACATATTTCAATTCTAATATTACTGCCAAAACCTATTAGTAGTAAAGGAATGTCGACAAACCAGTGATGTAAAAGTCCATATATGTATAACCATAGCGAAAATGTCCATTAAACAAACATTTATTGCCCAACTCTCAGCTATACCAATTTTATGTTAGTATTTGCAATATTTCAATAAAATATTGCAATTTCGAACGGACATTAAAATAGATAGATGAAGGCTCTAAGTTTAATTGCTGCACCTCTTGCACTACTTTTATAACTCGAATGATTTCCTCGCAGTAGGTGAGCGATCTGAAGTCAATCAATACCTAATTCTGTTATTAGGATTACCATTTCGAAGCTATATTTTAATATTGCAATATAGTATAACATAAACTATATAATTACTTATTATTTGCAACTCCGAACGTTCTGCCCGGGTGCCCACCACATTTTAATTGCGAAATAACTTACAATTAAAATTATTTAAACGTTTTACTTTTTTGTTATCCGGCCATGGCATACCGAGGTGGAACTTGTATCTAGAATCTACTGCACAATAAAAGTGGTTTAAAATATTTGTGTGAGAAGAAGATGAGCACCGTCGGAATGGTGCGGCCGTGCCGGCGACTGCGGCGGCCGCTGCGGACTGTAGGCCAGGTCAAAGTGCGAAACACCGACTCAAATCACTTTCACCGTCACTGGTCCATTAGCTCGACAACCACATCTGTCTCAGTCAAATTAGCTGCAAACACGATTTTTTACTTTTAAAAACACTTCAACAATACACTCAGACAGCCGCCTCATTCGATTTCTTTTATAGTTAAATGTACTTGTACATGAATCATCGATTTCCAATGACTAACGCATCTGAGAATATACATTATTAAATACCTTTTATCTACAATCTATTATTTATAATCTTTTGAGAACGGTGTAGGAATAAATCTTTTTCGTTGTTCACACATTTTAATGTCATTTTCTATAATTGGATCGCAAACGTGATGAAGTTCGACCGTTAGACAAAAACATTACCCCTTTCCGACTAATAATCAAAAATAAAGGAGTGACATCACCGTCTGTCGCGAATGGCGCACAACACATGCTAACCTAAAAATAACCAAAATAATCTGCCATATGCACACCAAAAAACTCCAAAACAGCATGCAGAGCAAAAACCTAATACGACTCCGATAACCATCGCTGCACCGAATGCTGGCATTGAAAAACTTTGCGAACACCTTCCAAGTTTATAAATAGGAAATAAATGGGGTCAGAAAGTTATTAAAACTTGAAAAGCAGTAGAGCATATACGAGACGAAATTAGGGGGTTGATAAAAAACAAATGATGAGAAGGGGGTAAATAATCTTCCCCTAAATTAGAATTTCGAAGGGGTTAGTATTGAACAAAAAGTGAATTCTTTTTAAGTTGTTTTCGGCCAGGTGTTTTCGAATAGGGAACGTCTTGCCGGAAATCTGTGGCGCATGTGTCTGCAACCCGTCCGCGTCCGACGCGCCGCGCCGTGCGCCCGCGCCGCCGCCGGAAACACCAGTGCATCCCTTACCTTCCCTTGTGTTCTATATTCTTCTTTTAAAAAACCTTCCCTCCGGTAAGAACGTTTTATTACATCTGCTACATACTTGCATTGCAGTAGGATATAAGCCGAACAGAGACAGGTGATATTTGAGATATTTAAGATTTCGGTGATATTTCTAGTGAGATTTTTTATTAGCAATATGTGAGTGAAACAACCGGACATCAAATCCGTTTACGCCAGTCGTACTTAACTCGAGAAATGTCTAAATCAACAAACTAACGGCTAATTCTGATTTTAATATATGTTGTTAGGACCACTACCAGTATCGTATATCCAAAGACCTGTGCTAACTTTGTAGCACTCAAAAAACCGCGAAATATTCGCACTTTTTTAGTATTCTCAATATAAATCCTAAAGTATGCGTTAAAAATTAAAATTTATCCGTTTTTAAAGTAGAACAAAGTTACAAGAACCAGCTCTGTACTAACCAAGAAAGTACAAAAAAAATAAGCTGACAAGACCAGGTGGCTGCCAAATATCAAACGAACAATTTTTTTTAATCAAAAAAAGTTAAAAAATTTCGCGATTTCCCTAGAAATTTACCTGAAATCTCAGGAAATTAGCACAGGTCTTTCGAAGCTGCAAACTTGGATATACGATACTGGTAGTGATCATAACAACAAATAAAAAAATCAGAACTAGGCGTTTGTTTGTTAGTTTAATATTCGATATGACTGGCGTAGTTCTATAATTTTAAGCTTTAGATTGGTGTGATAGCTAACGTTTCTGTAAAACAAAGTTTTGATGAGTATTTGCTATAAATCAGTTGTAACTTGTTTTTTTTACGTTAAGTACAAGATAAATTTTGAGCAATAAAATAAAAATATGAAAACGTCGGCTGCGTGGAACACCGGCCAGGTAAGTAAATCTGTCTGTGGAACAGGTGGTGCTTGCGATATGCCGGGCTGGGGGTTGCAATTCACCTCGCAACCACTTGCTTTTATTTTGATTATATGTAGAACGCTAAAATTTACCGTTGGACATATATGCTCTAATGCTTATAACGAACAATGTGCGTATTCAATACTGTACTTATATGTATACTGGGTGAAAAAAAACCTCCTAGCTATATTTAAAATCCTGAACCAGTATCACTCAAAGAACACATTTATGAAAAAAAAAAATTTTTTTTTTCAATGGTAATAGTTCATTTTTTGCCTAAACGTAGACATTACTCCTACACCAGGCACGGCAGGGGTGCGGGAAGTGCTCGGGGGGTGCACCCGAGTAATGTCTACGTTTAGGAAAAAAACCCAACCGATAAAAATAAAAATAAAAAAAGTGTTCTGTAAGTGATACTGGTTCAGGATTTTCAATTAAGCTAGGAGGTTCTTTTTCAACCTATGTATATGTATAACTAAATCACAAAAATATTGTATTTCTTTCATTGTGTAATATATAATGTTCTGAATTGTTACTTAGTTTAGGTATACATATAAATAAATAACTTTGCGAAGGAATTGAAAAAAATCTGATTATATTGTAACTTCGACCACTTACAAATAAATAATTTTATTATCCTCAGGAAGTTCAAAACTAAGCGGAAATAGATATACATATATGTTAACCAAGGCTATTATAACGAAAATCTGTGATAATATATTATGTCTTCAAAGTACATTCATCAAAACCGGTTACAAATCTTAACTCAGCAGCGTTCATGATTTACATCTGAAAGGGTAGACTGCGATACGACGGATAATTTTTCGCTTCTCTTCATTTTTCATGTTGCGCTATGGAATGAAATTCTTTGCGTGCGTCTGTATTTCTGGGCACATATAACCCGAATGTCTTTGAAGTACGAGTGAATAGGCATCTTCTGGGTGAGCTCGCTACATCTTCGACGCACGTCTCCGCCCCTGAGCTTGATTGTGGTCAAGAGCGAACCCATTTCCAAAAAAATAAAATAAAAAAAATGTCTGAACTTTAATCCTAGACTTTCAATGCCTAACTCCAAATCTGAAATCTGTCTTTTCCTAGCTATCTCGGGAACGATCAATCTATCAGAAAGGTAAAGCGACCGGTCGTCGACTCACAGGTGATCTATCACAGCGATATGCTGAGACAACACCGCCGATCACTGGCGTGTTTACTGTTTACCCTACACTCTCCCACGACGCGTGTTTGAGAAAGGATGTCAATGAGAGCTTTGTTGGTGAAGTGACGATTCAGACAACGTCACATGCCAGACGCTGATAAATACATTGATCAATCAAACTATTCTCAAGCTTAATTAGCTTTGGCGTTACGATAACAACTTGAAAACATTCTTGTGTGTGTTAGTGATAGGTTTCATTTAAACACAGCAAATCGGGTAAATGTTACTTTTTTTTAAATAGTAATGCTTCTGATGCAATAGTTAATCAATGAGAAGTTTAACAGCCGTACTCAGAGACTTCAATTAAAGTTAAGTATTGTTAAACACTGATGTTGTCTCTTTCACTCTTGTTGATATAAACAAGGAAAGCATGACATTTAATTACTTCTTAACTTGATTGAGGTCTCTGAGGACTTTTTTTTATATTATAAGATGGGTTAACTCTTGACCTCAATCTTGACCATAAGGTCAAAGATGAGGTCGATGATGGAGCGAGTTAACCCAGACAATGCCTATAAAGGCACTGGTATTCCCACGCACCGACGGAACACAGCAAGCTGTTTGGCGTCGGACTTCGGTAGGAGGGTGGTCGCGACCCAGACGGCCCATTACAGAACCTACCACACCGCATGAGACCATAGGACGACACCTCACATTCAGAAAAAAATGAAATGTCGTTGCCTGGGATGGATTACTAGGAGGCAGGTCTCATTTGTGTTTTCTTAGTCGCCTCTTACGACACCCATGGAAAGAGATGGGGTGGTGTTATTCTCAACCGATCACCACACGGTCTAAAACAAAGGAAACATTAAACTAGAAACTGAAAATTGAAAATATTAGGTTAACCGTTAATGCTCTACTTGTGATGGTATTAATTCCATGGTGCATCCTTAGATATAACCCTGTTACCATCTCCGATTTTCTGGGAATACTTTACCAACTTGTGGTCAGCTTTGAGAGCCGCCTCATCACGTTTATTTAAGAATTCGATAAAATGTTTATTGTATTCGTACCATTCGAAAACTGACCAACTGAACCACAGGCGACCACAACTCCAGGGCCCCGATGCTGTAACTTAAGTTGTGTGTCGAAGGAATGGAGGCCATTTTATCTATTCAGATGGCAAAATTGAGAACTATTTAATTTTTATATACTTGCTGACAACCACCCCGACCAGCAGCGCCACCGCCAACCGAACGTAAAGTTGCAAACTACCTACCAATTGAAAATTCATTTGGCGGTCGCCACCAGTCAAAGCAGTCGTCATTAGATGTATGAAATTTGGATAGTTCTCAATTTCGCCACCTGAATCGATAAAATGGCGACCATTCCATCGATACTCAACTGAAGCTACAGAATCGGGACCCTGACCCCCGATACTGTGCAGTTATAAATAGAAATGTAGCTTTTCAAAGTAAGGCAGCCTTTAAGGCTTAAAGTCTAAACGCACCATATGATCGTCAGTTGTTCACAACATTTTTTACATCGAAGCAGGTGGTCGACGAACGAGCCAAGCACAATCTGTGCTTGAAAAACCTGCGAATATAATACTTCCCACAAAAAGTATAGGAAGAAGAAAGACAGAGAGGCAAACATATTTTAGAAAGAGAGGAAGTTCTTGTCTTTCCGTTTCCGTTTTATTATAAAAAAAAGATTGAGAACATCTGGAGTAAAACAGATTTGGTTAGACATTTAGAGATAATATGGAGAACGATTAAGGAAGGCAAATCCAATGCAGCTTTACAGTAAGTAACTAATTGTTTTGGAGTTAGAGGTGCCCACTGACCAACGAGGAACATTCAATAGAATGAAAATACATAAAATAAATTGAATCATTAATTGTATTCATTCTCTGTTCATTTATTACGTCGTTATTTTTAACATAGGTTAATAGAAAGGTGAACTTCCCGATACCTTAATAATAATATTATAAAAATAGCCTAAGATGCACCGGCATGCTGTAACCATAAATCATTTCTACATAGCTATAGTATCAACTTAAGATGAACTGAAATCGGGAGGTATATTCTGTGAGTCAACGAATTTTTGATTGATGGTGTTTTAACAGTGAACCGTTGTAATGTACCGATTGCAAACCGATTGTTTGCTTTGCACTTGAAATAAAATTAATTGATCGGAATAGTAAACATAGTAATCAGCTTATTCATTCAATAATAAATTAAAGCTACCTGCCGACTACTCCTTCCCCTCAAACAATCAATGGGTTGACTGGAAGAAATCCCCTTGTGGGATAAGTCCGCCTTTGTACTGTTTTTCTTATAATGTGTTTTGTGTTACTTATGCTCATGTACAATAAAGAATAAATACATACATACATAAAGACTATTTTATTTACTAAATCGAAATTTGAACTTGTTTGACTCGAAATTTAATTTAAAAGTCACATACAAACTAAATACTTTAAAAAAGTTTAATGTAAAATATTTCAGACGAGAAACGACATAGTAGCAATCTCGCTTCTTCTGAATAAGACTACGTGTTTATTTTTAAGTAACCCTTTTATACGAGAATTATGTTCATTATAGAAGGTTTTTATATGTTTCTATTTTCATTGAGAGCTCGGCATATGGCGCTAACCCTCATTGTTAAGGAAGATTTGTAGCAACCCCTTTTTAGGAAGGGAATAAAAAAAGGAGTACGTTAAATGCCTTAAGTCGTTCCATTACGGTTAGTTTATGTTTCATTTTATATTATTTATCGTAACTAAGTACATTAAAGAACTCTGAAATCTGTCTTTTCCTTGCAAGCTCATGAGCAATCAATCTTTCAGAAAGGTAAGAGACCGCGATTAAAATATATATGTAGATACAAACATAATAATGATAAACATAGTTAATCGCATTAAAAAAATATCTAGTTTTTCTGTTGCAAGGAAGGATAATATTATATTTCTGCCGGCCTAAGATTTCACGTAGAGCAAAAAATATAGAGTAGTAATTCGAGACTTTTAATAAAAGGTGTAAAGTAAACGAAACCTATAATTTCCCATCACTAACTTGAGCCTGACTTCCGATCCGATATCCGGATCCGGACTTACAGGTATACGATCCAATTGTACAAATATTCACCAAGGACAGCCCATATCGACTTACAAAACGCATACTCTACCACTCTGCCTTTCAAAATCTACAACGGTTTGCGCGCGAAATTCATCGATGCTTTCTTATGGCTCTTTTTGAATATATTTCAAGCCAAACAAGCAAAGTATAGTGATCGAAGCGATAATTGAGTTATATACTGTAAAGGGTGCCTTCTACTTCGGGTTGTATGCACAAGTGCAAGATGTACAAGGGATTTTTTCTGTTTCATGGATGTTTCATCTGCTTGTGATTGGCATGTGAATGTGAAGATTGTGGTTTGGGAATTATGGTAGAAGGTAATATTGATCTCACCTTAACTTGAATTTATAGATTCAAATTTTATTTTAATTTTCTTGAGGTCAAGAGCGAACCCATTATCCATAAGAAAAATATTTTTAATCTAAGTATATGTTTGAGATACAAATTTGACTGCACAATAAAAATCATCAGGCCACTAACAACTTTCCTCAGAACATGAGTCGAAGTATAAAAAGGTCGTCTTCATACAACTTGAGCGATCAGCTGATTTGACTTAGTATAAAAGTCTAAAAAAGTTTTTTGAGAACTATATATACTCGTAGGTTCCTTAGGAAAAATGGTTTAGTTTCTTGCGGAGAACCATTCCCTAAAGTTTAGATCACCCCATAAAATACCTACTATTTACACTAGTAACCATTTGCACATCGTCTGTTCAGAGAGGCCCGTTTGCTTGAAAAATCTCGCTTGATCCCTTAAATACTCTGATTTGTACTTAATAGATGCTAAAATAGGTTAGATCACCGACACAATGACAAATTCCTTCCCACAAAGTTCAACGGACAGGTAATTATAATTAGATCAGTATGATGAAAGTACTCGAAATGTAACGAACTCGCACTCAATCTCGAACTGTTTAAACCAACATTCAAGTGTTTCGCTTGCATTCATTACTTTAAGTACTTAATAGTATTTGTAAAGACTATTGACTAACAGAAATTCTTTGAGTGAAAATTTGAGGAGAACACACATACTCGTACGGTATACATTATATGTACCTAACTAACTATTGAATTCATAATCCCTTGAAATTAACAAAAAGTATACAGAGACACAGTATAGGTACATGCATAGTACGTATCTATTCTTGCAATATGTAATGTAAGTAACTCATATTCTCATATTCTCGAATATGAGTACATAAATGTACCCAAGTATTTAGATACAATTTGGAATATTTGATTGCACTACCAACCGTTACCAATTTATAACATTTCAAAATAAAAATTGTATACTTTGAATTCTACTTAATAGAAACGCCTACGAATGACACGTGCGCTTAATTTATTAAACTTATTGAAAATTAATAATAAAAATTTAAAATAAATTGTTCTTTAATGAGAGTGTAGGCAGTATTTAAAGTTAAGGATAAGGTTTATATCAGAGTCAGTTCTTTATGTTTAATTGTTTAATCTTTGCCCTGTGAGTGCGGAGATTGGTGTTAAGTGATTGCTTGTTGATGCGGCTACGCTTACAATTCGTGGCTTAGATGCGGAAGCTTGAAATTTCCCCTGTTAATCATTTGAATATATTTCTCTGGATTTGTAATTGTAACTTCTGATATATTGATAATTTGCGTGTATTCACAATTTGTATTTTACTTATAATATTTGCATGTCAGGAAATTGACCAAATATGTGATTCTATTTTTAGTAACATAACATCTTTTGTACCATATTTTTCTGGCAAGTAAATTATTAATTTTTTATTTATTAAAATAAAGATATTTTTAAATTAACGTAGAACTTTTTCTACGTGCACATACCTTTACATCAACTAATAGGTAATCCGAGGGTTGACATGGTAAATATGATCGGAGTGCAGTGGTGACAACCGATCAGCCGCCGTACGCAAAATTATCAATAACTATTATTTCATAAATTTGAATCTAATCTTTAGTTTTTATTCCATTAATTTTTAACAGCACTCGTATCTCAGTGTCGCCCACTGATTTGAACCGATCAGTGGGGTTAAGCAACGTGTACAGGGGCAGCGAACCTGGTGGGATCGCAAAGTGGCAATTTATATAGGCTACTGTCGTTAAACCAAGTCAGAGGATGATTGGTAGTTTCTAAACTCTGACACCAGGGTTAGCCAAGCTAAAGAAGGAGATTCCGAAAAAAAACTGATTAACATCATCGGTTTGACATGAAATGGCATGCAAATTATATCATCGAACTAATTAGGTTACGTGATGAGTAGCCAGTGGGCAGCGACCACCTCGTCCTAGCGATGCCATAACCCTGTTGGGAGAAAGTGGATATGATAATTGGACGAGCACCGATGTGCGACCGGTCGGGCTTGCTTTGGTGAACTAACGACAAATATACGTGGATACGTCGCCGCTGCAGTTAGAAGAATCAAGGAAAACAAAATAATTTTACTGCAGACCCATTTGCCATGTTATCATAATCAAACTTTGCTTGAATACTGACTGATACATTTAGTTTAATCCTAAATTACCAAATCACTTTACTTATTTTATGTGTAAATAAACAATATTAAAAAAGAAAAGAAAACTTAGATATTAAAGAACCAGACCACTTTTCTAATTAAACAATTTGACATTCACTAGTTCTGTTTAACTAATCGAATAAATCTTAGCTTAATTAAAGGTTCTGCAGATATAGTCCATGGTACCACAATACGTGGCTTTAACGAGGGGCATGCCTTCGTATCTCGGCGATAAAATTTATCGCGTCGTACTATTTTTCTTGTGTTACTACTGCATAGTATGCAAACATTTTTAGCTGTTACTTTCATTCGAAGTCGAGTAAGCTATAGCTGCGTTGGTCACGACCAAGTTCATGACGTCAGAGCTGTATCCACAATATTCCATCGTTATCGTCCTCGCGCTCTCGGCTGATGTTCCTCTACCGCGTTATCGATCATCTATTTTTACATTCCACTGCTGGGCTCTTCATGCAACGCAACAGGTACTTGAACAGTAGTGGTTACACTCACAGCTACCAAAGTAAATGGAACCTTCATTAATAGTCGGTTTTTCGTATTCAGAAAACAATTTCGATTATAGTAAGATACTTGCCCGTTTATAAAAACATAGCAAAACATATTTGTATAAGTCGCAGGGAAATAGTCAAACCTGTGATAAAATTATGATTGCTCGGATTGATTTTTTTTTACACTTTGACGGACTTGTTATTGTATTTATTTTTTTGTTTTACGTGGGAAAAACCAGATGCGATCCAAGTGCCTAGCCCCCGGACCTAACCTAACCGAACATTTAGAGCAGTGTTTTTCAAACTGTGGGTCGCGACCCGCAGGGGGGTCGTGAAGCCTTACAGGGGATCGCAGGTAAAAGAGTAAGACTAAAATTTGTAAATATTACACTAAACTAAGACAATTTCAGTTAAAAGGCTGTGCCTGTATAAATATTAATGCCCCCGCCTTCCGCGTCTACCCCGCGGCAAACTCTTTTATTATGTGTTTTAAAATCTTCGAAGTAGTAAATAAATTTAGCCTAAAAGGGTCTTAGGGACCTTAGGGGTCTCCAGAACTTTATATGATCCAAAGGGGTCGCGAATTCAAAAAGATTGAAAAACACTGAAATAGAGTAGGTAACCTAAAACTTAACCTAATTTAATGGAAGCGGTAGACAAAATGTTGTCCAATTATAATTTAATTGTTGAAATTGTAATATCACGGTTTTGATAAGACCTGCGACATATACACATACACTTGCCTAAGAAACAACTTACGGCATTTAGCCTTAACATCAGTAGCTAACTACAAACTGCAAATGTTTCCGGTCCGGCAATGAACCTGTCCGACCTATTAGTATAAAATTATATTACTTATGACTATTACTGCGATTGCATGAAATTTACTGCCCATCAGGATTTACGACGGTTAAATGGAAGAACCTAATGAAACATTCAGAAATTTTAGTAATAATCATCGTTTTATTAGATCTGCTGTCATTAATTACGATCGACAAAAAATGACTTAGCTAACGGTTGATGCCGGAAATAGTTTTTTATTGGATTGAAGCCTCCTTTGAGTGAAATATTGCTTTATACTATATTATGAAGTGATCTCATTATTTACGCAACATCAAGTTGAATAAAAACTAGTTGCCGCTAAGGAGTGCACTTAATGAGCCAATGACCGGCGCCGCAAGTCAAGCAATCCGTGCTATTTACTGATTACAGACAGACGAATAATTTTGTATCACTCTCATTAATATATGTATGTTTAATATTTTCTGAAGATCAATATGGCATGAGAAATAGCAAATTAGCTAGCGAAACTTTACGAAGTGATTCAACCTTCCCCAAGGGATAAAGGTCAAAATTTCAAAAACAAAGGAGGTGGCCCAAAACGGACCCAGGCCCCGGTGCAAAAGCTATGTATCTCATAATTTAAAGAATAATTAATCATAAGTTTTAAAATTTTCACCAGCGCCCAAATCGATGCCTAAATTGAACAAAGAAGTTTAGAGAAAATCTTTTTTAATGTAACTATAACTATTATAGTATAGTATTATTTCATGATACAATTTTTTGCGCCGGGCCTGGGTTTTTTGTATGGGACTTGGGCCACTCCTTTCATACCCTCATACTAAGGCAATCAGCTGACCGCTCAAGTTGTATGGAGAAGCAAATTTTTTTTCAGAGAAAATGGTTTAGTGTCGCTAAATTTAAAGTCATCCGACATATATTCTTAATATATAACCTAGATACTCCATTTTGAACGAAATTAGCACATTAAATTTTAAGTAATAAACGTAATTATACTTGCAACTATAAATCAAATTTTGCATAAACAATAAGACCATACTTTAAGTCCACTTCCATAAAATCACCATTTCCAGTACCCTTGAACGAATACTTAAACGTCATTAAGGAAATTGATTCCATCTTAACCTGTCATTTCGCTCTGACAACTCAATAAAACCTTGGTTATTTATAGTAATTGCCAATTGACTACCATAATTTGACTTTGCAACTTTTTCGAATATCAAAAAAGTCTAAGCAACATGCACGATTTTTCATACAACAGAGGCCTGTTTGAGGAGCTATGAAAAGTATTTAAGACACGTATTTGTATAAAATCTTTAGTATGAGCAAGTTCTATACCCGAATTTTCAATTCCTGCAAATTAAATTTATCTACCAACCCGCATTGGGCCACCGTGGTCGACTATGGCCTAAATCCCCTTCGTGTTTCGAAGGGAGGCCCGGCCCCTCGGTGGGGATTTCTATGGGCTGGTAAGAAAAAAACATTTTCTAGCTTGGAATTTGTGAAAAAGAGACGAAATGGTGAAAAAGACACAATTCATTTTAAATTTCGTTTTTTTTTCACAAATTTCAAGCTAGAAAGGGTTCAATTATAGGAATTGAAAATTCAGGTATAGAACTTGCTCACACTAAAGATTTTATACAAATAAGTGTCTTAAATATCTTTCATAGCTTCTCAAAAAGGCCACTGTTATATGAAAAATCGTGCATGATGCTTAGATGTTTTTGCTGTGTGTACGAGTATTTGCTTCAATTAAAATATAAGCAGTGTTTTCAGCACATGACTTGTACTGAGCAAGCCAAGTCAAAATTTAAATATTTCACGCATTTAACTGGCCACGCATGGCGGCGAGCCGCGCAGGAAGTTGTTCGAATCCTTTATTCAAATTAAATGTACAATGGAAACAAGGCTGTCGGTCAAGGTTTCTAACTTCGAAGGGTTTATTATAGCACATTCTTTTTTTTTTCTCTTTTTATAAATCGACACCCTACAAACGGACTGTACATGCCAACCAACCCCCAAACAAGGACCCTAAACGTCAAAACCGTAAAATTACTAATGGACATATAAATTTCACCCCGTCACTGCTTAGAATGCTTACACCTGCCACCGAATAATACAATAATTAGAAATAACTGTATCCACTCTTGATGTTTCCATTATTTTAAAACATTTTTTTATCTCGTACCATATTATGCTTATTCGAATTAGCTGTAATGATATTTTCTACACCATTTTTTTTACTAGGTAAGTATTATTTCCGTTTTGCTGTATGGTTTGTATGGAGTGTATTTAATAAAGACTTGCCCTAATAAATCGCAACTTAGCGTACAAACTTGGTTTGTCGGTTAAGTATTTTAAAAATGAAAAGTTTGAAAGTACTCATAAACTAACGAATCCAGATGTTGCAGACAGAAATATCTTGAGCATATTTTTCTTTTCACTTAGCACATGAGAAATTAAATTACCTACCTTACAATTTAAACCCAAGCAGATCGGTCAGTAAAAACTTACTGTTTGCCTGCCCATTACCGCCCGCGCTCGTGCACCGTGACGGAAGGGTTGCACCTAGCCCCTGACTTTACCACATCTGTGTTAATCTTCAACTGATAGTGCGATCTGTGCTTTATTCAAATACTAGTAAAATCTAAAATTCAGTGACAAAATTGTCGACTAACGATATTACTGCATGTGCTTTGGCAACTAGAGTTGACGAGTAATTTTGTAAAAGCGCTCATATTGGTTTGTGTGAAGGTATTATTTGGAAACTCACTTTTCGAAGTAAGTTCTTGGGTCAAGTTCTGCTTGGTGGATCACAGTATCTTCTAAGGGATAGCTAACCGCAGCTTTATTGTTGGAAATCGTTATTGTTCCTGCAAGGGGTATATGGGAGGAAGTGTTACGTGTCGTTGGCTTCGGGGACGTTACTTTATAGTTTACGTACCTACGTGTCGGTTCTTGAATAACGGATATCTATCTCGAATATTTGGTGATACTTATGCGAAGTAGCAACTATCAGAAACAAATGAAAGAGAGCTTATACATTTCCAATTAATTTTATATGAGTTGTAATATACTTTATGTACTAAACGTATTTTTTTAATTCTACAAGTAATATCTTACCTTCTGTTTCTATAAAAATTTTGTTGTATTTTAATTTAACACAGTAACTATTATCGCAGAAAGAAGTTCAAGCAATAACTATTTGTGTCCGCACACCTATTTTCACTTCCTTATTTTATTGTTATGCAAATTATAACCAGAGTATTGCTTTTTATCGTCATGATTGTTTCCTCTATTAGAGACCCTAAAACACTTTCAGTTATAAAACCTATAATACACTGGCAATCATATTGGCTAACGAACTTCAATTGCAATAGGATTGCGTTATGCACATTTGTTGGAATATATAAACATTTTTTGACTCTAGGGTTTTCTATTCAGGCGTTGCTACTAATTTTAGGCTTCCCGCACGCGAAATTTTTTATGTAAACTTCACAGACCTATATCGAGATAGACGGTAAAAGTTTACCCACCTTGCGTGTAAAAAGTGTGATCCACGGTCACAGTTTTGTCCGACTAAGTCAGTTCGCTTGAGACCTATGCCATAAATGATAATCGATTTTAACCGGATTCACATTATTATTTTACTTAATTAAGTGCCTTTGAATCGTTTCCGCGCGGTCTTGATTTCCCATCACTAAATCTAGCTCGTGACGTCATTTTAGGTACGAAAAATTCGACACGCTAGGTTCTCATACAGTTTGAAGCGCTCTTTTCGTCTATCTCGATATAGGTCTGTGGTAAACTTACCAAAATATTAACAACATCAATCTAATTATTCCGTTGCTGTATGAAAGAATAATAGACAAATGCCTAACGCTCGTAAGTATTAAATATTAATTATTATTTTGCTCCATAAACAACATAAAATCCAAAAGAATTAAAGCTATAAGAATTTCAACGTTGTTGCATAACTCGATTCGTAATATGAATATTCATTGAGCATTCCCCTTGTACTCAGTACTCATTATTTTATAAATTCATTAACAAAGACCCCATCAATCAAGAGTTCAGCTCCAAAGATAAGAATAGGGAAGATACGTTTTTACTTATTATGATAATATTTAACAGTTATTATGGCTTCTGAACTACTAAAGTGTTACGTTGTACAGGTTTGTAATACAGATTTTTTTCTTTTCTATGGTTATAATAACTTACGTTCTAATTTTCGTGTTCACCAAAAATTTAACCGACGATTAGCAGCTAACCGGTGATTTGACAATGTCATTTTCATACATTTTTTTTGACATTTTGTCTGATTAGCTTCTAACCGCGGTTTAACCGTTGGTTATATTTTTGGTGAACACGGGCCTAAGTCGTTTAAATTTTACTGAAACTCGAGAAAATCATTTCATAATTATTTCATAAATAATTTCTTCATAAGTCCCAAAGGGCTGGTTCTACATAATGATCATTTTACATAAATCAAGTTCTTGGATTTTTATTCTTATAAAATTTTATTCCCATTAAATCCCATTGCTCACTCACATAATATGCATCAAAGCTAAAAGATTACTTTGTAATATTGAAATTTACGCTTTTCTCGATTCGTCTTCACGTTCCTCCCGTAGAAAAATACTTACATACCATTGGTATGAGTTAAGGTTATGGTTATGAAATTATTTAACTTATTACCACATATTTTTAAGAAATCGAATTCTGAGATATTTACCTACTTACTTTTAGCTCAAGACAAACAGACTTGAAATCGGTTATATCTATTATATTACAATTTATAAATATGAATTATTTTTTATATATTTAAGGCAGAAATTGACTTTTAATACCAAAATAAGTAACAATTTCAATGTGAGTTTCCCTTCAGACGCACTACATACATATACGTGTAGTGTAGAACGATTACGTGGTGGTTGCGAACGTGCACAATCAATTGCAAGGTTTTGGGTACATCATTCGTAGATGTAACGTGAATGCAGTCCTACTAGCTAATAATAGGGGTGTCATAAATATTTATTAATTATCTAGAATTAAAGCATATACCCAGCAGTGAGTTGATATAGACTGAAAATTAGATTTGAATGACACTAAGACTATTTTTTCATGATTATCAATAACTACTCTATATGTTTTACATTCTCATGTTTGCAGTCAAACAATGGTTAATGTTTAATAATTAAAAGCAAATTGTTTAAATTTTAATTACTAGTAAATAATATTAGGTGTTCATTGACTACAATTATAAATAATACAATGAAGTATTTATTTCTGTCTATTATCATTAATAACAAACATTTGTTTCCTTACATGGAAATCACTGTATCTACAACTTATCATCATCTGTGATTATTACTATGTTCTGGAAAATACGTTTTTTTTCTATGTAACCTCATACCTTTTTTTCCTCTACATAATGTACTTTTACATATATTTATGTAAAACTTAGTTATTATTTTCCTGCGATATCTGTTTCCCTTACACGTCTTGTTTATTAAATAGCTCTTTTGAAACACTATTAGAAAATATAGTTTCTCATAAATCTTGCGTCTGATCATCAATTTCAATCGATTTAATATTTAATATCGGCATCCCTAGACCGCGTTATGCAAAAGTGAGTTATGTATTATGGCACAAGCGCTAGCCAGCGTGAAATATCTTCGGAGTACTTGTGCAACAATGGCAGGTGGAATGTCCGCTTTTAGGTCGATACGGATGCGCAGACGCACAGACAAACACGCGGTCGCTTGTTACTTGTTTGTTGTTAAATAAATAAAACATGTATTTACTCATAATTATGTGCTATTTTTTAAGACTTCTTTACATAATAACTCTAGATCTGTTGAAATTGTTTATGGATGTGGTAAATATTCTGAAATGGTAAATGTTCTTGTCGTTTGATAAATAAACTTTTTCTAAAAAAAATGAAACCGACTTCAAAAAGAAAAAACAAAGATTTGAAGTCGAACCAAAAAGAGTTTTGAAATCGGTCCAGAAATGGCGGAGAAATCGGTGAACATAAAAAAAATTCATACAGTCGAAGATAGAACCTCCTCCTTTTTTGAAGTTAAATCAAATCAATCGTTTATTTGTTAGTCGGTTGAAAACCGGTTAAAAACTTAGAAATTTGCCGAACCAGAATAAGAAAATAGAAGCACTTTGAGTTTGAGTTGTCTTGTTTTCTATTTGTTGACCAAAAAAAGGTTGTTACTTTTAAGGAGAAGTACTCTGGAGAATCCCCCAGATTTATTCAAAGCTTTGGATACGCTCGTAGCCCTGTGGCGCTCGGGAGCGCTTGTAGCTCAGTAGCGCGAACATAACCGATCAGTGAGGTTAAGCAACGAACACAGGGGCAGGGAACCTGATGGGTGACCGAACTTACTATTTATCACGAGCGCTTTCGTGCATCGAAGGGCACGTTAAGCCAAGCATCGGTCCCGGCTGTTGTCGATTGACTACAGTCGTTAAATGAAATCGGAGGCCATTCGGCGGTTTGATAACTCTGACACCAAGGTTAGTCAAGTTCGCCACATTCTTAAATACGATAAGGAGTTAGTTTTTAACTTATGAATGATCACGTTTTTGTACAAAAAAATATTTTTTCTAACATCGGTGGAAAATGAGAGCAACAACCGCATCATCCGATCTGGAATAAGGTACGGTTGCCCGTTCACCGGATAGCTGGACAAAGCACCAGGGAAAAATGAAGGTGAAACTTAAGACTAAGGTAATATTTCATGAGTTTTGTGGTGAAAGAGTGGAGCAGACGGCGGCGAGGCGGTGAGTGCGAGTGTAAGCTGGCGCATGCGCGCATTCTCTGGAACGGCGAGCACGTCACGCTGCTGCGCGGCACACCCGACGCGTGCGCACTGCTCAGTGCTCACCTCACACACATATCGTCTGCAAGGAGTAAAGGATCCATACCCTCAAAATGCTAATTACTAAAAGTTTCAAATTACTAAAGAGTTCAGATTTTCCTTCTGATCTCAGATTATTCTTAGCTCTTTAGCATATAAAATAGTGGCATTCTGTATAGCCGCTATAAGCGGTTCGGTATTAAAAGTTGCAATTTTTTTCTTTGAGAGTTAAAGCTTCAAATGAATGCAAAGGGTCTGCAACTGATACCTATTCAAAACTGGCCAACAATAAGTGCTGAATCATTTTCATAATATGTAGTTTGTAATCTTCCTTGTTGACACACTGGTGTAGCGACGTCCATACATGTTTCCACTCAGTGCAGCACAACTCGTGACGTTCCATCTGTCTTAAATTACTTTTTATTTTCATAGGTATAGTTAAGTACTGTAAAGTTTAATACAACAATTCTGATTGAAAAAGTGCCTCTCTATTTTATAAAGGGAAGTCTAACCCAACCGTTAGACGAAAGCTTTATTAAGTATGGGGAATTGGGGACATTGATTCCGGTGGTGGTACTACTAACACTATTTAGAGTCGCTGATATAATCATACTAATTATACCATGATAATGAACGCTAAAAATAAACGCTACAAACTCAAATTGGTCTAGGTTCAAATAATATGCGGGCTGCCAGCGGTTCATGCGCACATGAATTACCTACTCTCGCTGATGGTGATGACAAGAGGAGACCAAAACACTCTTGATGTTTTGTTGAATCTGTTTTATTTTTATTTAAAAAAACCGGCCAATTGCGAGTCGGACTCGAGCACCAAGGGTTCCGTACAAACCTGTAGGTATATAAGTAAAAGTACAATTTAATACCTCTACGCGTTCAGTAAGTTTAAAATTATTAAAAAATATTTTTATTATATGATGTAACTAAAAATTTATAAGACGTTACTTCGTACCAAATTTCAAAAGTACCCTGTAGGTTTTGATTCCCTTGCGAGTGTCGAAAATTTGCGGAAATTTGCGGCATAAACGACTGTATCTTTTGATTGCGTTGGTTCAGAAGTTTGATTTTTCCACTGCTCCAAGGGACAGTAGATTTAAGTATTTGATGTAAATTCCAGCTTGATACCTCCACGCGTTCCTGAGAATATGGGTATTGACAGACAGTCAGACAGACGGACGGACAACAAAGTGATCCCATAAGGGTTCGGTTTTTTCCTTTCAAGGTACGGAACCCTAAAAATGTCTATTAAAATGGCTTACATCTATTAACACTAGAAAAAATCTATGTGTGCTATCGGTGTATTGCGCGGACACAGCATCTTCTTACAGTTTCGTCTAATTTAGATTACACGAGCGATTGTTGAATTGCTGCTTCTTATTTAATATAATAAAAAGAAGTCGTGTTTTTACGTAATTTACAGCTGCATTTAAAAAAATATTATAACTGTAATACTATAACATTAACTTATTTAATTAATCAAATAATGAATGAATCAAATGGTCAAAAGACAATTTGCAATAATCTCGTTTTGATTGAGGCTCCCAAACTGGGTGGGCACCCATGTTATCTTCTTCACCAATAGGCTTTACCTCGTTTTTATTTGGATTACACTCCGCTTCGTAAATTACAAAATGTATAAATCATCGATCGGTCAGTTGCGATCAAACAAATAATAATACTTATTTGGAGTGACAGCCGTTAGAGGGTACTGTGCGATTTTGAACTTAACTGGTTTTGTGATAAAATCGATAACAGTATATTGCTACACGCTAGGGTAAACACCCCTACGTGAACTGAAATAATTGTTCAACACGTTTTATTGTACTTGTTGCGATAAATAATGTTTAAACTTTACTCCAACCTGGTGTGTGAATGTCGTTAGCTCGTTAAAGTGTTTAATTGGGCACCTTAAACAGTTATTTTAGCTTGTTTTTAAAGTTATGGAAACGTATGAATCAGAAAGGAGGTAAAAGCAAGTCTTTGTTAATTATTTACCTACGGTCCTTGTTACCACATCGTAGGTCAAGCGCATGGCACGCCACAATAAAAAGGAGTCTCATATATCATGGTACCCCACCGGAACGGGCAAACCGCGGTCACCACACCTAGTTTAACATTACAATACTAATACTTTCATAAAAAGACCTCCTCTTCGTCCCTTGCCTCATGGAAAAGGCTCACATTGAGAGGGAATTTCAATCGAGACACAGCTCTACATCCACTGGTGGAGTATGCACGCGTCCAGTATTAAGAAATGTATAGAAAAGGAAGCTATGGTGGTCATTAGATAGTGGCGAGTGTTGGTGGCATCTGTTTCTAATTAAATTTATATTTACTTCTAAAATATGGTACTTACTACATTTAACTTAATAAATGCTCGCATAAATATTTATTTTAGGAAATATCATTTATTTGCGTAAATGAGACAAAGAATGCTGCTTGAAATTTTTCCTTGTAATATCAAACCAAATGATGACAGAAGCAAACAATAGTTCCAGGATATTTATCTGCATTGCCTCATATCCGCCATAGAATCGCTACATCTACCTAGTAGTCGAAACGGTGACTCACTAGAATATTATGCAAGGTTCATGTCATGACGCTATCGGCTGAGGAAGATTCAGTAAATACCTTCGGAGCGATATTATTCAATATAGATAGAATAGCTACATTGAAATTTATTTACTTCGTGTCGATAATGACTGTGGCGCGTTAAGCTACAAATCAAACTGGACATGGACCTTTAACCCCAGGAGTTTGACCAAGTGGAAACATAGAAAGGTGGTAGTTATCTTCGACCGATAAATGTCAAGCTTAACTATCAATTAGAGAACTGTTTTCATAGTTGAGAGACTTCTTTAGAATCGTATTTGTCATAGTTCGGCGGCCAGTAATGTGATGTGTATGTTGCAGGCCCCGCGAGATTGGTATGGCGACGCTACAATTTTCTCGTCAATTTGAGACGCGATGCTTTCTGATTGCCGGTAACAATAGTTGACGATTTATTTGTAACTGTTTTCTTACTCTGCCGTTTCGAAAGCAAGGAAATGAAAAATCCAACTGCTTAGTACCACTCACAAGGTGAATAACTTCGGTTGTTTTTTCAAGAAAATATTATCAGCAGACAACATTTTATTTGCTTCCGCTACATTGTTTTATGTAACGAGTTTATCAGCCTCCTGATGATCTTGTCAAGTTAAAAACCTTACCAGATTATTTCTTGGGTACGTAAGCAGCATTAACTGAGGCATCGCATTAATTTTCGCCAGTCGTGGGAAAAACGGACTATCAATCCACCAACACTATCGTCGTCCAATATAAGTAACATGAGTTGTCATTGCGTGACCGTTGTTGGCCTTTTAAAACCCTGTAAACCTCGTATGGAGAAACAGAAGCCTGAATGATTCTTCACAACGTTTTACTTCTCCTTGCAAGCAACGGTAAAGTTGTTCCTGCATTGGCAGGACTTATTGAAGTACATAAATCAGATATTTTTGGCGTTACTGGGGATCAAAATCGGAACCTCTTGCTTACATGTCCAACCATATCTCCAGACATCAAAGCTCGTTAGGGCAAGTAGCTGCAGCAAGTAACCGGAATGGCTATTCTGCTAATCACTGGCTTCTATACCTAGCAAATTAACATCAGTTTGCGGTGTATGGAATGTAATGATTTTATGGCAGAATGATGGTCGTTTTTTAATTTCCATTGAAAAGCTATTGATTGGTAGAATCGCCGTCCACTGATTCGTACGCTACAAAACTTGGGTCACTAGACCCACGCAAATCTTTACTCGATAGTTCACACGATGCATTAGCCCATGTTCAAGCACTCTTGCACCAATAAGTAGGAATATTTCAAAGAATTTTAATAAATGGGTAGAAAGAAGTTAGCTTTAGCAGTTCGGCTTATCGCGGCATCGGCTTACGAAAGCGCGGCCGCGGCACAAGCAGACCGCGACGACGACTCAATGCCCGTTACCAAGAACCCACACCACTGATAATGCTGCTTCTACCTAAAGTAGGTTCTAGAACATATTTATTATAAAACTTTTCATTTTCTTCCAGTTTTCTAAGTGAAAGGAAAACAAAAAGTTACCAGCGTTTCTACAAATAAATGTCAACACTTTTCTAACGTGGACACCTAACCAATATCAATTACCTAGTTGATTGTTACCAGCATTAATCCAAGTCAAGTCAAAATAACTTGATTTCATAGAACATTAACTTTAAATAAGTCAAAGTAGTGAATGACCCTTTGGTTCACGTTCTTGACATCCATTTTGAATTATCCTGAATGTAGAACACTGCAGCTCGAGTACGATGGCGACAAACTCGCGCGGCACGCGACTCGGTCGAGGTTGAAACTTCATTTTCATAGCGCGAGGGCCCCACGTAAAGGCTTGCTCGTCCTCTGGCGTTGTTAGTGTTGACATTTTGACAAAGGACCGAGGCGCATTACGCGCGCTATCGCTATCACCATCGTACTCGAGCTGCTATTTCTACATAACCACCAGTTTTAAATTTAATTGATTTATTCATACAATTTGTTTTGTGTTCGTTCCTTTGTTTTTTTTTGTGTTATGTTCTATTGGGCCTTTTTATAACCCGAACAGCACGGCACAGCATGACAGAATTTGTATTACCATTGCCTTCTATGTTCTCTGCTTCTAGTATAACTAGTGCATTGGAGGCAATGGTAATACAATTTTGCCGTGCCGTTTTCGTATTATAAAAAGGCTCATTCTATTGTTAATTGTGGAAATCTATAATTGGCATTACATATGCATTGTAATATCCTTCTTAAGTTAAAGCTGTTGCTGTCCCAAATGAAATAAATATATTTTTTACATCAGACCGAATATGTGGGACTGCATAATTTGTGGGAGATAAAGATAAGACTTGTAAATTGTTCAATTTACATAAGAAAAACAAATTCAAATTCAAAATTGTTTTGTTTTATAGAACATTTAGGATGTTACTTAAAATAAGTCAAAGTTACATTAAATACCTACATACAAATACAAACGTATTCGTTTATTCAGAATTTCATTCAGAGAAATCCATCGTTATTTAAATTTTCACTAGGTTATCAAGAGTTAATGTCACATTATACTATGGAATACCAAAAAGAAATGTAACAATTTATAAATAAAAACATCTTTTCTAGGCTTGCTGGTGAGCAAACGCTAGCATACTACTAATTACATGTAAGAATGTGTAATTATTGCGCATAACTGCTGATAGATTAATTAGGTAAGAAACCAATTAACTGCTATACAAATTAAAAACTCTGTTTCGCAAAGATGAATCACGTTCACGTTGATAAATCTTTCAGGTGAAGGTAAATACGTGTTTGCTCTATTAGGATTTTAATTAAAAATTTGAGTTTCTCAACCCTGTACTACACAAAATTATAAGTAGTAGATATCTTTCTTACTTATGCAAATGTCATAAAGAAGCGAGCTGTTTATAATGGATTTTCAAAATCGTGCCTCTACCTTAAAATCAATTCCTATCCTGGCTGAGGGACAGAACCAGGAGACATAACATAATGAGCAATGCCGGCAATCTATCCAGAAAACCCATTCTAAGAGTGGTAGGAATAATTACAGGCTAAACAAGTCTGCTAAGCAAGCACATGTTTAATATAGGCATCACAGACAGTCCCCTACTATACTACGGCTGCATGGAGATAGAAGAAACTCCAGCACATGTTACGATAGAATGCCACGGCGTGGAAGCACAACGAGAACAGATCCTGCATAACCCGGGATCCCTACCAGAGGCATGCAAGAACGTGACTAGTCTTCCTGGGAGGGAGGAAATTGATTGGGTGGAATAGCTAGCCCAAAAAATATCACGCATAATTGCCCAATCGAGAGGCTAACCGCAAAAACGCCAGATAAACATAACATATTCCTAACAATTTTTAAAGTAATCAAACAAACTCAACCACAGTGAACTTGTGATTTAGTCTGTGTGCGACTGTGTCTTTAAACACAGACTTAACCTTTTCGTTAATGAAAACATTCTTAAATATTGAACGCTTCAAGAGGCAAGGCTGGTTTTCTAACATAAAAGGCTGGCGTGTACATATTTTATCAGCAGCGACGAACATTCCCGCCTCACATTTTCAAACTCATTAACAGCATTTCGCCTTCGTTCAATTTAATGCAATTAATCGCAGAGCAGCTGCTTCGATAACAGAAAACAAAACAACATCAAAAATCCGATTATCTACACAAAACGAAACCAATTATGAAATGAAGCTCGACCAGAAATCATGCATCTGCTTTCCAACCCTTTCGTTAAAGCGAAACACATCGCACTGTAACCATTAACATAATAATAAAGGTTCCTTTTAAACTAATGATTTTTCATTTCATTGTATTGTTTAACTTTGAATAATTGACAATTGTTACAAAAAAGAGACGTGTCTCATAGATTTTAATCTTTACGACAGTCTAGGTACACCTAAGTCGAAAAACTACGATGTACGAGTAGTTATCAGACAATTACCAAAATACTTATATTTATTCTATAATTGATAAATTGCCCAAACATGATTCCGGTGGACTAATCAATTTCATTAGTTCGTTTAAAATAAAATCCGCAATCTTAACATCGTAGCATACATAGTTGTAAAAGTGAAATAATGAATAGTTCGTACTGAGAAGCCTACAAAGGTTTAGTTGAACATGCTAACGTAGCACCATAAGAATTTTGAGCACAGCTTGGTGAAAATCAAGTTAAACATGATACTTCCCAAAACACCAGGCTCTATAATAATAATCGAATTAAGTACGCACACGTTGCATCACAATGGAATCGACACTTTTAACAATGCTTTTTAAAACCATATCACATCATGGATATAGGCACACTAGATGTTACATAAACATCTTCTCATCTTTTAATAAGTAAAGGGAATGAACTAAAATTAAGAACTTTTCATTGATCAGCCGATGGAAAATTTTGTCAAATCAGATCTATTTGACAAAATTTTCCATTGGCTAACCTATCTCGTTCTAACGCGTAGCGTCACTACGGAACAGTAAAAATGATCTCGACATGACAACATCATCTCACGCGTGTATGCTAGCCCTGCATATTTGTTCTAGATTTTTAATGGTCGTGAATATTGGGAAAATAGACCTTGTGCTAGATTGTGATTAATAAAATAAAATAGAAAATGAAAAATAGGAAAAAAAGGAAAAAACTGAAAGATCTTTGGGATAACCATTTGCTTTCACTCCTGGTGTTTATTTAAGTACTAGCCGAAACTTCAGTTCATCATTATCTTAAGCTTGTGGTAATTAGTCTTTTCTGAGCATTTCCAGCAAAAAAATTAGATGTTTGGTATCGATTGACATCGATGGGGGCGTCCGGAGCCCCGTAGGAAGTGTAGGTCGGAAACGCGAAGGGTAAAGGCCTCCTGCTCGTGGTTGTGCACGGTGCACGTGTTCGTACGTTTACCCTTTCATACAATCTGGCACACAACACAACCCGCACCCCGCCTTATTAACCAGCCCCATATATTGAAAGTTTACACTTGTGCACACTTGCGACGAGTTCAATAACAATCGATTAGTTTTCACTTTTACGCCGAGACTTTCTTTCTGGACTATTTTTGTACCCTCGATTTTAATTGCCGAAGAATGCATGTTACAATTGAAAATATTTGACAAAGTTCTTATGATTGTTCTGTATTTTCGTAATGGTGTATTAATCTATATCTTGTATATTGAATGTATGAAAAAATACGTCTGTAATGTGTGTAATGCCATTCTCAAACCTAGATAATCTTTCTTTTAGTTTCTACCAATTTCTTAGACTACCAAGAACCGATGTATGACATAAAAAAACTTTATTTACTTTGATTTTATTAAAATAATGCATGTGACATAGAACCTATCGATAAGGATAGATCCTTGCGGGATATAGGAGGCGTTTTATCTAGAAAAGGACGTTTTGCGGCTGAGTGATGATTAAATGCTGATTATTAAGGAAGGCTCAATCTCTGTTCTACTCAACTAATCATTTCATTACGAAAATCTCTTATATGGAGATCGAACCACTGCCAGCGGCTATATCTAAAGTTCGTCAGAAGCCACTGACGTGATGATTACATTAACATAATGCTGACATGACTATCATTGAATTGGCGCCGAGCAGATATTATGAGATGAATCACAAGTATACTGTGGTAAGTTATGTTTGCAATATGCCTACGTACAAACGAGTTCAAAAGAAAAATACTTTTATAAAATGTGCCAACAGCAAGCTTCCTATAGGCTTGCAAGATGACTAAGGACTTGCGTCTGTGTAGAATGTTTGATTTCGTACATTTTTAATTCAAACACTTTGTTCTAGCAAAATTTTAGAAAGCACACACTCCAGTATTCCTATGTATGTAACTCTAAAACCAAGAATAATAAAACCAAATTATTTATTCTGTGACTAAACCACGAAAAAAAAAATATTACCTTTAAGTTGTGTAATTTTTTCGAAGGCGATTACCATCAAAGCCAATCTAGAGATTTTATTAACAAATAAAATAAAAACAAAGCATGTGATTGCCACTTCACAATATCATCAAACTACAAAGAAACGGTTAACATGAGAAAGTTTCGCCACCGATGTCAGAATAATAGAAACTCTATAAATAGCAGTTGAAACATTCCCTAAAAGTCTAAAAAAAGAATTTAAATTCAGCACACAAACTGTAGAGACAATACAGTAGGTGAGTTAAAGCGATACGATCTACCGTCAAAATGTTTTGCGGCAACAATTTTATCTGGAATCTGGCGAGGAGTGTTAATAGAGGAAATCGCCAATTGTACGAAACAATGCTCTCTATCGTATACGCTGGTGGTGCTCTAAGCTGTACTCGATTTGTATTTTTTTTTATTCATAATAAAAGAAAAGGTTCAAGGATAATTTTGTAAATAAAGAGTTAGAAGTGCGGTATAGGAAAAGGTAGTAGTTAGTCAAACATAGGCAGACGCTGACTACTTAATGGAAACACCTTCAAAATCAGGAACTTGCGTTTACCTTTTGAGCGTTTCGATATCACTTGTTCAGCAAACGTGATGGAGAGTCGATAGGGGGAGTGCCACTTGACTGTCTCCTTTCTACAGACGAACACGCGTAACGCGATAACGGAGTACTTTACCCCGCAATAAAATCCAGTTTTCCTTGACAATTTTAATAGTAACGTGATGTACTCAAATCCCCGACCGTGCAATTGGCACGTGCTGCAAAAGTTCCTGTACTTAGGGTAACAACTTCCGATCGGCACAAAAAATAAAGAAGGGTCTTCAAATGTACGCATCAAAAGTTTTTCCACCAGTTAAGTCAATACTTAACTGGTGGAAAAACTTTTGATGCGTACATTTGATAATGTTAATAGCTTAGATAAAATCTGTTGGAAACACGCAGATCTCCGCTAAATTTTAACAATAATATATTATACAATAGTTTGTTATATTACATAAACATGTGTACCCTATTGCTGCCTTTGCTGCCTATATCAAAGTAAACATGTTGAAAACATTATGGTATTTTGTGTGTGAATTTAATAAAATTTTTGCTCCGTTATTATTGCGACTCGCTCCTGCGTTTTGAAAATAACAATCTAAACCTAGAACATGACTTGCAACAGCAACGTCTTGGTTTTACACTCATTCACCCAGTTGTTTAACGATCATGACAAGGTCAAATGAGAGCTTCAGTAGGTAGGTATAATGAGTGTTTGCAAGGTAAGTCACGTTAGAAGTATGGGAGGATGCCGCCTACCGCGCGTCGAGCGCCGCCGCCGCCGCCGGTCCCACGATCTGCCGTGACGCATCCTTGCTAGAGTACGTCAACATACAGAATCTACCTAGCCTTTTAAGAAAAATCATTAACGAGACGCTGGAACAGTGAATTTTTAATAAGATTCAATGATGCTAAAAGGTGCATGAAATTAATAAAACACATTTTATATCTCCAATTTCAAATCTTGTCAATTTGTCATTAATTCTTTCATCTTCGTTTAACTTAATTTGACCAGTAGAGACTTATTGCTATTTAACAGACTAGTAACATTAGCAAATAAGTTACTTAAAAATATCACTCATCTCACTTAATTGGTGTCTTTAAATCTTATCATGATGGAATGGATACATCGTACGAGTTTTATGTTGATGCACTGAAAATGTTTTACATCTGAAATCATTAAGTATGTCTGATTGAAAATTAATGTTATATCGACTCTTTTTTTCTTTCTTTTCGTTCACAGATTTTCTTTTAGATATATGTATACTTTTTAGATAGGGTTTCTATTAAATAGTCGGAAACAGACCCATATAATTAGTGAGATCAGCAAACTCTTCATGAATACGAAATCAATAGATGTCACGAAATAATTTCATTACTCTACATCGTGTTGTCTGCAGTGATCAGAGTCATTGACAATACTATGACACAGTTGATTATACGAACAACAACAAAAGGTAACAATAGTCTACAATAAGCCACCGTGTTTATTAATACAATTATTTATTTTTATTGATCTACATGCAAACAATTTTATGATAGAATGGGATAATGATCTTTGTTTACTGTCTTTAATAATTTCTTGAGCATTTGTTCTGATGTGTCTATGTATATCCATAATATAAACAAATTTTCTACCTGGTCAGACAATACACAGCCATTAAGAGTAATATGCTTGTGTAATTGAAAGTAATTTAACAATTGTGCATGTTCTCATATAGCTCCAGCCAACTAGTTTGGATTCACATGCCATCACAATGTAGGTAGTAGATTGAAATAATCATGTAATTGCGTGGTATTAAGTGAATTAATAGAGAAGAGACCACGATTAGATCGGATCATTTATTTATAGCCTTAATGGTCGGATAATTATTGTACCTTACCTCACGGTTGCATACTACATATATCTAACAGTTGCTTCATCAATTGCATTTAAAGAATCATTGAATTTTGTTTCAGCTGTAAGAAAGTTAATAATAATAATATTATAATAATAAAAATTATTTATTTGGTCAAGTAATAAAGGTACATTTTACAACATTTATCAGCTAGCGCTTAAATAGGAGAAATTTTGTGCCAAAGCGCTAACTATTAGTTAACATTTTTTTTTTAATGTTTTGTAATAAATTGTTGTTAATCCCTAGATATTATAAAAAAAAGTCCCCGACAGCGTCAGCCTGTCTGTCTGAACGCAATGTACTCACTGAACTGATTTTTTACTGCTTTCAACAATAGATGGAGTGATTCAAGATGACGATAATTCACTTCTTAATGTTTGATATAAACTGGCTTAAACATGAAAAAAATCCGCGGGGCGGGGCGGGCGAGTAGCTATACTTCATAATCGATAATATGGAGTTAATACAGCATCATTTTTTAATACGTATGATTTTTTTATATGTATAGACAAATCTATATATTATAAATCTATGTATAGATAAATCTACAAATTATAAGACCGACATGCGACCGATACTGTCACCGTCATCTGTGTCTGTGTACCGCAAAATTGAGATGTAGGTACTGACATCCGATGCTCAGAAATATCGGCCGAAGTCTTATAGGATACATGCCCAGTACGTAACTAAATCAAGAAAACTCTGAGAAATTGACAACTTTCAAAATAACTCATAGATCAAATATCCAAACGAACATTACATATCACATATCATATAACAGAAACACACTTTTGATGTTATAATTGTTATTGTGATAAACGGATTCATTAAGCAAACATGATAAAGTAAACATATTTGGTTGTGAGAAAAGTGATTTCATAAAGAAAAAAAAGGTGAAATGATGGCTGATTTGAAAGATCTGGAAGGGATATACATTATGTAAAATTAGGAATAGAAAGAATCCCTGGTTACTACAACAACTATCTCTATACAAAAATCAGGTGTACATTCTGTGCTTCATTACGACGTTAAAGAAAGACAAACAAACAGATACATTCATAAATAAGATCACACTTTCGCTCCGTTGGAGTAGGAAAAGACCACAATAATGCTACATGCTCTTTCACTTCCTCTACATTCGTATATGCTCGTCGGATTCGGGTACTCCATTAAACAAATATTCATATTTAATATTATTATTACAAATGATTAATTATTATTTACTCGTTTACATAGTGGCGATAACACTGACATGCCCATTACAACAAAGGCTCTTGAAAAAATGTTTTTAACCAAACTATCGATAGTCAAATTATTTATAATTTTTCAACACTAGTAATTAAAGCCAGGCCAGGGTCCGCCGGCGACGCAACGAATGTGATTTGTGCGATAAGTGCATAATTTGCATCTCAAACCTCAAACTACTGACGATGCCAGCGAGACGACCTTATCCTTAAACATTGTCACATCACAAAAATTTGAAACTGCAAAATATAGTGGTTCTATTACAATATATATTGTAAAGCAATGTTGAAATGCTCTCGGCCATCGGCTAGCGACGCCCTAGAGCTAACTCCTCAAAAACAGCCAGCAGACGCGCACGGTCAGAATTTACGCTTTGACTCAAAATATCTTAGAAAGCATCACGTTTTAAATACGATATGTTTTAAATATTTTTAATATAGTAAATGCATTTTTTGTCCGGATTAAAAATACCACAAGAATATCTATTTATTTATTCTTAATCAAAAGACAAATGTTACATTAAAGTTAACTGCCATCTCATTTTTAGGGTTCTTAACTAAATCATTATTTTTCTCTTTGATGAAAATATCGTCCCCTTTACTAGCAGAGGAATAAAGATTTATTTTGTTAAGGTCTTCCCGTACGTTTTTTAACTCCTGAAGTTTTTTTTCAATTTTTTCTTTCACAAATAGCCGCATAAGAGGGATCCACTTTATAATATTTAAGCGCATAGATTCCTTATTTATTAAATTGTCAATATGATAAATATACTTCTCTTTGAGACGATAAAGTTCGCCAATCGATATGGGTTCCCCAAAAATTCCACTTACATGTGAAGAATTGCTAAATGTTATGTTTGAAAATTGTGCCGAAAAAAGTTTTATGTCTGAAACACTTGGACGATGCGGGAAAAAAAATAACCGCCGATAATCGGAGCGGCTAGGTTTATCTTTATCTTCGTTTTCAAGACCAAAATGTAGTTCTGGGGAATTTTTGACAGGGTCATTAGCTCGTAATTTGAAAAGAAATATTAAATTATCCAAAAAAATTTCTCTTCTTTGTCTTTTATACTTACTATGCAGCAATTTTATTATGGAGACTCCTGTATGACAAAGTATGCTGTAGTCAGCGCGAGTATCAGAACCATATATCAGAGTCAACCAATTGTAAATATCCTCACATTTCATTGCACCGCGTATATCAAGTTCAGGACATACTATGCGGTTTATTTTAAAATTATCGTCTGAAAAGAAGATATAATCGGTAATATCGTATATCACGCAGAGATATCCTGATGTTAGATCAAATAAATTTAAAAACGATATAGAAATGGATCCAAGCACTATCATAGATGCACTCATGTCCTGTCAATAGCTAGTAAAAATAACCAGAAGTATTCGATGTGGTGTATGTCCATGTCCAATGAACAACACAAGGAAATTAATCAAGGCAGACAAAGTGACCGTTAAATTTTTACTCATTTGAATTGTAAAACTTCAGAAAATAAATAGTGTTTCATTTTCATTATGACCAATTATCCGTAAAATGTCTGAATATTGTTTTTTAAAATTCTATTTTGGTTCGTTTTATTCCTCTATGTACTGCTGCATATTTTTTTTTTGACTACAATTTATCTTACTCAGTTTATTTATAAGTTGGTTTTACAGTTTTACAAGCTTATAAATCCGTTCTAAAAACGATTATGTTCTTTAGCATATAACGCATATTATATTATGTACCTATATTAATATTTAGCAAACGTATGCGTTTCGTTAATATATGTAAAAAATCGTCGGAAGAATAGAATAGAAAAAATCTTTATTTTATAGGACATTCAGGATGCCACTTAAAACAAGTCAAGATTACAATAAAATACATACAAACATACATTAAACGATTTAAATACATACATACGCATTCGTTCTTTTGACCCTAATGACTCTACGCCTATTCGGAAAGGTGCCACCTTTGCGTGCGAATAGAGGTACTGTCAATGTCATCAAGTGTCATCAAAATCTGTTTAATCACAAATCAATAGTTACAAACTTTTAAAGTAAATTATATTAGTATGATCAAACAATTTAGTAAGCCCTGTATTCTTAAATGAGGTTTTCAGGCTTGAAATTGAAGTTTTTAGATAAAGACGTGTCCGATGGACATAGAGGAAACCAATTAATCACAGAAAGCAAAGAGATAACAAACTCAATTCTAAACCTTAAAGCAGACTGTATGAGTATAATATTTTGAATACAAAATTTGGAGGAAGACACCCTGCTATATTCACCTTAAACTTTTCACAAACCGACTTCAAAAAAGGACGAGGTTCTATGTTCGTCTGTATGTATCTTTTTTTATGTATGTTCACCGATTTCTCTGCCCATTTCCAAAATTATTTTTTTGTTCAAAAGAGTATACTCCAGAGGTGGTCCCATTGTAACTAGGTCAGGATCTGATGTTGAATCCCAGGGAAATCGAGGGAAACCCTCGAATTTAATAGGAACTTACATTGTTTCTTACTTACTTTTTATTTACTTACACTAAAACTAGAACCGTCTTCAAATAGCGAAAAATAAAAACGTAGCATCAAGTGTGCTACGTACCTACTCATCTGTTTGAAGTCGGTGCCAAATCAAATACGTGCATCCGCCTTCGCAACGACTCCAACAGATCAGTAGAAACGTAGCACACTTAAGAGGAGCGTCTCAGTTGTTTTTTATGCTGTCTCGTTGTCGACCACCCGCCTCAGACTTGTGCGAAAGGAACAATTGCAGCTTTCCGGCAAAATGCCGAGTTTTATTTCCAAAATTATGAGTTTAGGCGTCAATGAATTCCTACCCCAAAAAATTAATTAAATCGTACGTTTCTGATTTAAATTATATCGATCCGTAAGCATATAAACGAAGTTCGTACGTTTTGTTTTTTGCAAAATTGTTCTTGGTTTTTCAACAGTCACCTCTTAAATGTTGAGAATTTTTTTGGCGAAAAATGCTGACCTTTAGTCTCAAATATCTTTTCGTTTATTAAAAAACCCAGTTTCTGGTGTTTTTGATACTACACCAAAATTTTACAGGGATCCGTTGACGTTTAGGGGATGGAATCCATTGATGCCGTTTGTATGGGAAAAAAACTCGCTTTTTGAAGTCAGTTTTTTTTATTAAAAAAATGTGATAATTGCAAACTTTTGAAGGAGTACGCCAGTCATATTTAACAAGAAATGTCTAAAAAAACAAACGAACGGCTAATTCTGATTTTAATATACATAATATGTTGTTAGGACCACTACCAGTATCGAATATCCAAGTTTGCAGCTTCGAAAGACCTGTGCTAACTTTGCAGCACTCGAAAAACCGCGAAATTTACGCACTCGTTTAGTATTCTCAATATAAGTCCTAAAGTATTCGTTTAAAAAGTAAGTATGCGCCTTTAAAATTAATACGTTTTCAAAGCAGAACATAATTGCGAGGACCAGCTCTGTACTAACCCAGAAAGTACAAAAAAAATATTTTTCCAAAAAAAGTGAAATAAAAAAACTGATAAGACCAGGTGGCTCAAGCGAACAATATTTTTCGTTTCACGCAATGTTTTTAACCAAAAAATAAGTGCGAAAATTTCACGATTTCCCGTTTAATTTTTATGAGTTCTCGGGATATTAGCACAGGTCTTTCTAAGCTGCAACCACTACCAGTATCGTATATCCCAGTTTGCAGCTTAGAAAGCCGTTTGTTTGTTATTTAAATATTCGATATGATTGGCGTATAGTGCCAATTACCTGTCTTATTCTTGTGAGCTTGGTAACTGTAGCGGAAAGTACCGAAGGTAGTCAAATACATAAAATAATGACTAACAATGTAATCATAGTTACTAAAGGCGTATAGTAACATCCTAAATGTAATTTGACTTATTTTAAGTAACATCCTGAATGTTCTATGAAATAAAGGGGTCAATTTCAACAAGCCGTTTTTTTTCGTCATTTCGGTGAACTTTTTTTCTCAATGGTTGTAATGTTTAATTTACAGCTTATTCAAATATTTATGACGTTTAGATAAATGTTTTTCAAACGGAATAAAAATATTATTAACAAACAATGAGATAAATGCCATTATTTTTTGTTGCCACCGAAATAATATTATAATCAACCGGAATTATAATGTTGTCCATCGAAATGATAAAACTAACCACCGAAATGATAGTAATGGTAAGTCGTCTGCCATATTTTTTATTTTTCACTGAAAACTTACTTCTTACTTACTCCGTTGGCTCAACGACCCAAAGTGAGTCTTGGCCTCCGATATGTAGCATTTTACTCTATTGTAATTTTGCGCTTTTGGCATTATACACACTAACTGAAATATTCGTCGCTACATACAAATTCCACCGAAATGATGATATTGTTATCCACAGAAACTATAAAATTCTCCACCGAAATTAAAATTATTTTCACCGAAATTAGATTTAGGTTACCGTGATGAGAATTGTATTACGGTGAAAAATTCACTGAAATGTTAGGTTTTAGGCCACCGAATTCACCGTAATGAGTACCCCGCAATGAGGGACTAGGCATAAAACGTAAATAAAAAATATATCAGAAGGTTTTTTGAATCAATATCTTTCTCACGTGAACGTGTACTAGCTGCATATACACGGTATACAACACAAAAAACCATTGTTTATCCACCAAGTTAGACGCGTCACCGAAATTACAAAAACATTGTCCCCACAGCACGGAAACGACATACTTTCATTTTTGGCGGGAACACGCAGCGTGGTACTGCACATCCTTTGTCGCTGAACGCTAGGCGATACTGGCGCATACCGCATGCTAAGGTGGGGGAAGGGGGCTAAGGCCGTTCGATGCAAAAATAATCCCGTGCCAATTTTGCCCACCGGCATGAGGAAGCTTCGCCGGACAGTTAGTTTTTCTAATACATGTCATTTTAACATCAAAACTGGACTGGGGACGTATAAATAAAATCCAAATCAAAATTTATTTATTGCCTCAGGTAGGCAATTACATACTCTATTTAAAAATATATATATATTGAACACATTGCAACATTCTGCTGTATGCGTTTTCAGCGCCGCCACTTTTTTTTAGGCTCGGGAAATCCACCCAGATTTTGAATTTGAATCTGCTTCGTCGCTTTTTACGAGTTGACAGATCGCAAGTCGTTGTACGCTTAAACCCCAAAAGGCTGGGTTTACATTTATTACTATCTGAAACTATTTGTTTTTTGTTTTTCATCTGTATTGTCCGCTCGTATATGTATCGTTTAATATGCCTGCGGGTTTGTTTTTTTTTATGTAGGGGCAGACCCAGAAAAAGATGACAGGATGAAAGACGGGCAACGTCGTAGAGGCAGACCCAGAAAAAAGTTTTCAGGATTACTTTGCTTCTTATAAAAAGGACTCGATTGCCAAAATCGGGACAAATGGCTAGCTGCGGGAGGCCTTTTGCCCAGAAAACGAATGTGTTCGCTCTTGACCACAATCTACGAACTCAGGGGTGAACAAGTTTACTAATTATTATCTATAACTCACTAATTCGACGATTAGGTACCATAATAAGTTTAAAATTTATAGTTACATAGGTTCACACAAAACTGGATATCGAGAACCATGCAAAAGTTTTTATTTCCAACTACACATTAGCTAAATTAGGTTTTTTATTCGACTCGAACACATGCTTCTTAAGGTATTATATCGTATTTACTAAATACAAGCGTGTTTCCTCAATGCTCAGCTCTAATAACTTGTGGATGTAAGTAGGGACACAAGGTACACCTTGACAAAATGGCAACACTTAATAAAAATAATAAAACCTGCTTACCACGTGGCATAACATGAAACATTTTATAAAACCTTAGGCACATACGAGTACATACATGCTCTCAAACTGTAATTCAAGATAATAAGGAACTTTTTTAAACTCGTTTGGACACTATTTTTCTAAAATAAAACAAAAATATGTAGATCTTAATAAATACGGTTTAGCTCCTGAGTTACGAGAATTTTAATATTCTTTAATTTAACTTTGTGCAAATTAAGAAACTCTCTGAACTTAAGCTACTCCATCTCTTTAAAATAGTGTAAGAGCTACTTGATACTATTAATTTAAACTGGAAGAAGTTCGTCTCAAAACTTTGCCTAGGGAAGATAGGGCTGAGCCGAGGGTTGGTGCAATTCGTTACATAACTTGAAAGCGGTGAGTTCATGTGGAACGAAAAGTTTGAGATCGTCTGGAAGTCTGGAAGCAACTAAGTTACAGATAGCTTCTGTCTGGAGTACGGTAAAAACGGTTGGTAATTAAACTTCCTGCGATTATCTCTGATCCGCGATGCGACGCGGGCGCAGGGGGTGTCGGTGTCGCGCTTGCAATGGCATCGCTATAGCCTTACCTCTATCTCTGGGTTGACTATACATTTGTTAGCGAAACTTTCGGAGGCGATTCTCTCCAACAACTGAAACTGAACAACTTTCTACAAAAAACATTTACGAAATTCTCAAAAAAAAATGACTTCCCATACAATGGCAAATCAGCTAATCGCACAAATTGTATGGAGGCGAAAATTATTTTCACCTTTTCCAAAATTTTGTCCTAAGAAAATCTTCGATTGTGTTAATGCTAAGATAAGTGTATTTTTTCAACTTAAGTACATTTTCTCGATTTCACAAGGACAAGTGCAGGACTTAAGTACATGTGAAGGATTTTCAGGCGTTTCCGGGATTTCCAAACAAATTATCTGAATAAACTGGAAAATTTTAGAATATCTTCTTCTTCTATCTAGGAAAGATTTGATTGTTTGTTTGTTTGCATCGAATAGGCTCCGAAACTACTGGACCGATTTGAAAAATTCTTTCACCATTAGAATCCTACATTATCTGGGATGGACATAGAGTACATGATTTTCCCGAATTCCCACGGGAACGAAGTCCCGCGCGGGAAGCTAGTATATAGTAAGTACGGAACAGAGATCACATAGATATGGCATCAAAATATAAATTATTTGATATCCACCGTTCAATAAGGATCAATCACTAAATAAATGAATTGCTTTAATATGGGTAATTATGTGTCCACTTTGCGAGTCAAACTAAAGCTCATCGCTAAAGGTGTGTAACCTCATCATTATTAATTTAATACTTCGCATTCTACGGGTGCGCCAGCAATTACCATTGCTAAACTATCACAGATCGAGCAGAACAGTGTTTTGGGCTAAATACACGGACACGGACGCTTCTCGTGCAGATCACGTCCGACTTGAGGTTGAGGAACGCGGAATTGTTCGTAGGAGACATCACACTTGCTTCTCAGAAACTTAGATTTTGGATTTTATACACAATTGCTGTCATCAAATTGTTATCAGCTTGTAAAACGAGGTTATTTGGTTTCAAATAAGTACTTAATGACGATTTGATCAAAATTGAAACGATTTGTATCGATATCGATTTGTATGGGTGGTCAATATTAAAATATTTATTCCGATCCAAACAAACATTTTGAAAAGATGCTATTAGTTTTAAAAACAGTCATCATCTTTCTAGTAAAAATGTATTCATCACAAACCCATCTATACCTATAAGTGGCTCAATTAATACGCTCACTACTCATATCTTCACTATGAAATAAAATTTTACCGCTACTTAACTCTTAAACAACGGAGAGAGGATTTAAAATCCTTCACCGACGAGTCCAAATACGAATTTCAAATTGTGATCTTCAAGCAGTATATTCTTGACTGCTTTCAAATTTGAGTTTAGTGTTCGGTGCATTTGAGTCTGTTTCGTCTGAAGCGACCGACGAAGTGTCCGTCCGCAAAGTTAACTCAAAAGGAGCTTTAGAGCTTGAGTTTAAAGCAAAAGTTGCATTGGTTGAAGTAGTGGGTTTTAATAATAACCCGTTTGTGGCCGCCGTGGGAACGAAGTCGGATATGCGAGGTATAATCGGCCGTCGGAACCGAGAGACTGCAATACTCCAATTTTGCAGCCTTTTACTTAGATTATGTTTGCGGCGGGTTTGAAATGAAAACTTGTTTTGCCATCGACTGATTAATGCAGCGGGATGGATGTCTCTTGTTTTTTGGTAGAACTAAATCGTTCTCATTAGAGTTTTAGGTTTAACGACAACTTATTAAACAGTTATCGCATTGTTAATACGTGCAAATTATTGTTTCAGCTCGAATATACTGTGTTTTAGTGTGTCACAAGGGACACAAGATACAGTGGATACCTTTGTGTATGTCTTTGCGTGTGTAGCGTTATCAAAAGCGATTCAGTTTTTGTGTTGATTAAAAACTTATTAAACAATACCATCGCGGATGATTTGACATAATCTATAATCTATCGCGGAAGTAGTTTATTAGCCGTCAGCGTAAGAACCAAGGTCTAGGACGCACGATGGAAGACAATGCAGAAAAAATTAAACAATGTTTACCATCCCACAAGCAAGCATAGCCTAGGTAGATTCACTTCACTTTAATGATTCCCTGCTACTGTAAAGAAACAATTTTATATTTTTATAAACAATTTAGATGAAATCTCGTTATACATATGTAATATAAAAAAACACATTGTTCACTGTAATCTCTGGCGACGCGACGACCGCATTTTGTTTATCGTGGAGTTTCTTAGTTAATTGATATTGATTTCCGGCAAGAAACAGGTGTTGCTTCCGATAAAGCAACTTTTAAATGTTTTCTTTGTAGCTTTTGAGGAAACCTAGTCGTTCCACAAAATATAATTTATTACAAGTTATTATTGGTAAATGTACATTAAAAAGTTATTTGTAAAACATTTTCACACATTAAGCGTTAAACATCGAAATTCTAATTCAACAAGTGTGTTTGCGTTGTCCCAACAAAAAATACTTGTTCAGACGAATGTCTCTATTAAATCTCACACATAATACAACGCAAGTAACATCACATTCATATGTAAACAGGTGCTTAACTGCTCTAAGTTTACTGACATCCGTAATAATACCAATAAATACTCGATTGCGAGTAAAGTACAAGTGAAGTTTACATTGCTTGTTTTCTTGCTTGTGTAGTTATAACACAAGCAAGAATACAGCAATACACGAAATACAAGAAGATAGTCTCAGCATATCTGTATGGTGCGGGCAGCACAGCCTAAAGCTTAGCTCTGTGTGTGTGACTTGCGCAAGCTCACAAGACGAGATGAAGCTGAGTCACCGAAGCGTCTATTAGGTTGGTTGCACATTGCTCACTAATCTAATAGCCCGTGGTTTGTTATACTATCTAGCCCGGTTTTAAATTCACCATCGTTAATTAAAGTGAGTTATAGCCTTATCGTAAGGTTCGAAGTGTGTTTTGATCGCCTTTATACATGAATCCAGACACGAATGCCGTATATCATGCCGCTAAGTAGCTCTCGAACTTAAAGTGGGTTACTAATATGTCGTGTGTGATTGATGACAGTTACTTAATTAAAATCGATAAATAGTCTGACCTTTCCGGGCAGATTGCAAGTTTCCAGTTAAGGACTACACTTGGAATATGATTTGTAAGCTCTTAAAATAAGAGTGTGTGGTGTCGACTGATGAGAGAGTTTTCTTTGGAATTAGCTAAAGAAAAATTTGAAAATGACGTCGGCGCGGTGGCTGGCGTGGTGTGGTTGCGGCCTTATGCGAAGCGAAGCATTGTCAGGCGTGAACCCAGCGACGACCTCGAAATTAACTGGGAAAAAAACAAACATAACATTTTGAACTTTACACATTTTTTGCTGCTAACCTGTTCTGGCACCAAATTAAATTACTGATACGTTTTAATATAATAGAGCCTTTGTTAATTTGAATTGAATAAAATGACTGCGAGTATAAGTTTAATTGGATGAAAATATTTCTACATTCTCATTACGTCTGATTTATATCCTTAATTACATTGGTGTGTGTTGGACGTTTGCTCATTATCAAAACGCAAAACACGTATGAAATATTAAGTTCCGTTCAAATGAGCACGTAATGTAACCCGGAACGAGGGACTCCTATTGTGTTACGGTTTGTATTGTACACAGATATAATGAGTGAACTTTTCGTTTGGCAAACCGTGATTTTGTACTTGTCCAATATTTGAGCCCCCGGGTTCATTCTAGCCAGGATTGATTTCATTTTCTTCTTGGTAGGTCCGGATTAATCGGTGTAGACAAACGTTTAATATTAGCAGAGCCTAATGAATAACCTGTGAAATATTACCTGTGATAATACTTGTTTTGTGTCTTCTATCGCTGTAAGTACAAATATATATAACGGATGCAAAAAAAATATAAAAATATATTTAATTCGAAGTTACATATTGCAAAGACACATAAAACCGATTGATTGAATTAAGTACTAAGAGTGTCTTGGAATAGACTCACATCAGTCAAATCTCATCGACTGACGTCTACTTAGTATTCTGTTCAGGAAGGCCTGGCGATGGCGGTGGGAAAGACATCTCGCCGATAGCTACCATGATTTACACATCCTTACGAGAACATACTCGACGGCGACCGACGCGGCGCCCGCGCCTAGACAAATGTACAGGATTATTATTTAATTAGTTCGCTTCAATTCCGTACCGGTTCTAATATATGCAGACTACGAGGTAGTCAAAACTCGTATTTACAGTAGACATTCCAATTGGTTCAGATTGCAGATCTACTGTGGGAAGCTTAAAATCCTTATGTTTTTTTTGGAAGACATTTGACTGATCTCATTTTATCCCTTTTCTTTGTTATTTTTATTATGTGAACGCTATATATTAGGAATTTTCTAGATTATATTTGTTGTGTAAACATGTTAATCGATATTTAAGAGATTCCATATTTTTTTAATACATAGATAGGCATACTATTTATTCATGCTTATCTTCTACATATATCGTAATTAACTGCGGTCAAACTAAAGTCAACGTGGCCCTGCTATTGACTAGGTATTTAATTTCAAGAAGTAATCGAAAAGTATACGTACATGCAAGCGATTTTGTGAACCGAACTATGAATATGAGGCTGGAGTAACCTTAAATTGGTATTTAAAAATGTACGAGTATCTTCCAGCAATCAAGAGTTGACTTTATGGAGGCTCTACCAAGAGGCCAGGGGCCTTTTTATAATTGGAAAACAGCACGGAAAAATTGTGTTACAATTGTTTCCTATGTGCTACTGATACTAGAAGCTGGGAACATAGGGGGCAATGGTAATACAAATATTTCCATGCCGTGCCGTACCGTTCGAATTATAAAAAAGCCCGTTGGCTTCTCAGGGTAGACTTGATTCGAACGAGTGATCAATTGAATGTTTTTTTTTTTTTCAAACAACTAACATCACACACTTCCACGACTTCCGCGCTGGACTGAGAGTGAAAGAAAAACGTTGAATGAGCCAGCTGCCAACTCTTCCCAGGCATACTGTAAGAGTCAGTAATTGGGATGTGAAGAGGTTGTTGTATTGTAGGCAAGGGCTGACAACCTATTACACTTTACATTACAAGAGTTTTGTAAAAATTATTAATTTAAAGTCCTCGTGGCGTCACTTAAAATTAGTTAGCGAAAATCAAGGATGTGATAAGCCCACAAAACTGAACAACTTTCCCTAAGGAATATAGGTCAAAATATTTTTTTTTAAATTTGCCTTGCCATGCCTTTCCATACAGTTATGTAATTTGCCTTTGTATCTCGATATATGTTTTGAAAATTTCGTATAGGAATTTCCTCAGGGAAAGTTGTTCGGTTTCATGGGCTGATTCCCATCCTTGATTTTCGCTTACAAATTTAAATTCACCCCATATGTATGTACATTCAGGGAAGTTTCCTAGGGTGCTGATTACGAAAATGGCATCCACTTTACAATCCTTGGAAATATTGAATATTTTCAATATTGACGGGTATCATTTAATACGTTTTTAGGGTGCTGATTACGAAAATAATATTCACTTTTAAATAAGACATTTATGTTCTGTTCGCAAATAGTGCGATGCTCTTTTAGGCTTGGCATCGAGTACTATAATCATCGAGGCTAATGAGGTTTTTCATCCACAAAAAGTTGTCCTCCCTACTTTCGAGGTCGCAAACTTAGATTTGGCGAACGATCGGACTAGAATAATCAATATTTTTCCGCAAATAATGTAAGCTGAACCACGGTTTGGATTTTGTATAATGTGGCATACAAAATAAGTGTATTATTTGAAACATTAAATTGTTGCAGGTACTTATACAAAGTTAAATATTGTATCTGATGATCTGCTTTTCAAGTTATAAATAAGCACCTTTTGTATGTACATACACATACCGTCAGGTGCTGAAATCGCACAGTTGCAAATTCGCAGGGGCTTCAATGATTTTTTATGCAATTTAGACCTTATGTTTAAAAGTTGTATGAAGTTTATTTCTGTTGTTTGATTTTAAAGATTGAAGTAAGTGGTAGTTGTGACGTTTTAAAAGTGTGTGCTAAGACTTGTCTGAGCCGGCTGTCTGTCAAGACACGAAAATTCGCGAAGTGACGCCGCAGCTGCCGCCTCATAACATTTGGTACGTGCCACTCTGAAAAAAATCTAAGTCGAATTCTCAAGGCAAACAAAAAACGAGCAGTTGGAAATTGCTAATTTCACCATTATCGTATAACTGCGATACCTTAAGAATGTGCCAAGTTTCACAAACGTGCATGATACTTATATTGTAGTACCTATTGTGTACACCTTTTCCTAAATTTTTTAAAACTGTTTTTGAGCTTTTTAGCAAAGATTGGACAGGCAAATAAATAGAGCACAGCAGCTCGAGCACGATGGCGACATACTCGCGCGGCGGCGTATTGAAACTTCACTTTGATTGTGCGAGGGCCCTGCACAAAGACTTGCTCGCCCTCTGACGTTATCAATTTTGACATTTTGACATAGGACCGTGGCGCATTACGCGCGTTATCACCATCGTACTCGAGCTGCAGGTTACTTATTGGATCCAGTTTGAACCCCTTGAATTCTTAGATTCTTGGCTCTATACCAACATATTCTACCTGCTTGTTTTGATTAACTTAATAACTAAAATTTTATTATAAACTTCAAAAACAAAGAAAAACTGATAAAAAAATATTTTAAGATTTCATGTTTATTATGTGTATTATTTATGATCGTTATCAATTGTAAACTATTAAGATCATAAACTAAAGCATGAAATGAACTTTTGGAACTACATATATTTTTACATTTTCCCCTGGAATAAACCTAAGTGCTTGTTTGCAATTATTCAGTGAAATCTGGTCAGTCTGTCACATTTCCATGGTAACACCGGAAGACAAAGTACATACAGCCAAATGCTCAGCAGTTGGTAGCATCTGCTTACAACAACGTCTTTACCTGAACGTCTTGCTTGCAAGAAAAAAATCTGATAATGATACAAAGGTTTCTCGAAAACTGTGAGAAACACATCTGCTGCACGGCTCAAGGAGTTCCTCCTCTTTATTTAGAATTTCGACTCTATAGACTACATTTAAAGTGTATAATATTTTATTATAGATCTGGACAATAGTTTTTAGTAAATTATGCTCGTAGGCTTTTTTATTCTTTGAAGTAAGTGTTATGATGTTTCAGGACTCCACGGTAATAACATTTCATGAACACTTTTGTTGGTTTGAATATCAGTCACTTTAGGAACAAGCGATATTGGGTACATTTTGCAATTTTTTTTTGCAAACACCACGTTGTGCTTAGTAAGGGAATGAGAAATTTTGCCGCTTGACTTGAAGGCACGATAGCTCAGTTTGTTAGAGCACCAGGAGATCTAATCCAGGGGTCGTGGGTTCAAGTCACAATCGCGCCGAATATTTTTCTTTCCTTAAAAAATATTTGTGAATATCCCTCACATAAAGCTTGAATAAAAAAATTACATGAATTTTCTTGAAAAATATATTTTCGATTCGACACAATTATTGTCATTGAGGTTCTCATACGTGAATCGGAGGTAATAAAGTCAGGTTTAACAGCAAGCTTATAATGAGAGTTTCCGGTCAAACTAGCGTGCGTTCTGGTTCGTAAATTGTTGTACACCTTCACGATTTCGATCTAAAAAGTCTTGAAACATGCATTCGACAATATTTTATGATGTATAATTGCTCATCTATCTCACTTTTCGAAAAAAATTACACTAAACCTAAATAATGTACTGAAGAACGTAAATACAAATAAGAATGGTGACAAAAAAATAAGCTGCTCTACTTATATCTGGCATTATCACTACCATCTTTTTTACTCAAAAAATGCCTGGTGAACTCCAACGCAAAGGTGTTTAGTTTTTTTCGCCAACGACTTCAAGGTCCTTTTTCGTGCATCTGCTATATCTTGAAAGCTTCGTATTTTTAACATCACATCTGCATACTAAATTGATAGCAAAAAGTTGACCTACAAAACTTAAAAAAACACCTTAATGTTTTTATATTGTTTTTTGAGATGTCTTAACAAAACTCAAATATTTCCTATTTAAGTACATAAGTACGGAAATTCAAACCTTATTACAAGGAAATAGGTTGAAAATGTTAAAGTGGGGGTCTTACTCTGAAATAAATTATAAAAAGGTGCCAATTTCCGTTTGGTTGTGATGCATCCGTTTTAAAAATCAGCAGACGCTGATTAGTGTCGCATGTGCTTTATTTTTTGCTATTTTTTAACTATTTTGACGGAGTTTATAGATTTATTAACTTTCTTTAGCCGAGCAGCTGGTAAGACAATCTGGTGGCATACTTACCTTTAATTGTTTTCAGATTTTAAAAACTATGCCCAAAAGATTCTGCAGATACCTAACACTTTATGTATGAAATACTTTTTTAATGAAGACGGCCGGTTTGGTCGAGTGGTAGTAGCGCTGCCTCTTGATCAACGGGACCTGGGTTCGATTCCCAGTCGGGGCAAATATTTGTGTAAAAAGCAGATGTTTGTTCTCGGGTCATGGGTGTTTGTGTTTGTCTTTATGTGTGTTCCGAGGGACCCACGACACAAGGGAAAACCTTAATGTGGGCCTTTGAGTGTGTAGCGTTTATTTATTATTTTATTTATTATACCTACAGTAAAACATTTCGCATAGACACAGAAGTGAACACAAGACCTTTTTTCTTTACAACTCGTTAATATTGTAAACGTAACTGTTGTTCAGCATTAAACTAGTCATCTGGACTTCCTTTTTTGCCACGTTCATATCCGCGGCGTCCACATTGCCGTACAATTTTTCCCACAGACACAAATACACTATAACAATAAAGGTTGTAACGCACCTTTCTCTACAAATACAACTTGTCGCCAAAAAAGTGCGCGAGCACACCTTGTCTCACGTGTCCGCCCCCGCCCCCGCCGTTGGGCCGCACCCCGCTCGCAACCCTTTGAGAAAATATGATGTCTTCACCGCTGGCCCAGATGACGAGATATGGCCTACTTTCAACCTTCACGTATATTATTATAGAAACAAACTGTCAAACCACATAAGATGTTTACTAACTGTTTCGAGTAGGCTCTCATACCAAGTGTTTATTCAACTCGACGAAGATGATGACAAGTAGAAACTATAATCACAACCTATGTATTAAAACGCTCAACCAGTTGAATTTCTATGAAATCGCCTCCGTCTATGAATTGGAGTGTTATTTTGAAAAGAGTTCAGCAGATGTCTTGAAAACCCGTTAGGTGCTTTGTGATAATAATTTAAGCTGCTCCACGGAGATCCCGTATTCTATGGGTCACCCGCGGGTCGCATCTGTTCGTTTTGTAGTACCTACTTTAAAAAATGTTGTAGATCTACATTAAGAAAAAATATTATTCTAGAAATAATCTATTCGTTATCTTATGTCAGTTCTATTCTAATATTATGGAGAGAGACTGTACAGCTTTAGATAGTATTTCTCTGGAAGAATAAGTAAGTTTAAGACATAGAATTGAGTCTTAATCTCACATTGTATTTTTAATCTGTAATTGCACTATACTCGTATATAAGTGCTGCCTCTTCTTTTTCAATAAACCGTGGCGACGAGTGTTACTGCATATCAGTTTTTTATTTAACCACCTAAGCAAGGACCTTTTCTCTTCAATAGAAATTTACTAAATTTATCAAAATTAACCAAAAGTATGTTTCAAATATACAGGATGAAGAGGGTAAGCCTAGCAAAAACTGAACCTCTTCCTGAATGATTTTCAAGTGGAATTTTCATCGGGAAAATTTTATAGATACCAATTTCTATGTTTCTAAATGATTAAAAAATAAAAAATAAATATATTCTAGAAAACTTATTATTATTTAATAATTTATCATTCATGTTATTATTTAAACTTATTATTATTATTTATTAATATGTACTTTTTTATTATTTATTTAATGTAAAATTAAATTATTTAATCAAACTTCGTTTTGTCTATACTAATATTATAAAGAGGAAAGATTTGATTGTTTGTTTGTTTGCATTGAATAGGCTCCGAAACTACTGGACCGATTTGAAAAATTATTTCATCATTAGAACGCTACATTATCCCTGAGTAACATAGGCTACATAACTTTCCCGAATTCCCAGGAGAACGAAGTCCCGAGCGGAATGCTAGTAGTCAATATTCGTCCATGTTAAAAACTTATAGACCATCGACTTCAATCCCAACAATGCCTATTGGCAGATAACCACAAACCAAAACGTCACCCTTATGTGTATATTTAGATTACGTTTTGGTTAGTGAGTTTTTATCTTGATTTTTTAAAAAGCGCTAATCCTATCAATAAAGTTTATATAGCACTACCTCAGAAGTATACACTTTTGAACAAAAAACCATTTTGAAAATGGGTAGTTATTGCGTAACAAACGTACAAATAAAAAATCCTCCTTTTATTGAAATCGGTTAAAAACACTAAATGCAGTCGGTTAAAAACATGAATCCCATTTTCGTGCTCAACTCGCCTTCGGAGGAATACTGATATTGTATGTTCTCTCTATAAAATAATTTTTTCTCCCTCTTCTTCTTACTTACGAGACCTTTTTCAACCCTCGCGCCCTACTGACAAACCCTGTCGGAGTAACGTGAGAACTAATTTGTCTATTCCCTCTCATCGAACTGATTTGTTCTCAAACTCCTTCAAGGTTCACGCGGCAAGGTTGTGGAACTCTCTCCCGCCCACTATTCGAGAAAGTCCATCGTTTCCTATTTTTAAGAAGAGAGTAAAGGAGCACTACTTATCCCTTAGTTATCCTTGTGTGTAGTTATGTATATATGGATTTTTCTTATAAATTAAGTATATTAAGTTATTATGAATGAGATTAATTTTCTGTTTTGTTTTCTTTATCGTGATATTGTGCACGTCTTACTCGCCTAACTTTGTCCAATCTCTCTAGGTAGGTTTGCTGTAAGAAATTTCTTTATAGAAACAAGCAGTTCCTGTTGTGTCGTCTCTCTCTTTGTATGTTTCTGACTTTTTGTATATTGTGTACACTAAACAGTAAATAAATATATAAAAGATTAAACCTGAAAAACCTGAAAAGAAAATAAAATACACGAAAACCAGCAATGTACATCGTATTCTGACAGCGGCGCGACTGCGCGGGGGGCGCAGTTTTGCGGTACATTGCGTAGCGCCAAAATTGAGAAATAACGAAAACTCCTTAACTTGCCGTTTCCGGGAAAAAATAATTACATATATGATCATAAAAGTGGGTAGATTCCACCATTTAAGTATTTGCTAAGCTGTCCCTTAATTCTTTGCAAAGTTTCATATTCTTATAATGTTGTTTAATTGACATTTTCATTTATTTTTAAGCCATTTATTTTATTATTTGTCACGTTATTGTTTTAAACATTTAAAAATGATAGCTAATTTTATTTGAACATCTGTTTTGCATTAGTAATGCAAACGGAACTAGATTATGATCATAAAACTCATATTACTCGTACTCTGTCAAAACATAGTTGAAAAGAGTTAAAAAACTAAATACAAAAGTAAAATTATTCGTTGTGTTAATGTTCTGATAAGTCTCATCCTTATTTCTAAGAAAAGTTGGATAGACGCACTTTCAGGCCAGGCAATACCATAAGAGTACATCACATTATCACAATATACAAATTTGTTTCACAAAAAATACACATGTGAATGGGAATGTAAAATTTGCCATTTTTTTCTTCTGCTACAATCACCTAAAAATAGAATGTACGGGTACACTTACATTAAAAAGTATGGCAACGAAGATAAAACATAAAGGAGATGCACGACATCGGCTCGTTTTACTTAAATGATTGTCCATAAGTATAATGCCATGTTACAAAACCCAACTTACAGTGGGGAGTAATTAAAGAAATTCAAAAGATATTAAGAAATAAGAGTGGTAGGGGGAAATTTAGGGTTCCGTCAATCTACACCTTTTCATCGGCAGGTGATATCTGGATGTTCATCTTTTTCGTTTTTTAATTAAGAAAAAACTTCAAGGCGCAACGCGTCATGTGTCGTGTTGCATTTACTAAAAATAAAGTTTATTCACTTTAGTAGGGTGAACTTTGTTTTCAATCTAATTGTACTTTTTTCTACAATAATATTCTTAACTAAACAATTATTCCTCCTGCAGCCTCTAGCAGAAGATGAAGTGGGGTTGCGGATTATGCAGAATTCAAAAAAAAATTTTTTACACTGTATCGCCATTTAAATGTGATATAAGTGGGAAAGTATATACGAGTAGGTTGATAAAAAAAAGTTGAAGTTCTACATTGGGGTTCTCTGCTACACGAGAACACCAAACGAAACCCGACTATACTTGTTATAAGTATAATTGCTTATTATATACTTACATATTATAATATATTATATGTATTATCGGGTTTTTTTATAAACTGAAGACGTTAGGCACAAGATTCTTAATTGATGACATAAAAGTGTCGTGGTCGTTTCGACAGGCCATTTATTTTGTGAGCTCGTGCATTTGTTGCATAACATATGCAAAACGGCACACGAGCCATTCGGCTACTTTTTTATTTGTTCAAAAATTAATAAGCTTAATATCTTGCAAATAATTAGCAGCATCTGGCTTCAGGCCATTTTAAGCGACAGTTGTCCACTAAAACGCTCAAGAAGTTTGTTGAAGGTTATAAATTTTAATTAAATTTTATAGTGACTAATGGATATTAATTTTACTTCGTGTTTTATCTCTATTGCATGTAATTATACGTTTTTTATATATTAATCCACTCAGCGGACCTTTTGTGTGTGTTTTACGGTCGTCGGGTTAAAAAGGTACACTCAACTCATTCTTATTTAATATCAGTGTTTAGTTTTTAAGCTGATTGCGTTTATAGCTGTCCAATTAGTATTTATAGAATAACAATATTAAAATTAAAATAAAGCAGTATTTGTAATTTTTGAAGTTACCTAACGTTCATGCCAAAGATTCATAACATAGTAGTAGACTTAAAATTGCTCGATGTTGTCAGTGTCATCTGCAGTGCAGTATTCGAGTCATTGGTTCCCGAACCCTTGCAACATGTGTCCAGCGATGAGTAAAAAAACCTTTTCCATAGACAATAGCTGCTGATTTATGCCTCTCTAACATCTGGTGAGCTCTACCTGCCCAGAGCCTGCGCTTGCGACGGCTCCTTTAACTGATAATGATATACCTAATGTAAAAAAAAAAAAAAAAAATAGGCTTAACAGTTTACTCATTTTCAGTTAATTAAAGTAAATTTTTATTTCATCTGTGCTTCGCTTAATAAAAATAATTGCTTTGATTTTCCTTTGCAAGTAAATACTTCTTTCTCCTGGTAACTATGAATTATGTTTTTTTGTTAATCTTGATTGACTTACTATTTGCCATAGGCCGTACCTTGGGCCTGCCAACAATTTCTATAAATACAATAATAATCAATAAATAATAAAATAATAAAATGTATTTATTCAACCATGAATTCCACAGTAAAAAACTAAGGACTAGGTTTTAATCAGTCCATGAAACTGAACAACTTTCTCAAAGAACATAGGTCAAAAACCGAAAAAAAAATTTTGGTCTCCCTTTGTATGGGAGATGCGCTATACGCTGATGAACTCAATTTTTTTTTTAGTATTTTGACCTATGTTCTTTGGGAAAGTTGTTCAGTTTTATGGACTGATTAACCACCTTAGATGTTGAAAGAGAGATAGATAAAGCCCTGTATATTGTTTAATAACGAATTTAGAATTATTTTACAGGCCAGACTTATAAAAATGGTATAAGTAAATACATAGTCTTTAAATCTTAATCGATTAGACTTAAAAAGTTGTAGATACAATCACATAAACCGAAATGGTACGCCCACTAGAGATCGCTTACAAATACTTGACCATTTCATAGAGTCTCGACATGAAGATAATCAGTAGAAATATGTTCATTACATTCCAGATTACTTTAGATTAACAAGACAACCAAACTTGTTAGTAAACCGATATTCCACCTTCTGAAGACGCACTCGCTTCTGTGATTTAAGCAGTCTCTCAAATAGCTTCTTAAATTTTTACACACTGAATTGTGAGGTAACTGGGATGGAGTCTCACAAAAAGAGAGATTACTCTTAAATTAAATTATTATTTATTAAATCAAAATACAAACAGACAGCATCAAACCATCAGTACTTTAACAGTTAGCGATAATAATAATGCGATCGTACAACAGCATGACTATAAATGAGCCAAACTAAACTCTATAAAGCTAGGTCAGGTGAAGGTAGTCCTTGTGGAATTCCTCTACTCCTCCCCCCTCCCTTTCCTCGTCTCAGCCCTCCACAGTTTAATCTTTTTCGCGTTAAAAGCGCTAAGTCGTCAACGCGACGCCTAAAAAAATTTTTGCCCAAATACCTACTTTTTGACTGCATATCAGGTGAATATAAAAGTCAGTGGAAACATGTAAATCAATTCATTAAATTGAAAAACTTTTTAAAGGAAGAGGTCGATATATTTTTTTAAAATTCGCTTCTCCATTCAACTAGTGGTATGAGCGAATTGCCTTGGTTTGACACCGAAAGTGGGACTTTAGTGCATATCATTTGGGTTTCTTTGGAAAGTTGTTCAGTGTCATGGGTAGATTTACTTACGTAATCAAATTCGTTGTGGTCATAAGATTTATACAAGTCCTGAAATGAAATCTCTTTTTAGGGTTCCGTACCTCAAAAGGAAAAAACGAAACCCTTATAGGATCACTTTGTTGTCCGTCCGTCCGTCTGTCTATCAAGACCCTTTTTCTCAGGAACTCATGGAGGTATCAAGCTGGAATTTATATTAAGTACTACTGTCCTTTGGAGCTGTGAAAAAAAAACAATTTTCTAAGCCATCGCAATCAAAAGATACAGCCGTTTATGTCGCAAATTTTCGACACTCGCAAGGGAATCAAAACCTATAGGGTACTTCTCGTGAAATCAGAATCTTGAAATTTGGTACGACACAACGTCTTTTAGCACAGATAAAGGAAAACCGTAAATTCTTAGTTACATCATTTAAAAAAAATATTTTTAATAATTTTAAACTTACTATCCCTTTCCTCATGAACGCGTAGATGTATTAAATTGAACTTTTACTTATATACCTACAGGTTTGTATGGAACCTTCGGTGCAAGAGTCCGACTCGCACTTGGCCGATTTTTTTTTCTTTATAAACTTTATAAAAGTGCTTAAAAAATTCAGTCCTTTTTTCTTTTTGTAATCCCTTTCAAATAAGTATATTTACATTAATTACACAATTAACTGCTAAAATGTTACACTAATAAATTGATCATTGTACTAGACGTTGGTAAACGAACGTTACAAAACCGTGGCGCGTGAGTGTCGCAGTGGCATCGCACAGGAGCTGCGCCGGCGCAGGAGTGCCGCGAACCTCTTGAGGGCTATCATCTTAGTGATCAATCGAAAACACATTTTGTTAGTCAAAGTTAAATATTTTATATTTTGTGTGTTTACACGGCAATAGAAACGATATGTTTATTACTGACACTGCATTTCAGTATCATGGCTGAAAAAGAAACACGACTTAATAGTATAGTACACATATCATTTAAAAAAATAAGTGAATATCAGTTAAAATAATTCTGCACTAGACAGACCTCTACAACGAACAGTACTAGTGGTAGTTCCTGTTACGCACCATAATAAAATTGCCAACACTTCTGCCAAGAATGATGCACCTAGAAGGCTGTTTCTTTGGGTCTTAGGGATACCTAAGCCTTTGGCGTAGAATCATACTGGCTTACAAAAAGATGACTTAGCCAGATAGAAGTACCTATAGTTTATTTATACCCATCTACAATAAATCCCTATTAGCCAGACAGACGTATAACCAGTATAAATAAATATGTATTTATACCCATCTATAATAAATCCCTATTTAAATATATTTAGTTACTTTAAATTGGCAACCCTACCGGCGATCGCGACCCGCTCGCGGCCTTAAAGGTCGCTTACAATACCACTGGCAGGAATGCCCGCTATGCACCCACTAAACTTTTCAACCAAACCTCTCGATACTTTTCCCTTTTGCTTTTTGATTGGTGAATTCTCTCTGTCTGTAAAAAACTGGGTTGATAGAGATCTTTCTTCTTTTCGAGCTAGGCATTTCAAGAAGTACCTGATGAGAATCTATCATATTTGCCGATTTTCACCTGCACTTTTTGTTCCCTTTGATAGAACAAGTTGGTTTTCCCTGAACAACAAGTGGCGAAACGATAATTTCTTGATCTTATTTATAAATCGGTTTGCTTGGTGATCAGCAGCTGAAACTGAAAGTCAGCTTTAGTTGAAACTTGAGCTAACTTTTTTTTTTAAATTATAGTTAAATATTTTAGAATGTTCGGTTTTTTCAGTATCAATTCATTTTATCACCGATATATCTCATTCACTGACTGCTAATGTATTCAAAAATCTACAAAACTGAGTTACAGCAACGCGTGACCGGATACAGCTGAGTAGTAATATTAAACACTTGTCTAATATTCGTAAAAAAAAAATAACAAATATTCCTGTAAAGCTACATACGTCAAGCAAAAGCTTGGAATCTCAATTTACGTCTAAATATCCGGTGTTTAGCAGTACATGAAGGAATTTCTAAGTACCTACAGTGAAGTTCAAAATAAATTAAGAATAGTGTAGACTCACCTGCATGCCTGGCGTGACCTAGGGTGGCCATTCCAAAACCATCTGCATTTTTTCTTGTTTCCGTTAATAAACAACTGCAACGCTTTTTCTAATCAACTGTTTATCGTTAAACTCATTCATTACCTAGTAAACTCTATATGAAACTGGTTAATAATTAATAAGGAAATTCTAAGATAACGGTTAAAGAAAAGTAATTATTAGTATTAAATAGTAACATTTTTTTCAATTGTTCAACTAATTAGGTTAAGCTATTCGCTAATCCTGCACTTCATTCGAATAATTAGCTGGTGTAAGTAATAATTACCTAATGTGTACTAATGACGATATGGATTATTCTTATAGCGTTCCAACTCTTTTCACTACTTAGCTTAAAATATTTTGTAGTACTCTACTATTCTTCCTCCAGGTAAGTAACAGCAACCCTCCTAAGTATTTCTTTTCATTCCGGTACGATGTAATTAAGTATTGCTCATTATGAAGCATCATTCTTTGTCATCATCATCAGTTAAACCAAAATTATGTGCTAAATGTGTATTGCGTGGAATATGCAATGAATAAGTATTTTGTTCTTTAAAATACTATTAATTACTGTTTTTAAGGCAGGTAGATGCACGTGTATCGTTTATTATTTCAGAGAATGCGCGGCTCAGGACATCTGGATTTGAAAAAGGAACTTACTAACATCTGTGCTGTAATATATTTGTTTCTATTTATTTTAAAATGAACGATCTTCGCAGAAAACATTTGGTACAGATTAAAGTAATACTCAGGTGTGCGTTATCTGCAAGTTTTATGATCCTACCATTGTTGTAGCAGGCTTAGCTGTTTTGCAAAATAAAAAGTCCGAAAGACAATACTAAAGCGTTCTGTTTGAAAATACCGAGACTTGAACCATATGTTGTAATTTAATTTAATATCTTTCCATATTCTCGATCTTTGCCAGTTTGTTTTGAATTCTTTATACCTAGCTGTTATTAACACATTAATTAAGCGGGTAGGTATGTTAACTTAATTACACTGTCGTCTGTGATCTGCCTACTGGAAAAATGTGGACAAAAATTCAATTCCAAAGTTGATCATAACGTTATACATGTATATGTTACAGTCATAGTGATTAAATAGATATTATACATAATGACTGGTCATTATATATAATAACAAAATTGACTAGACAATATGATAAATTAATCACTTCATCCGGATATTATTCATAATAGCGGGTCAAAGTTAGCCAAAGTAATAAATACGGTAAACTTTAAAACAATTTTATTTAATGTAGAATTATTATCTATGGCAATGTTATTTTAATTCTTAATATTAAAAGTCAAACCTCTTGTGTAACTCAAAATGTCACTTGAGCCTTACTTGTAACAATAAATAATACTTATGACTCAGTTAATGAATGTCAGTTCATTTTAAATATTTTATTATTATAGTCTTTAAAGAGAGATAACAAATAGGTACTTTTATTGATCTCTGTGTTCTTTTTTAAATTTTTTTTAATGACTAGTGAGCTTTTCTAATTTGTAAAGTTAAATAACTTTAAAACAATTTTATTTAATGTAGAAGTATTATCTATGGCAATGTTATTTTAATTCTTAATATTAAAAGTCAAACCTCTTGTGTAACTCAAAATGTCACTTGAGCCTTACTTGTAACAATAAATAATACTTATGACTCAGTTAATGAATGTCAGTTCATTTTAAATATTTTATTATTATAGTCTTTAAAGAGATATAACAAATAGGTAGGTACTTTTATTGATCTCTGTGTTCTTTTTTTTTTTTTTTTAATGACTAGTGAGCTTTTCTAATTTGTAAAGTTAAATAACTTTAAAACAATTTTATTTAATGTAGAAGTATTATCTATGGCAATGTTATTTTAATTCTTAATATTAAAAGTCAAACCTCTTGTGTAACTCAAAATGTCACTTGAGCCTTACTTGTAACAATAAATAATACTTATGACTCAGTTAATGAATGTCAGTTCATTTTAAATATTTTATTATTGTAGTCTTCAACGATAGATACCAAATACTTGTATTAATCTCTGTTCTTTTTTGTTGTTTTTAACGGCTTTAAGTTTACTTTATAAAGTTTAATTACATTATAACAATGTTAATTAATGTAGAATTATTATCTATGGCAATGTCATTTTAATTCTTAATAAAAACCTTAACAGTACCTACTTGTTTTATTACATTATCCAAGTCTTGGAAGATATTATATAAAATTGCTAGTTAATGTGATTAATTCCGTGTCAATTATCACTTTATCTAAATTGAGTAGACATTATAAATAATGGCTAGATAATATACATAATATCCAGATTAATTACTTTGGCTGTAACATATATATTAGGTAAAAGGTACCAACAGACGTCTAAACACCTATTTTTTACGAGTATATGTACTCAACTTAAGGTCAAGCTATTAATTCCTAGTTGGTCTCAAAGTTCACTACACTAGCATATGTGCGCGACCATCAGAATGCGCAATCACAAAAATTCAAGTCGAAACGCTTCGCTCCTTGCCGACTGCTGAGTCATCTTCATCTCACGGGGCCATGGGAAGTCATCTTTACTCTACAACTCGGAATTGATACACTCAAATGATTCAAAACACAGTATGCTGCGCCCTCTTTTTTTTAATATGATAAACTATTGTGAAATTTCGGTTATGTTCATTAGTCATCTTTAAAGTATGTACAAACACGATTCTATCCTACTTGTGGTTTCGACTTACATACCTATTTGAATTTGCGTGTCTAAAGTCTATCGACTGACACATCTAAATTGTGTTCCATTCTATTCTAACTCTAGCTAGATTGTAAAGTTTATGGTAAATGCTCTGAGCACCTGTTCAATCAATTTCTCGTAGTCTTGAAGCTAATTGAATAAACGAGTCTCAAACATCGACATTTAGTGGAGAACGCGACCTTCAGACTGTCCCCTTTAGCCGACAATCCCAGCATGCGATTATCAAGCCTTCTATATATCTTGGGCACGCTTTCCAACGAAGATGGCTCGCTACTTTCTGTAAACTTACTAGTTAGACCGGCATTCCATTGCTCGGCGGGCCATTCGGCACGGACCTAACGCGCGCATGTAAAACTATGAGAGACCGCTCTTCCCTTACACACCAAATTATCTCTCTTTTTAATTCACAATTTAATGCTTTAAAATATTCCTTTACTTATGAAAGCCTATTTTTGGTAATATTCTAGTGTTCTTTATCATTACCTGTTATTTTCGAGCACTGATATCACTAACACCTAAAACGTACAACGTGGAAACCCTCTGAAAAGGTTCGTCAACCTTCTTCATTGAAAAGCAATTCATGGAAAAAGGTAGTGAATAGCTATACGTCCCACCGCGAGCTCTAGGTCACATGCAGTGTGGCCAAAGGTCGCACACAGCCATACAAACATACGTGCAAGTAAATGTTAGTATTAGACTTAATTGTAAAACAGGATGTGGTTTCGCGATGCAAACAAAAACCATGTCAAATAAAAGCGTCTTATAAATAATTGGTAACCGAGTTAAATCATATTTATATTTAGAGCTTTTGTTAACCTGCTAAATCCTAGATCATGGTTAAGTGAACTTCAAATTAGAAACAAGAAAAAACGCTAGAGGGAAGCTAAGGTGTATGTATAGTCATGGACATTAAAATATAAAATGTGACAATACATTTTCTAAAACAGTTTAACCCTTACCATTCAAAAAATATGTTAACAACAACTCGTTCTAAATGATCTTAATTACCTTACCTAATTATAAGACACAATCAGCATACCTATTTATGCGGTATATTTTGCTACGTTAATTTGAATTTTAGGAGTATTTTTTTGTTATTTAATTGCTTATGACTACTATTTACGTTGCAAAGAGAAGAGTTACCTATTGGATTCATTGAGATATAGTTCACTTATAACATCATTGAAGCAGTTTGACTAACAACATCTTTTTTACGTAAATTAGACAGAAACCGTTCATTACATAAGTAAATATTCCTGGAATGGACTAGTTTTATAAATATTATAGTAGAGTAACGAAAGGTCGATCGACGCTTCAATAAGATAAAGTGTGGCTTACATTGTTGTTAGTGCGTTTTGTTTAGTTCACATTAACTACAACTGCTCCTAAGCCTGGCTGTGTGCTTCTATTACAGGGCAAAGCTGCATCCAAGCGAACAATTTATTAATTAAACCTATACCTGGTTAATCTTTGCTTGGCTGAATTTCATTTTTCCTACCATCCTGCAACTTTTAATCAAGTTTCTCAATTTATAATTTTGCATGCTTTATAATTTGTGTATATTTTTAACCCCCACAAAAAAAGACTGGAGTTATAAGTTGGATGTATGTATCCGTGTGTCTGTCTGAGGCATTTTAGCTTCTAAACGAATGTACCAATTTCCATGCGGTTTTTTGTTTGAAAGCTGACGTAATCGAGATAGTTTTTAACATATTTGATCAAAACTAGTTCAGCCGTTTAAGAGTTTTATAATAATATTTTTATGTTATAAGCAATAACAGCAGGCCGAGTACGATAGTGACAGCGCCGCGACAACACCGCGGCCTATGTAAAAATGTCAACATTGACAACGCCATAGGGCGAGCAAGTTTTTGCGCGAGACGAGCCGAGCGCAAGTTCGTCGTTTTCGTGCTAGAGCTGCTGCTTTGTCATAAAAGATTAAAACACCTCTTAGACAATGTACCTAAAACTGATTTAAGTCGTTTGACATAAGCCGGTTTTAAATATTGTCTAAGTTTTATTTTTATTTTTTGTGGTAAGGCCCTAAATGTCGAGGGTAATACAACATTTTTAATTTTAGAGTTATCTTCTAAATTCAAAACAATTTGTAAAAAGATTGGCATAAATAGTTGCGATATAAGAATTGATTCGCAGTCTTAGTAGTTTCTACCAACCGAAATAAACAAAACAGCCTTAAGTATAGTGTCTTAAACATTAAAGTAGTTGGATTTAATAAAATAAGGGAACCATAATTGTGGTCTCACGGACAAGGACCTACAAATTTATTGTATCAGAGCAAGGACAATGTAAATTAATTGTAGAATAGATAATTATTTAAAATGTTTGGATAAATAAGAAAATTGGAAAGGTAAGTATAAATATTTTTCTAACACGCAATGTTTGGTATTTGTGTAATAATTCAGACTTTTGTTCTAACATGTATCGGCGCAGCGCACTGTTGCGTAATAATTAACACTGGACTGGTTAAAAACTAATACGTAGCACTTTACGTCGAACCTCGATTTAGATTCTGCAGCTAATATATTAGCGGTCACAAAATCACCTGTTGCCACTCCACACCTGTTCAATAAATATATAACCATCCTATTCCAGCAAAATACTCTCTACCACATAATAAATAAAGCTCAAACTTAAACAAATTGTTGTTTGATCTTCTTTCTTCGATCAAAGTCAAGGTAGCCAAATAAAAGCTCAAAAGCTCTGGTAAAAAAGTTATGATGCATGTAATTAAGAAAAAAATCTTCAAATAAACAATGCAAAAGTGTATAGTAAAAGCTATGTGTTCTTAATCTTACTAATGTAATTATTGGGCATAAATTGTTAAATTAACGTGTTAACCAACTTTTTTATACATAATTTTTTTCGCTATAAGTAATCAATTTTACCGTAAAGCAACTAAAAAGCTGTACAATTTCAGTATTTATAAACCATCCAAGAGAACTTATTAACTATCCTAAAAAGTAAAATGCTTTTCAAGACGTTGTAAGTGCAATAATACAAGGTTCCCTACTTTATGAAAACAACGATAATTTTAAAGAGGAGTTACTTGTTTCATAGTTGACATTACGTATGCACATATATGTACTAACGACAATCGCTAACAGTCTACGACAGTTCTGAAAAATAGTAAATCCAAAAACAGTCAAATGTTACAAATGCCAATAACATGGAAAAAGTACTTCGTAATGAATTTACGACCTATATCCCACCACGGTAATGTTGATCCCGCAGTCAGTTTTTCACTGATTTGTGAACTATTTATAAAATAGTAAGTGCCTTTAACTAGATTGAATTTACATCGATTACTAAAACCACACTAAAACTTAATCGATGATAAGAAAATTGCATAATGCCTCGTTTTAGCACATCATCGCGCAGTTTAGTCTATAATCTTCAACTTTTTAAATAAATGTATAAAATATAATAAAATTAATATTACCTGCATATAGCCTGTATAATTATAAAAATGTACTGTGCAATTGTTTGTTAACCCGAAAAAACTTTAAAAAATACCTTTGTTCGATACAACACTACCTACATTACTACCAACTCCTTTTGTCGCGTCGTCGGTTCAAAAGTACCAATCTTTCTCAAAAAATCTGTACGCGCGTAATTACTTACTTAAGATAAAACTTATCGTACTCGTATATTTTAATAAATTGTAATACTTATTTCACTAATAGTTGATTTATCGTACTTAATTTTGCAAACCCTTCTAGTATACATATTGTTCACTTACCTCAATAACTTTGAACAGCTGTATCTCAGGAACTATCAGGTGTAAGTTTAAGATAATTGGTCTCATTTTGTTGGGAGTTCAGTAGACTTTTATAACTATACAAGAAACTTTTCCCATAAACGAAGTGGGTTTAGGTGTAAAAAAATTCGAAAACTAAAAAAAAAAACTGTAATAAAAAAAACGTTTATTTTTAAAATTTTGGCAACTTTTGAATAGTTGTAACTCATAAACTATTTGGCCTAACAAAACCAAATTAGTCTCATTTCATTGAAAATTATTCTTCTAATAAGTGTGCATAGTAACTTTTGTCGTAACACAGGTCCTTGGGGGTAAAAATTGACTAAAACTAAAAAAGTCCAAAATTTTAATGAATTTTCAAATATTTGACTGTAATCCCGAAGGCTTTCGAGGTCGAAAACTTGGATTTGTCATTACCCGCTTCATCACTACTAACTCATAAAAAAATCAGAACACATTTGATGTAAGGAAAAAAATGCCAATTCGATGGACTATAATAATTAATAACAAAAATGTCTCGGTGCTTTTAATTCCATAGCGCTTTCAAACTCTTCCTCGATTTAGAATGTTGTGTAAGTTTGAAAGGGATGTTTTTATAAAAATATAAAACATCTAGAATATTACAGTTACGTATTTTGTGATCCAAACGATTATATACCTAGGCATTTATTCTGTACCTAGGCAGTTAGTACAGTCAAGAGCAGCTCGAGCTTGACAGTGTGGTTCTACTATCGCCTTTATCTCAATGATTTAAGGTACTCCTGTGTCAAGCTTGATGTGCTCTTGACTGTACAACTGTTTAGTCCGTGTGAGGTGAACATTTTAGGTGAGCATTTGAAGTTTCTTGAGTGCAATGGACAATAAACTAGAAAATACCTGTCAACTTGTCAGAGTGATGATCGTAAAGGACGTAAATTTGCCGGCATAGACGTTCAAAACCACACTCTGCGGTAGGTGGCCTTAGATTGCGGTTTCCAACAATGGATACAAATATTCTTACATCGTTCTTCTTTCAATTTAAATTGTACATTGTTTCCAACATTATGTGAGCAAACCTTTAAATTGTAAGATTTGAATAAAAATCAAATAGAACATATTTGAGGTTGAACGGAAAATACGAGTAAAATACTTCGAACGCTTCACAGTGGTCAACCTCGCCATAAAATATAATTATCATTGTTTTGTCGTGTCGTACTTACATAGAGGTCATACTATAAATATATTATCTAGCTCTTGAATCCGAGTCGAAGACAGAAAATGGAAAAAAATTGAGATCGTATATGCATTAGGAATGAGGTTCCGCCGCGCCGGCCGGTGACAGCGCAACGGCGTGGTCATAAGGTTATCCCTCAGTAATTATAGGTGGCATCCGGAGTGGTGCGGTGCGCCGGAGTCGGAGCAGGTTTGCTCATCTCCGCTTGGCAATACCTGCCTCCATATCGGCCCGGCTTTCACTTTAGCTGCAAACCATTTTAATGTGAGAGGCATTTCGAGACCTAGACTGTGTCTTCATATTTTGTTCGCGTTGGTTTTGTCCACAAAAACAACTTACTAAATGCATTGACTATGAAATATAGTATTTTTTATTAGCTTATGGTAACTCAATTTTTCACATTTATTTGAATATATCAAAATAGATTCTATACATAGTTGTTAAATGGTTTACTAGTCAAATTGATAAAAAGTTCATTTTAACTTCAACTTCACAAACACAAACATCTACGACTTACAACACAAAAGTCATCACATGGGAGAAACTATAAATAACATACAAAAAAAAGTAATATTACTTTATCCACGAGCCCCAAGACGCACGAGGTCTAGAATTCGCAACAACAAACTATTGCAACATCTTTAAAAAGGTAATAAATAAAATAGATCATTTCGTTGCATAAGGCACCCGTCAAGAGATAAAATGTTCCCATATTAATTCTTTGAATAGAGTCGCAACTATCATTAATTTTTTAATTTTCTATGACACCCACATTCAACCACGATTTCGCTAGTAATCTACTAAACGATGTGTCACAATATTAAAAATATTGTCTTCAATTTTAATAAAAATTGTGGCTGTGTTTATGTCAGTTAATATTGGCGTCGTAGAGATTGCAGAGCAGAAAACTTTTAAAATTAAATAAAGGGAAGAAAAGACCACAAATCATGTTAGAATAACAAAAGTTATACACACTCAATTAAAGATGGATTTTTTTTTCAGGTATTATTACGAATTACAATAATCAAAAAACACTAACAGTGTCAAAGAGCAGAGCTCTGTTTATTTTAAACTTTAAATTGTAGAATACTGTTACAATTCGGTTTACATTACGTAGTCATTATGAGTTACAATAATACAGCAATAGTTGCGAAAGTAGTAACTTTCCAACATACACATACATATACTGGGTGAAAAAGAACCTCCTAGCTATATTCAAAATCCTGAACCAGTATCACTCAAAGAACACATTTAAAAAAAAAATATATTTGTTGTAAAATATTTTTTCAATGGGAATAGTTCATTTTTTGCCTAAACGTAGACATTACTCCTACACCAGGCACGCAAGGGGTGCGGGTAGCGCTTGGGGGGGGGGGGGCCTGAGTGGTGTCTACGTTAGGAACCCCCCCCCCCAAAATAAAAATATAAAACAAAACAAAAATTAAAAGTGTTCAGTAAGTGATACTGGTTCATGATTTTCAATAAAGCTAGGAGGTTCTTTTTCAACCTGTATAGAATTGTATTTTACATTTGTAAATTGTATAGTCCGATTAAATGACCCAGTTTCTTTTATTATAAATCTAGCTGTCCACCCGCGACATCATTTTTTTTAAATATAATAACGTGACAATAAGGAACACAAAAAAAAGAATCATCCAAATCGGTCAAGCCCTTCTCAAGTTATAGCATGAGAAAAAGGGGTTAATTTTTATATACATATACTAGCTTTCCGCCCGCGTGGACTTTCACATTTATTTATTTTTTATAAAAAGTATCCTATGTTACTTCTAGTACCTCGGAGAATATGTGTACAAAGTTTCATGATGTTTTATAATATTAGTAAGGATGCACTATAATATTAGTTTTTATTATTAATATTAGTAAGGCGATTGGAAGCACATTTTTAGTAATTACTAACAACTCTTTAAAATCACATACATATACTAACTGGCAAAGAGCCAATCCAAATTGTCCGTCTTTTGTCGGTAAGACCAAAGCTCGAACTATTAGTGACGCGCTCGTTAATCAATCGGAAGCTGCCTGGCCGCAGGCTCTTGCACCACACCACACTCACTCCCTGCCCGCTTCACGAACCATCAAATTTACAAATTTGCGACTTTTTAATGATCCAACCTTAACATTATGAATGTGAACGAGTTTTTGTTTGAATTGTGAGCAGCTGGCGCAATTCCTAAATGGGGTTATCATCGGTTATCATCAATTCGTGCAATTCTAATATTGGGCTAATTTATTGATTTAGTTTTTTGAATTCTCTCTTGGAATTCGATTTTAAAATTCCCCCAGGAAAAAGTGCGTAACGTGGGCGACAGCGGGCGAGTAGATATCTATCTGGTTTTGGGTATAAACTTGTACTTAACAATAAACATTTTTCCTCTTTGACGAAGGTAAAGTGATTAATTTGTATAAGTCGTAATGGTTCATATGTTTATTTAATAACCTTTTTGTGAAACTTGGCATTTTGATTACTACCTTAAGATTTTTTATTTTGCTATTTGCTACTAAAAATTGAGCCACAACCAAAGCAGAGAACAAAATCTACACTAGCATTGCATATGATTGAGATGAAAATACTTCGCTTAGGTTCTCTGAAAGAAGTCTGCAGTACACGGTACAAACATGATGATAGACACTTGCGTGCAGGTATACAAGCATCGTGGCACTTGCGCAGGAATGGATCAAAGGAGAATTTCAGTTAATTACCAGTAGTTAGTACTTTCTCAGAGTAAGCAGAGGCATTTTACAACGTTCCTAAGGTGATTGAATTATTTTATGGTTTCCATATACTAGTGGGTTTAGGAGTATTTTCCATTAGGTTTATAACGCATTTACTTAATGATGTATGTATTGTATAGTGATTTGATAGCACAAGTATCGTGTAGGCAACAGGACAGGAGGGTGCCTACACAGGTTCGAAATGCTTATAGTAGGTAAACATTTTAAGGAATTAACTACTAGGTACTAGGAATGTTTTCATGTGTCTGAATTCCAGCATAAGTTGTTAACCTAACGATAAACTATTAGATAGATCACTAATCAAAAGCCTGGATGGGTAGAATTTTCACATACCTAGGTAGGTAGCTGATATAAATCTTACAACAGCAGGTACACGTCCAATAATTCCTGATTTCTGCAAGAATTAATTATGACGTAATGAATACTTTTAAAAAGTCTAGAAACTGTGGAATTTATTCTGTAGTTTTATTTAGATCGACCGCAAATTTAAGTGAAAAGAATGATTCCCGTTCCTCTTTCGTTTACATACCGAAAAATGTAAAGCATAAGAGGTCCGGAATCACTCTTTTCAACACAAGCCGCTGGTAATTTCGGTCCGGTCGGGGCCCTCCTGAATGGTTACAATAATAAAATGGTCAGTTACACCGAGTTCCATCATTTCACGTATGTGGCGCACGTTCCAATTAGGCGTTTATTACTAATAAATAGTTAATATGCGTGTCCCTCTGTCTGTGGGCCGATAGCACGCGAGTCGATAGGCGATAGACCGAATTATGCCGTGACACCTGAAGATACATACGGGCCGATATCCCTACGAGCTTCTTCCCTTCTTGCTTATGGAGGCAACAGGTGTGGAAACTCACACTAGAACCCAAGAAAATCTGAAGCCAGGAAAGGAAAGGAAAGAAATAAAATACCAGTCTAACCTGAATGAAGAATTCGGTGTAAGCAGCGACGGCAATGTCTAAAAAGATAACATTTTAAGTTTAGATTTGAAATTACTTCAACACACAAGAACCGATATATTGTACTTAACTTTAGGTAAAGTTATTGTTAAAAAGTAACTATAGAAAAATAGGTACCGTGTTTGTAAATCAACTTTGGAGTAGTGAGGACTGACTCAAAGTTTTTTTTCTCCCAACGATTTATCTACGATTTAGGTTTTCGGGTTTACGTTAACTTTAACATACAAATCTCATCCCCGTATGTTTCCATACAAACGTCGAAACTACAAAATCAATCCGTGTTAATTGTTCCATTTTAAAGTCACAGTCCTTACGACATCAAACCATGGCAATCGGTAACGACCGCCCGATTCGTCACACACTGTCAAAAGTATTTCATATAACAACACATGATAGTCGTAAATTCTGTTATTTCATTATAATGTTTCCGAATAACCCGTTTGTTCAATTTTATCGATGTTACATGGCCGGTAAAACCCGGCTAGAATATGTAATCCGTCATAGGCAGTTACATTCTGCACAGACTAGACTAAATACCTCCACTTTATAAACCCCGACAAAAAAGAGGGGTGTTATAATTTTGGCGTGTGTATCTGTGTATCTGTATGTCTGTGTATCTGTGTGTCTGCATGTGGCAACGTAGCTCCTAAACAAATGGACCGATTTGGATCGGTTTTTTTTTGAAAGCTAACGTAATCTAGATGGTTTTCAGCTATATTTATTTTAAATTGGTTCAGCCGTTTAGAAGTTATGTCGGGGGTGAAAGAATTTTTAAATTTTAGAGTTATAATTATAACACCTTGAAATTTATAGAGCCGAGGTTTACCGAACACGAACTTCTTCGGTTATTTGCTAAAGATCAATTCCTATAATCACAAAATCAAATGTATAAATTGTATAGAAATTAAAAAGCAGTAAAGTATCGACAACAAGCAATAAAACATAAACAGTGATACCAAGGCTTTATCAGATTATGTAAATATTTTCACGCCATAACTTACACTATTGCACAACATAAAAGTATCTTATAACGAACTTGTCATTAATTAAAATAAACTGCCCCTCTGCCATACAGTAAACGAACAAGAAATTTGACCCGAGACCACTTTTAAATTATCTGAAAATTTGACATCGCAACAAATTGGATTCCGAAACATTTATCTAGAAAAAATCTGTAATAACATCGTCTCAGTATAAATTAACAAATCACTTTTTATATAATAAGCTTTGACCTACTTGCTACACGATAAGAAACACTATTCTTATGGTGCATAAGGTTCACTTCAATCTCGGTAAAAGTAAACTTGAAATATAACTCATACAACGTGGCGGCTTCTCTATCGGTTCATAGCTTAGTATTTACGTAGAATTATAAATATTCAGATATTTCATTGAGATTGCAATAATATCCATATGATTTTACAATTGAAATTACCTATTCTATTCTCCTTGGAGATTTGTAGTTATTTATGCATAGTCACACTTTAAATCGCTTATTGTAATAAAAACAGTTTCAACTGCAATTTATTGCCTTGCCATCGCTTGTGTCAATTGTCATGCATACTGTAAAGAGATTTCTCACCGGTTAGCATATTGTATTTTCTAGACAGTGTGGTTTGTCGCTGCTTAGCGGTGTTTATGTGTATAATCCGAGCCGTATCTACATATTTCCGAGTTTCCGAGGCACGTTCCATCCCGGCCGCTGTGACCTGGGGTCGAGCTTTCTACGGGCCCCTACGCCGTCAGGCGACGCGTCACTCAGTAATTAATGGTCGACGGGACCCTAAGAAAGCGGCTTGTCTGGTGTCTCATCCGTTTGTAAACACGCTAATCCTAATTCCGGTCTCTGGATTTTATTATGTCAATTTAGCAGATGTTGGTTGGACAAGAATTTAAATTGCAACTTAAAACCCTTTTAGGGACGTCTCTGATACCAATCGCGACTTGTAGTCATTATTATGTACCTCCAGTCACTACCATACATCATTTGAATTGCTTTGGAGTAAATTAATGTAATAAAACATAGACACGTTAATGTTTATTGTAAGCGGAATTTATGACGCAAATCCACGTTATTCGCTCATCTCGGAGGTCCTAACGTTGCTGACCTGCCGTTAAAACTTGTTCATAAACGCATCTTTATTGTAATGGAATGCAATCACTATAAGGTTGCATCACCGCACTATTACAGCCGACACACCCGTAAAACTACTTGCAAGACGACTCTACTACCTACGAACTGATTCAATTACTTACATTTACTAAAAGGTTTAAAGTAAGTAATTGGTTATTTATGTTCTGTAGTAAGGCACCAGCCTTGGTTCTAGATCACGAAAAGTCATTCTACTACATGCTGTTATATTAGTTCTAGAGATTTTTGGGTGAATAAATTGCAAAAATAATGTAACAATGACTGTAAAAAGATGATTTACAAAAACATTGCCGATTCCACCTTAAACTTGTCTTATTTAACTACAAAACAATAATTACCTTGAAAGAAGACTACACTGAAACTTCTTAACTTACGAGTAATCCTCTCACTCTGTTCTCGATTGTAAGGGCACTTGTTTGAAAACTACTATTCGAAAGTGCTATGAATTCTGAAGGTATCGGTTTAAGTATCGAGATGAGAATGTAATGAGTTCATGTAAATAACAGTACCACGTTTGTTGCAAGTGAATGCTCGTTGCGTAACACTGCATTCTTGAGTTCGCCAATGCGTAAGCGTAACTGAAACTCAGGTAAATTGTACCACTAAATCGCTTTAAATTGAATCTTGAGTATTAATTATTAAATTTTAATATAATCGTAATTGTCGTTTCTGCAAAGTATTGATCAGATTTCGATTCAACGTTTTCGAAATGGTTTTTTTAAATCATATTTTTCGCGTTATTACCGAAATCATTGTTCTTATTTCTGTATAGGTATTGATGGATGCAATTGGTAGAAAAGTAACAAAGCTATTGTATGGACGGTGTTTGGTTAAAGTACCCAGCATCTCTCTTACTGGGAACCATATCTGCGTCAAGCACTCCGAATGCATCTGACGTGAGCAATACACATTATTAACATTATGCCATAGACATAAGGCCTGAAGTCGTAGTGGAGTGATGTACTTTTCTTCTTAAGCGGTGAATGTCAGACGCACAATGAAATAATGAAATTGTTCGCGCCTGCGCATGCGCACGGGCTTTCTTCTTGTTACTGTTGATGTTCGATTGTTTGGATCAATTAGCTAATGGATTAGATGTAATGTATTCAATAAAACTTTCAGTGTAATCAATATGTGTTACTATAATATAGCGAGTGAATTTGAAAGTTGGATTATTGATTTGGCATTTAGGGAACCTGATATCATTTGGCGTAATGATAATAATATAAGAAATTCGTGTAGTCAACTATATACTAGTTTTAAAAGAGTGATATGTTTATGTCTTTTCATTTGTTTTTTTAATTATTTCGGTGCATCTAAAGGTTGAGAAACAATGCTTGGCTAAGTTCATACATAGAAATAATACTCGTTTTCTAGGTTTAGGTCTAACTAGGGCCTTTGTATTTACGCAACTGCGTTTCTAGTAAATCGTATGGAGATTAGAGATATGATCTGCAACATGCATTCCTACCTTTATGTTTTACTACTGTAGGTACTCATATATATATTATATTAAGCGGTTCGTATGTGTGTAAATGTATTCATTTTCATCGTATTGTTTTGTAGACCTAACAATCTATGTCTTCAACTTAAAATTTGAATATTCAAATTGACATGAACCCCCTGACCTATTTTTCTACTTCCAGGTCTCAAAGTTATCAACTCGAGATGATTTTTCACACAGCTATTTGGAGGAATGGACATTGATATTGTCTTCTTTAGGAAAAGCCAGAGCAGAGAACTTTTTTAATTTAAACAGCAAGGGGCGACTTTCATATCAAGGGTAACTTTCTGGCAGCTAGGATTTTGCGTTGTACATTTGATTGGCAAGTGCTGCAACTAGTACAGCATGTGATTGCAACAGAACAAAAATGTAACACTTGTAGATCGCAATACTTGGCTTATCAAAGTCTTCCTTTATTTGAAAGTCACCCTACGTCTACGGTAATTTTTTCGGGTTCCGTACCCAAAGAGGAAAAACGGGACCCTATCACCTATTCAACATTCAAAACGTTTATTTGACATACACACTACAACACAACAACAAAAATCAAATAAAGGTATAAACAACACAAAATAAAAATAATAACAACAAATTAAAAGAAATTAAAAGTAAAAATATAAATTAAAATGAATGAAGTTGTGATGTAGTGCGATGACAAGCAGGACTCACCTCAGCATGTGTTGCAGCAGAAGCCGCAACGCTGGTTTTCAGTTGAGCCCTAGGAACACTCATTTATGTGTACTTACTTATTCCTATTAATAAGGCTCCGCTGTCCGTCCGTCCGTCTGTCACCAGGCTGTATCTCATGAACCGTGATAGTTAGACAGTTAAAATTTTCGCAGATGATAAATTTCTATTGGCCCTATAACAACAAATACTAAAAACCCGAATAAAACAAATATTTAAGGGGGCTCCCATACAAAATACGTGATTTTTTGCCGCTTTTATAAAGATAATGGTTTTTATGGAGTCTGACTCGCACTTGGCCGGTTTTATAGGTAATGGTACGGAACCCTTCGTGCGCGAGTCCGACTCGCATTTGGCCGGTTTTATTTAAAAATATTTCTCTGTACTGTACTGTAATCGCTTAACAATGTTGCTGTAAATAAATAACTAATAATATAATAATTAAACAAACGTTAACAGTATGCTTTTTAGTATTGAATGAATGAATGAAATATACTTTACTGCACACCAGAGACAAACAAAAGTAAATCAGCATAAATAAACAAGCGAGCAAAATGTACAAAAAGGCGGCCTTATTACTAAGGTAGCAATCTCTTCCAGGCAACCTTTATTTAGTTTTATTAGTTTTTTGTCACAAAGGTATGTATAAACATCTTACACATTAACAACAGCCGGTTTGGTCGGGTGGTAGTGACGCTGCCTCTTGATTGGCGGGTCCTGGGTTCGATCCCCAGTCGGGGCAAACATTTGTGTGAAAAGCAGATGTTTGTTCTCGGGTCATGGGCGTTTGTGTTTGTCTTTATGTGTGTTCCGAGGGACCCACGACACAAGGGAAAACCTTAGTGTGGGCCTTTGAGTGTGTAGCGTTTATTTATTTTATTTATTTAAATGTAGTCGTAGTACATGTATCTGCAGAAAGTTTTAATAACTCTAAAATAAATAAAAAATGTAGGTACCTGCCACCCCCGATATTAATCACTTAAAACTCTAAAAGGCTCAATCAATTTTGATCAAATAAAAGTAGAACCATCTTGGTTACCTACGTCAGCTTTCTAACAAAAAAACCGTATAGGAACGTATTAGAATCAGTCCATTCGTGTAGGAGCTCCGATACCACAGAGAGACACACAGAAACAGACACACTCGTCAAACTTATAACGCCCTCTTTTCTTGTCGGAGGTATTACATGACGTAGGTACCTACCAGGTTAAATTTATTCATTGTTTTATCAAACTAAGCCAAGGACTACAAATTGTTATCATGCGGAAACTAGAATAAGTGGAGTAAAATTAACCGAACGTGAGGCTCTAATAACATTAGCTTCATTGGTTAGAGTCTAACCAACGGACTAACCGTTAGGCCGTTTGGTTTTCAAAAAGCTGCAATTCCTTTAATAACTTAACTCTATTTCTAGAAGACATTAAGGAATATTCTGTTATACAGGAGGCGCAAAAAGACTTGGCAGAGGGGGCAAAAAGACGGGACTCAAGACGCTGCTGCCCATAGAAACACAGTCATCACAATATGACACCAAACGGTAAGATGGCGCTGCTCAAGACCACTTCACGGCTTTGTCACACGAATATTGTAGGTAAAGGCGAAAGTTTGTGAGTGTGTGTTACTTCTTCACGCTCGTTTGAGCGTGAAGAAGTACTGGACCAATTTTGATGAGAAGGCTGGACCAATTTTGATAAAATTTGGTATGGAGGTAGCTGATACCTTGAATTAACACATAGGCTACATAATTTTCCGAAATTCCCGCGAAAGCGAAGTCCCGGGCGATCTTGAAAATCGCAAACGACTGTTCAGTTGCTCACACAGAATGAAGCGACTGCCCGCCGGAACAAGGAACCCTGAATCGCATTCTGTGTCAGGGGTACTACGGTTACCACACCTAAGTTTGAGCTCAACGATGCCACAACTCACCGTTTGATCGCATTTAATTCTTGCCTTCCGGATCATGCACTTAATAACTTTACTACTTACAGATGGGTTTATTAATATGTATGAATAACGCGGTGAAATAAAATTAAACAATTATAAGCGCTGACGGCTGGTTTGGTCGAGAGGTAGGGCGCTGCCTCTTGATCGACGGGTCCTGGGTTCTATTCCCAGTCGGGGCTAAGACTTGCGTACAAAGCAGATGTTTGTTTTCGTTTCGGGTAAAAGTCTGTCTTTGTGTATGTTCCAAGGGACCCGCGACACAAGGGAAACCTTAGTGTGGGCTTTTGAGTGTGTGGAGTTTATTATGACATCATTATTATAATACGTACATAAAATGAGTATTGTTAACATTCTTAACACCTAATCTGAAAAATATATTTAAGGAAAGAAAGCTTTTTAGTGTAGAGATTTGAGTTTGGCCTTGACCACACTCTAGCTCAGGGGTGATGATTTGTCGAGGATGTAGCAAGCTCACCCAGAACATGCCTGTACACTCGATTTCAAAGAGATTCGGCATTCGGATTATATGAGGCAACATGTAAAAAAATGATCCAAAAAATAGGCAAGCATATTTTGAAAAGCTGGAGAGTGTCTAAGGCTACTTTTATCTCGCGAATAAAAACATAAACATAATACACAAACACACACAAATGATAAAATACAAGAAATAATAAAAGGATGCAATAAAATATTTCACTAAAGTGCCCATATTTATGTTTACGACCACTAATTGAAGTTTCAGATCGTTTTAAGCTACCAACCTAGACCTACTTGAATAGATAGGTGCATACAATTGAACATTAGACTACTCATGCTAACCTTAACGTCACCCTTATTCCTCTTGCAATAGTTAAGGTTTTCGTGGAGCAGTGTTGCTGTCTGTACATTACTTAGTATTATTGGCTAATATCCTGAAGTTATTGGCCTCCGAACAAGGCTAAGAGAAAATCTTCAATGATATATCAAATATTTTTTAAACAAAATAATGACTCGAGTGAAAACTAAACAGGGCGTTCAAGAACTATCCCATAAGAAAGAAAAGTATTTTAATAGAATATTACTTTTTAACCGACTTAAAAAAAGGAGGAATTTCGACTATATATAGTTTTTTTTTAAATGTAAGTATGTTTGTATTATTTGGAACTATCTTTCCAAATGCTGTGACGAGTATGAAGGGATTTCATTATTCTTATTTTTTTGTCTTATCCTTGTAAAGACACGTTTTGTTACGTCTTATCTATTGTTGTTAATTTTTAATTTATATTCTGAACTGATGGTTTTCCCGCTAATTTAATATGTAACAGATATTTACCTAGTGAAATAATAATTCAATTAATTTTTAAACTTCAATAATGCATTCAGAGATTTTAAAAAATCTATCAGAATAAAAAAACGACGCTCTTTTTCTTTTATTGAGCGGGTTTAATTCCAATTCGGTTGTTAAAAAAAATTAAATGCAGTTCGGCTTATTCTTAAAAATCGAATTAAGTCATCGTTCATTCGATGTCCTACCTAGTACCTATTTAAATTACTTCCTCTTTTTGTGGTCGTGGAACAGCCTGTATACGTATATTGAAAATCATAATTTATAATTAAATGCCACTGTAGTCCAACTTAAAACTGAAATAATTTATAACAATCCTGTAGATAGTTAAAATCAGTGTGGCATTGAGCATGTTTATACCTACCTACATTTATATAAGTTTCTACTATTGTTTGAGTGATTAAATGCAATGACTGTAATAAACCTTTTTTATTTATTTTATAATTAGCTTAATTCAATTTGAGTCAAAGGTCATCTCTTTCTTCTCATACTGTACTAGTACTGACTGAACCAATTTTGATCAAACTAAACTAAAAACCTTCTATATTACCTCAGCTTACAAATTACATACGCTCACGCCTGCTATCCCATACGGGATAGGCAGAGCATTAGTAGTTCAGAACCACTTGATGCCACGTTTGACATAAATTCTGAGGGTTATTAGATGGAACATGAGTATAGTGGTGAGAGGTTGTCAGCCTTTTGCCCACAATACAGCACAACCCTCGCGATCTTATTACGTCAGCTTTAAAAAAAAATTGTTTAGGAGCTACGATGCCACAGACATACACACAAAATTAAAGATGCCAAATTAGCGCACCAAAGTATACAACTGCCAATAGACTAGGTCTGAAGCCTTTGAAAATGGTAAAAAGTGAAAAAAAAATAGTAGGATGAAACCCATTGGAAAAGGAAGAGATTATAACAAAAATGAAAGGAAAAATAGTTTACGGGCGATCTGAGGTCGAGAAGTGGAGGGGTCACCCCTTTAAGGGTAAAAAACTGTTTATCTCAGTTTTCGGCAAAACTGCAAGTCTTATGAAAAAAATTGAAATGGAAAAGGTGTACTCGTAGGTAATAAAAATATCTACAACTTTTGCATTTACACTTTTTTCACATATTATAACCTCAAAATTTATTTAAATTGTGAATTTATGTGTGATCATGATTAACTTTCCGATGGTGGAGCATAAAAGTAATTTAAGGGTTGCACTGCACATATCCGTCCGTCCTACATTTTTCGTAAAATTCAACAACTGAGAAACTTCTATCAACTTTCCGTGAAACAAAAGACCTTTAACGTTTCAGACATTCTTTTATTTCCCGACTTATGTCATCCCAAACGAATGGCAATATACAAGGTGTTTCAAAAAAAAAAACAAAAAAAGTAATTCCAAAATTTTATATTAAAAGTGAAATAGTCGCAACTCTAGTAATTAGTTGCACGGTTTGACATCTTTCAAAATGAAAGTTTCATATAATTAGTATAACATACTTGTCATATTTGTAATAGAGCTGCGCAATAAGCTAAATTTTAATTAATTTTGAATTATCTTTTTTTTTGGTTTTCTGAAACACCTTGTAATAGGGAATGTGCATGATTTTTTTTATTCAAAAAATTAATCCTCATTCATGTAATAAACAGATTAGTAAAAGAATTTTTCGTAAAACTATGAAATTAACAAAGATATAAGCCATCGAAGATTTATTTCTATCTCTTTCTAGCAAAGCGAAATTTAACTCGGAGTTTATATGGCCGTAGTGACATGTGACGTCACAGTCCATGTCGGATCTCTCTGTCTAATCGGTGCGCAATTAATAGTTTTAAATGCTTTTATATCGTCCGTATTTCTTGGCCGATTTTAATTTTAATTTCACTTTTAGTTATCTCTACTACGGTATTTTCATATTTCTTCTATATCTATACATATTATAAAGAGGAAAGATTTGATTGTTTGTTTGTTTGTTTGCGTCGAATAGGCTCCGAAACTACTGGACCGATTTAAAAAAAATCTTTAACCATTAGAATCCCACATTATCCGGGATGGATATAGGGTACATGATTTTCCCGAATCCCCAAGGGAACGAAGTCCCGCGCGGGAAGCTAGTTGTTAATGAATGTGATTAAAAAAATTAATGCATGTTCCCTATTCAATAGAATCAGTTACATAACCCTTTTGACATCTTAAGTTTTTTTACGTAGATAATGTTTCAAATATTATGATTATGATCCAAAAAGGTTTGTTACGTTACGGTATCGTGCGGTTCAAAAATACCGTATGACAAAAGTTATAGAGTACATTGTTGATCATTTACGTCCTGCCTGTCTCTACCTGTACGAATTTAACAACTACCTATGCTTTCGTGACTATTAGGACCTACTTACTTATTTATATAGGGGCGACGTGCCAAAATAAATAACCTAATAACTAGGTTACCCACCTTGCTTGTGCTTAATAGACTAAATTCTTTCTAGTTAATTGAGGCCACCCGGAGGGTATCAATGGGCTTTATTGCTTCGTCCACGTCATCCGTCTGCCAAAATAGTAACACAACATTATAAGTAAGTAGTTTTAACCGACTTCAAAAAAGGAGGAGGTTCTATGTTGGACTGTATGTTTTTTTTTTCATATGTACCTATGTACACCGATTTCTCCGCCAATTGTGGATCGATTTTCAAAATTCTTTTTTGTTCGAAAGAGTATACTCCAAAGGTGGTCCCAAATAAATTTTAACGAAAATGATTCAGCGTTTTTAAAAAAAACAAAAAAAAACTACAAACCAGAATATCATCTAAATAAATGAGTGACATTTTCGTTTGTAGTTATCTGCTGATAGGTATTGTAGTCTGCAAAAAATAACTTTGTGCGAACTATCGTTGGGATTGAAGTCGGGACTCATACGTTTTTGTAACGTGGAAAATTTATTATTACTAACTTTGTAGTAATCGCTTTAGTTATTGTAAATCTAGGATTCCAATTTGGCTGCAAGTCGGTTGACTTTGTTCCTAAGTTACTCTAATATAAGCTTAATATGTAACCCGTTGTTTTTGGGACAGTTTTAAAGCTGAAGTAGATGTTACTGTAGCAATTACATGTACAGTTTATTATTTATGTTATTTAAACTATTTTTATACACCATTGTTGTCTAAAAGAAAGGCTAAACACTCATGCATGTACTCTTAAGGAAATATAAAATAAGTGTATCTGTTGGTTTAATTGTGATGACGAAACAATGGTATTAAACCATGTTAAATAGGTAAATATGACGGCTATTATTGACTATTCATTGAGTTGCACTTCAATTATTAATAAAAATTTAATTGTCTGAGTAGACACGTTACTGAAACCGGCCAAGAGCATGTAGAGCCACGCGTAGTGAAGGGTTTCGTAGTTTATATACAGGTTAATGGACAGAGGGGGTGATCCGCGCGCCGGGTCTTTCCTGGTCCAAAGACTCTCCATCGCGATTCAACGCGGTAACGCTGCGAGCGTGATGGGGACCTTTGCTCCGGGTGAGACTCGGGCCGGATTTTGACTTGAACTTTTTGTTTCAAATTTAATTTTATTAAGTAGTTTTTAAGTTTTGACATGTAATTAATTGAACAAAATGTAAAAAGTTACCTAATAAAATAATCATTTAAAATGTCAAAGCATTAAATATACAGGTTGAAAAAGAACCTCCCAGCTTTATTGAAAATCCTGAACCAGTATCACTTACTGAACACTTTTTTTGTTTTTTTTGGTTGGAGGGGGGGGATTTTTTTTTCCTAAACGTAGACACCACTCGGGCGCACCCCCCAAGCGCTACCCGCACCCCTCGCGTGCCTGGTATAGGAGTAATGTCTACGTTTAGGCAAAAAATTAACTATTTCCATTGAAAAAATATTTTAAAAAAAGTTTTTTTTCATAGCTGTGTTCTTTGAGTGATACTGGTTCAGGATTTTTAATATAGCTAGGAGGTTCTTTTTCACCCAGTATACATGACCGACCATTACTCGTTAACTTGAAAGCCACCCTATGTGAAAGTTAACCTTTCAATTTCTCTTCATGCTCTACCACTGTGTTTTTTAAAGATTTTTAGCGGCAACGGTTTAGCTGATAGAGTGAAGGATACTTGAATCTAACAAAATGGTCACTTCGAAAATAAAACAATGGCATTTGAGAGTAAAAAAACATCATCCCTTTTACTTTTTACTTTTACGTAAAGTTTTGATAACGTTTTGTTGACGGTGTAATCCTGCCAGATTTCAGCAGGGGTCTGAGAAAGACAGCGGACGAACGGACAGACGGACGTGGCGAAACTATATTGGTACAACGGTTTGTACGGAACCCTAATAACGCAAATTGGATTATAATCCATCATCTATACTAATAATATAATATTATAAAGAGGAAAAATTTGATTGTTTGTGTGCATTGAATAGGCTCCGAAACTACTGGACCGATTTGAAAAAAATCTTTCACCATTAGAAAGCTACATTATCCCCGATGGAAATAGGTTACATAATTTTCCCGAATTCCCACGGGAACGAAGTCCCGGGAGGAATTCTAGTTATAAATAAACCTATGCTCCAGTCTCGAAGCTAATTGAAGCTGACACAGAAATGTTTAAAACTAAAACAGAGAAGCGACAGACATCAGCAAGCCAATTCTATTACAAAACTCTCTTACCAGCCCCACCGAGGGGCACGGGCCTCCCTTCGAAACACAAAGGGGATTTAGGCCATAGTCCACCACGCTGGCCAAATGCGGGTTGGTGGACCGCTCGTCTTTCGAAAATAAATTTTCTTGGACCAGCGGGTTTCATCACGATGTTTTCCTTCACCGTTGAGCAAGTGATAATTAGAAATCCGTACATAAATCCGAAAAAACAAATGTAGTTTTAGTAAAAATTACAAGTCTGGCTTATTACCAACGGGCTATCACCGCTGCAACTGCGCATTTGTGGCTGTAATTTTTGACGTGACGTTGATCTTTTTTTAAAGGCTTGGAGTAACGAGGTTTTATAGCTATTTGTTCCATATAAACCAGGTTCTTCCGAGCTATAAAAAAAAATGCCAATGAGTTGCTCAATTAAAAAAAAAAGAAAAAACACGTCATCATCGCCTTGCAGTGCAGGAGCAGTTTTATAATAGAATTGGCCTGCAGACTAGTTATACTATAGGTACCTATAAATGGTGACGGAGGTCACTTTTAATGCGTTTGTTACAGTGTCGAACGGTTTCTAAATAAAACTATAAAACGCCATACACTCAAAGGCCCACATTAAGGTTTTCCCTTGTGTCGTGGGTCCCTCGAAACATACATAAAGACAGACACAAACATCCATGACTCGAGAACAAATATCTGCTTTTTACACAAATATTTGCCCCGACTGGGATTCGAACCCAGGACCCGTCGATTAAGAGGCAGCGCCACTACCACTCGACCAAACCGGCCGGTTTTCGTAGTGAAACTGCATATTACCCTGTCATACTGTCGTCAACCTTAAAATACCTACTTAATTCCTATTTATTCTTCCAATAAAAAGTCGTTATATTTACTTAAATTGATCGAATGAACGCCTATTGGCTGACAGGTTAGTGTTTAATATATGAACAATATGCCTACAAGGCGGCCGACTATAACAATATTAGTCATATCAGTGAATGCAATTGAATAACGATGACGTAGAGGTTGAAAATACCGCTCTAGCGCTGGCTGGTCCACAGGGGCGGGGCCTCTCGGACCAATACCGCCCAGTAGGTACTTATGATATGAGACCTACCTACACATATCAAGTTCCCTATTTGTCACCCTGATTGATTTGACCGTTGGCTCACTTCAGCCTTAAACTGGGATATCTACCTCTCACCCAGCAGACGCGAAAACATTAGGAATTGCCGCATTTGTTGGTCTCTGCGGCAACTCTAAAAGAGTTCAAGTAGGTAGCTATAGGTACATACAATTAAAGTGTGATAAAAGATATTAAATGTACCCTATTCATTTTATTAAAATTTGTCATTCCCTCTATCAAATTGATAATAACTCTTAAATTAAAAAAAATGTATCGCTTATAACTTATAACTTTTAAACGGCTAAACCAATTTTGATCAAATATAAGAACTATCTCGATTAGGTACGTCACCTTTCAAACAATAAAAAACCGCATCGCAGTCGTTCCTTCGTTTAGGAGCTACGATGTCACAGACAGAAACACAGATACACAGACATACAGATGCACGGATACACGCATCAAACTTATAACTATAACACTCCCCTTTTTTTGTCGGAAGTTAAAAATAAACTCTTAGAGGACATATTTTCATAAGATAAACAACAGGTTACAATGTAAAGGTAGTGCCCCTGTCTGTACAACATAGGTACAGTCTAACAAAGAGTCCGGTTGTCATGCTACCATACCATACTCTATGTACATTTACTACGTGCCCCTGCAAACTGCACTTTTTGTCAGACTGTACAACCAGAATCATTTGAAGTTGGAACTATCGGCTAGAGGCATTACAAGAAGATGGTAAACGTAGATGTAATAGAAACTCTACAGTACCTAGATACCTACCTACCTCAGAACCACATCTTAAATTCTCATCTGTCAGTGACCACCTTCTTCCAAATTGCCCCATAATGAAATACCTAGGGCCTGGTTTTTGAAACAATAGAATTCCAATTCGCATACGAATTGACAAGATTTGTATGAGATTCTCATGCGAATCTTGTCAATTCGTAAGCGAATTGGAATTCTATCATTTCAAAAATAGGTACGTCTCCTAGTTACCTGCCTGACAAAATTAAACGTAAATCCAAACTTAAAATATCTTTATTTTATAGAACACTTAGGATGTTACTTAAAATAAGTCAAAATTACTATAAATTCATACAAACATACATTAAAGGATTTAAATACATAGGTACATACACATTTTTTGTTCTTTTACCCTACTGACTACATATAAATAGAATTGTATTCCTAATTAGGTAGGTAGGTAACATAGGATTGTTTTTTTTTTAAAAAAAAGGGTTTAATTACAAGTACCTAGGTACCTAAGTTGTAGGACTGCTTACAATTTACATAGGTAAAAATAGGCAAATACCTACTTACCTACCTACTTGCGCGCTTCATAAAAAAAGTTGAAACTTACAAAAAAGTTTGAAAGTTCCCAACTTCTCAAACAATGAATGGTTTGCGTTGAGGTGAAAATTATTTTGGAAAAATACATATGCCTACATTGCCTACATAGTGAGATCCGTACTTGCTACTTTTTACATGGCACGTGTTCGTTTGCTTGCGTACAAGACGGCTGTTTTCCGTGTATTTTCTGCTTGGCTGGGTGTCGGAGGGAGCGGGGAGCACCGGCCGGCAGATGCGCTGCTCAGCGCCATCTCTCGGCCGCCGTCGCTACACGCGCCAGGTGCGCGCTGCCCGCACCGCGCGGCCGCCGCCCTCAGTCCGCCGTCACGCGCCGTCACGAACACACGTAATCACGACATCCACTCGCTGCCGTTCACATGCGACGCGCGCGTTTCGAACGTAGTGCACGACCGGTTCGCCGCAGCCGATGAGCGCAACCAGTGACACCCCAATACTTGTGCTGTGGGACTTGCAGTGAATCGCTCTGTAAAGACATGTGTGTGTAATGGATTGCTGCAGGGTTTCCTTTTCTGTGTGCTGACGACCGCCGGGCCTAGGCCGACGCGGTCGCTGTGTATGCCCAGGCGCCGCTAGACGCGCCAGCATGCGCGCCCCCGCGGTGCTCATCGCCCTGCTAGGGTTTCTGCCCCAGGTACTGATATTGACACCGGTTACAAAACCGCGAATCCCAGTGTTTACGTTTAGCTTGTAATTCAAGCGAGAACACGCTGTGAAACCGCGTAGGTACCTAACTACGTAAACAACAAGGTGCACAGAGGCCTCGAGGAGAGTGCTACTTTCCCACGAGCGTGGCGGCCTGCTGGCAAGTCCAGATCGTCCTGGATAGTCGAGGGCTAAGTGATCTCTGCAAGAGTCGTGACCGGGCCGGAGCCTGTTCGCTCGACTCGAAGACGCGCCTGTGTGTGTTCAATACGTTTACCGAGCAAACATAGTTAGGGTACATAGTTATAAAGAAAGTTCAGGTTTTAATACGGCCGACGCGCGGGGTCAGCTAGGTCGCGAGCCTCTTCGTTTTAAAATTAGATGCATTCCGAGCCTTTGCAAGTGATGTTAACTCCAAAAGAGATTAATCCGCGACGATTCGCTTGCACCCAAGACGGGAATAACTTTTCCAGACGCCTCAGGCGCGATGCGTAGGTATTTCGGGCAGGGTTAGTAGTTCGATCAAGTTAACATCATCCCTTGTTTACTGTTAGGTACATAGTTACATACCTAGGTGAAAACCTATTTAACTAAGCTTTGTGTTTACGCATAGGTACCTACATAAGTAAATCATTTAAATCACCAATGTTATTGCCAACAATAGTGTACCTACCTAAATTGACCTATAGACCTCAAAATGTGTATCAAGAAAATTTTATGGTATGGTATAGATGTTTTATAAAAGTGCCTATACCTCGTCACTAATAGAAAAAATAATTAAATCTAAAGATAGGTAGATAATTTTAATTTTTCCCAGAGTAAGTTACTAGGAACCTACCTACCTACCTACTATCAGTAGTCTCTGAGACAATAAGTGCCTCAAACAGTCTCAAAGTTTCTTTAGAGTTTTATAGTGGGTTTCTGGTACAGTTTAGGTAGGTATTACCTATCTACTCTACCAAATTGAGACTAATTAGTTATTTAATGAAGTCATCAGTAAAAATTCAATAAATGGCCTAAATTTTAATTTGCTGCCCCATTCAAGGTTATGTTATCCCTAAAATTACCTACCTTTACTTAATACCTACTTTATACCTACCTATTATTCATAACCAAAGTTTGTTGCCCTATTCCGTGCGAAGTTATTTCTTAGTTACCTACCTACCTACCTACCAACTTTGATAGAAACTTTTATAACTTATTTAATTTATTGTAGGTATAAACCAATATGAACACCACTTAATTAATTACCTAGGTAACTAACTACCTACCAGTACTTAAGTAAATACGGGTCCTGACTTAAGGGATTTCATTTATTAGATACCTAGTAGGTAATTAATTTGCTTTCAAGTTTTAAATACCTACCTAATTAACCTGCCTTATTTATTTAACAAGGTAGAGTTCCATTATTGTAGAAATTTAGAAACCTAATCGGCGTTCTAAGTTAGGTTAACGCATCAGGTAGGTAATTAAATTTTTGATTCAAGTCTGTTTTTATTAAGCACTAGCTTTCCACCCGGGACTACGTTTCCGTGGGAATTTGGGAAAATTGTGTAGCCTGTTACTCAAGGAAAATGTAGCATTTTTGAAATTGGTTCGGTAGTTTTTGGTATTATTCGTTACAAATATAAAAAAACATTTATCTATATGTACCTACCAGGATGTATTAATGTATATTAATTAAATTTGTTGCTCTGTTTCACGTAGGCGAATAGGTAGGTTACAAATAAAGACATTTCACATTCGTAAAAGAGATACCTCCTAAGATTTGTAACAATTTACAATAGATTAATAGTTATTACCGACTTACCGAAATAGGTACCTAGAATATATAGATGTAGGTATTCAATACTTACGTATATACCTACTACCTACCTATGCACCACATGACTAACGATTCATGAAGCATTGACAGACATTTTTTAAAACTCTATTGAATATGCATAACATAATTGAAAGATACTTAATATAGAATATAACAGGTCTGTTAATTTATGATATTGTAAAGCCTTCACTATATATTATTATTAGACGATAGGTAGGTATTTGATACATAATCGTAACCTATACCGACATGCTTACCTTCTTTCTTAAAACTATATACTTCTCAATACCGATACGGGTAAGGGGGCGTCCATTAATTACGTGAGGCGTTATGGGGGGGAGGGGTCGGGCCGGATCTCACAAAATCTCACGTGGGAAGAGGGGGGTCTCTGCAAATATCACGTAATATTTTCCCCAAAAACAGTGTAACATTGCGAAAAGCTAAATTAAATGAACTAAACCATCTTAGACTATTCATGAGTTCCCATGGACTGAATTAGAATGATTATTGCCTTTAAGGTTTTATTTTATTCGATTATTACAAACTTAAAAATATTTATGCAAACTATGTTTTTTTAAATAAATCACAATTAACGTTTTTACACTAAAACCACGCATTTTCATAAAACTCACGTGAGATATGGGGGGGTGTCGAGCCAAATCTCACTACATCTCACCAGAGGGGGTGGGGGGGGGGGGTTCGAGAAAACGCCAAAAACACCTCAGGTAATTAATGGACGCCCCCTGACTTGTTAAGGGTGGTTCTTCTTTCTCAGTCGATGATACTTTGTGTAGGTAGTAGGTATTCCAACTTAATCCCTATCCCTATTAATATTATAAATGCGAAAGTAACTCTGATATGCTTTCATGCCTACACTACTGAACCGATTTTGATGGAATTTGCTACAGACATAGATTAGACCTTGGGAAAAGACATAGGCTACATCTTATCACACAGCTGGGCATGATATAACCTGTAGTCCACGTGAACGGAGTAGCGGCGGAAAACTAGTTCCTAATGTTTTAACTCGCGTACTTAACATGACTTCAACTGCACATCATTCTATCCAAAATTGTCAAATTTCTTCAATCGATTTTCAGTTTTATCTCCAAGCATTTGAGTTTTAGTTTTAGTAAAATTTGACAATTTGTGGTAACCTGATGTGCCGTTGACTGTACATAATAAGCCCCTACCGAAATGTCAGCAACAGCCGATAAAAAATCGATAGCTGCTACTCTGGTCGGGTGAGTTTGTTCTCCCGCATCGTTTACCGGTCTCCAATGGCAATTCATGATGAGGGAACTATTCCCCAATGCGAGCGTGTGCGCACAGTAAGTGAACACCTATTTAATAATGTGGTCGTGTATGTATAGGCATTGTACCGTTATTACTGGCAACACAAGTGCAGTTTGGTAGGTGCATGCGAATATTAATAAAACTGGTATTTGTGTAACCTATAGGCTCGATTCGTGAGATCTAGACCCTTATGAGTAAATTTCGTCGAGTTTTTGTCGACAATTGGCTATGCTTTTATTGTTTTGAACGTAACCGGCCAAGTTAAAATTAAATTAGCAGGTGATACAGGTTCCTCCGCTGCTCGTTTCACACACTGCCAGCCAGTGCCAACACAGCTATACGCCCTAAAGATTTATGGTTAGGTGTGCGTGTATGTGAACGAGTAAGTTTTCAAGGCACTATAATACATTATGAATGAAGTCTAGCTGTTTCACAAAAAACGGTATTTTGCGCACCACCGCATCAGACTGGTTTGTCTTGCCTAGCCCCGTCCGTCTACGTGACGACCATCGTGCATTGATGTAATTGTCCACTGATCAACTCGATTCTTTATGCCTCGTACACCTACGTTCCCAGGAATCGACGTCTATGTTTTTTCTTTTTATTCTTCTTACAAGATGGAACCGGGTATTTTGCACTTTTATTAAGTCTGTTCGGCGGAAGTTATACAGCTAGCAGGTGATCACGGCTCGTCTAATTTAAAAATAACTTTTAAGTTGAGCCTGGAGGGTTTCGAGTGGGTATTGATGCAAGAGAACAGATAATGGGCAGCGGCTGTTCTCGTGATCGAGTTGGAATCGCGTGATCACTCGACCGTCTTGATCGGAAGCGGCGTCGGAAACACGTCGGGCCAAAACCGCAACCGAATAATTTCCAATTTTCAATAAATAATTCACCGAAGGCTACTATTGAACGCATTATAATGTGTTTATCTCCAAGAAATTACTTTGATCGGTTTGAAGAGCATCGGCTTGTTAAAGATTTAAGATTTAGATCGAGTTTTTGTACGTACTTAATATAATAACTTAAGCGATGCGTTTTACTGTGCCATTATATGATAAAATTTTATGAAAATGTTTTAAATAAACCGCTGAGCGACTTCATAATGCATGGACTTGGTGACGTTACTTTTACGTCAAATAGCGTCGATAGTTAAAATGTCAAAGACGAATGGAAATGTTGCGCTTTCATGCATGATGTTTCGTAACATAAACCGGGCCCAATATCTAGACTGTTGGTACCACACTCTGTAGGTATTCTCGATTCTTGATTACACTCAGCGCCTGCCGGCTGTCGCTTATCTAGGACATAGCATGTCATACATCGCATGGCCAAATGCAGGGGTTCTCAATATTTTTATCAAATGTTTGTATTCGTTTTTGTCTAATTTTACCTAAAACGTATTAATTTTAACTCAACATACTTTAACAAAACACGAGCTTTTGCTAATATTACAGTAATTAATGCCGCTATTTTATATCTAATTTTCTGCTATAACAAACTCATATGAGCCCTTATGTTTAAAATCTCTGCAAAAGCATTTGCGATATGATTTGTGATATAATCGACAGATTAAATTTCATTTTAAGGTGTATTACTAGAGGTTGTGGCGCGGTGTGCGTACGCCGGGCACTCGGCCCACATTGCCGGCCGGCAGGTGCGGCCCGTATTAATGCCAACTCTGAACTCAAACATCTGCTTTTTTCATAATTTACCCCTCCCCCCCCCCTCTCCGTACACAGGTCTAATTGCCGGCCATGATGATTTGAACTCCTTACTATTCTCCTCAATAGGTATTTTCTAAAACTTCAATGAACTGAAAACGTAAAACTTTTGACTAAACATGTGAAGAATTGATAAATAAATATATATGCAAAATAAAATACTAACGAATTTATACGATAAATGCAAAAAAAATGTATGTTTATATATTTTATAGAGGGGGTTGTCTGTATTTTCGAACAATTAATGAAAGTCTTTGATTAATACATACCAACCTACTTCACTAAACAGAAAAGATTACTTCATTTTTGTTGCGAAATGGCTCTTAACGTAACAACAAAGAGTTCACGTATTTGGATGAGTACGAGTATGAGCTGCCCTCTGTGAGGCGCAACGTAATTTTTTAAACTTGTATCCATTTAATTCGAAATAATCTTGACTGATACAATTTAATCATCATAAACCTTGTAAGTTTATGCTAGATCAAAACGCAGTGTTTCGAAGACAATTACGTACGTATTAATAAGGGAAAGCGAAGTTGATATTAAAAATTCAGTACAAAAGCAAAAATAGGCTGTGGCCACATGAGTACAATGAACAGTCTAAAGTATTTTCTCAGCAATCAAGCAAATAAGCTGTTTTTGACTGACCACCTGCGGAGTCAAAGCGTCATTTCGTCTGAAGTCGCACACATTTTCACAACAACACAATGATAATTAATCGTCATATGTCATGTTAGTAGCAATAAGCATTTAAATATGTGAAACTCCCTAACGGTCGGTTTAACCCTGTTATAATTTTGTCCATTGTCCGAAAAGGTTTTTGTTCTATGAGAACCGAGTCAATTATAAAAGATCTCCTTGTACGAAATCCGTATAATCGTCGGTTTTTAACAGCTTAACTATGAGAAACTTGAGTTTTCGTCTCATTGTATGATAAGAGCATGTAATAGTGGGATTGTGCGGCGCGGGCGTCGAATGCGTGCGTCACCGGCATACCCTCTGCTATCCGCCTCATCTGGGTGTTCTTTGACAAATGACGAATTCATTATGTGCTTGCTGAGGCAGCCGCGCTCCATTGTATCGACTGCCAGCCACCATTTCTTACAATACAGGCTCTTCCTCTTTATTATGAGTAGCAGCAAGTAAAATCCAGTCTTAATTGATTCCAGACCACATCCCGTGGCAAGTAAAAAGTCGCGTGCTGCCGAGATCATTGATCAATGATCACATTACGAAACGTCGCCAAACTGGATGCCTCAGGAAGTCAACAGTATGCATTATTTATAAACCATCAGTTTGTTTATAATGCTCGGCCTTTGAAATGTATTTAAGTAAACACGGTGAAAAATTCACAATACTCACAGCGTTTTAATTAGACTATCTTTGTACCAACGGTACCTATACATCACTTAATTGTTTAACCCATTGACTGGAATATCTTATATCTGTGGCTAAATTGTAGTAAGTTTGCTTGTGCGCAAATTATGAATTCCGAATCGGGTAAAGGTGGCGTCGCGCGCGGTGTAGGTTGCACAACGCTTCAGGCGCAGACATAGCGAAGAGATGAGTCGAAAGCTTCTGCCTGTTCTAACATGTGGGTTGAAAGTTAAGGCCAATTGTTGACAGTTATTGAATGCTCAAATGCTTGATTGTGAGTAATAATTATAACTACCTTTCGTGGGCGTTATTTAAACTTATAAAACATAACTAAAGGTCTAACCTACGCTTATCTCAAATGAAAAAGTCCTTCCTACTGTATTCATAATTTAGATAAACTATCAAATAGTTCTTTCAGCAGTTATATGCGTAATATAAATCACCGGTAGGTTTACCGTTTCATAACGTTGCAACGAATTACGCTGTGCAATGGATGATGATCGCGGGCACATTCAAACTAATTTCACGTAAGCAGCTATTGCAATATGAGAAGTTAAATAAGTAAGCCATTAGATCACTTACTAGTGCTTTAACCTAAATCAGGAACATGATTCCAAACGAGGAAAAGTTTCATACACGTATAATACAATATTACAGTCCGTGTAAGTAAATATTTTGTTAAAATCATTTCCTTTCAATATTGTAGTAAGTACTCGAAAGCATTTTAATAACTTCCATATTCAATCTCGACAGTAAGAGGTTCACACGTATAATCTCAATAACGATTCAAGCAAGAAGATCTGGTTTACGATACAAGAGTACACGACTCTCGTCCGATCATAGCGCTCCGAACACCAACGCACGAAATCTCAATTCGCTTGTGCAACACGCTTAAATAACCGCAAAATACCTTATTATGCGCTTTCCATATACGTTCCAGGCAATCTACGGGGCCTATTACGCTCCACGCTCATGATTCTCCGTTAATTTCAAATTCCTACCTCGGATCATATGCTTCTTTTGTACGCCATTGCAGCTGCTGAAATTAACCGAACAAAGAGATTGCAACATTTGTCGCGCGGATACCGAATTTTAGAACGTTTTGTTCCCTTTAAGACGAGTGTCCTTTTATTCCCCGTCATGCTAAGACATTCTTTGAAACGGAACGCCCTTTGTGACCAACTCGGCATGCGTTCCTTTCTATGTAACTCACAAAGAATGCTTCTATGAAGTTAAAATTAAAACTCGCGTCTCGATAAACATAAAACTGTTAATCATTTCTGTGGTTAAAGCACAACTTAAGTTTTCATGGTAATTAATTTGATCTCAAAGAGTTATTTTTAAACGCAACATGTTTGTAGCATGTGCGTTATGCTTACGGGTTAAAAAAACTGATCTAACAAATAAATCATACAGCCGCGTTTTGAGTACCTCTCGGTACAAAATTAAAACTGCGGATTTGGTGTGATGCACTCTGGCCACAACGTCGCGCTATTAAAAGACTGTTTGGGTGTTTATTTTAACATATTTCGCATGAGTATAACGGTTGAGATGAAAAACATTCCCCTGTGTTTCATTATTTGAGTTATTTTTAGACTGCTCTCAACCTGCCGACTGAAACGAGTGTTTACTCTGTTGGCTTACTTACAATACAATGATGTTCTCAGCATTAGCCCTTATTAAGTCTCGTCGCATGATCTATAAACAGATTATTGTATCAAGTAGTTCATTGTTTTCTTTCGCTCCTTCGTGATATCTATGACTGGTTCTCTTGCTTATTTTTATATGGTTTTTATAGAATATTTTCCTAAATCATTTTGACAAAGCAATTTTATCTAAAGATTTATGGACGTTACGAGCATAGTCTGGAGCAATTAAAATAAAAAAGAATAATGTTTAACTATATATTCAATGAAATGTATTGCGAGATCAGCGCTTACTCGAATCAATTTAGACGGTGTTGTTGAAGCTTACGCCGACGCAATTAATGTTACTTTCCAAAGTAAAAAACAAGAATATTGATGTTCACGACTCTCTGTACCATCGAATGCATTAAATGTGAAGTCGTATGTTAAATAAATTAGACTCGCGCATAATTGATCACTGACTGAGGGCGCATCACGTTCCGGCCTCCTTTACTGGACATGGATTACTTTAATCATTTAATTAAATTTTACACCAAGCAACACAAGGAAGAAAAAACTTATTTTGTTAATGCAAATATAAATTATCACCATAACATCAAAACATCAACAAAATATATAAGTATCTAATGGAACATACGTAGGTCTTAATATGATCGTGTGCTTTTTGAACACATGGTGTACGAGATTTGTATCGCACGCGGCGTAAAAAAGCACGCGACACGGGTTAAAATGTTTACCTCTCCATACAACTCGTGCGATCACATGATTTGCCTTTGTATGGGGAGACGAAATTTTTTAAAATAATTTCATATAGGTTCCTTGGGGTTAGTCGTTCAGTTTGATGAGGAGATCACCCCAAAGTTTCGCTAATTTAAAAATGAAGTACTCTATGTTGTGGACTAGCGTTGTAGATTCCAAAAGTAACGCCAACTGAGCTGAATGGAGCTGGATGGCTATTGATGACGTTGTTGATGTCACTAGTTTTTATACCTTGAGTAAATTTTGTTTGCAAGTTGTCCAGTGGCGTCAATAAATCACGTTTCTTTACTTCTTTATTTTTATTATCACATGCATCACATACTGTTCAAAATAAATATTAAATTAAAATAAATAACATCAATCAAATACAGTCAACGCGTCAAACTGCCCAAGGGCATTATAAAATAAGACTTATTCGGTAGTTCGGTAAGTATTATTTAATTGTTAGTTTGTGGTCGGCCCGAGGCGCGGCGCGGGCGCAGCGCGGCCGACGACGACGTGCGTGTGCCTGCAACCTTAACTTTTTAAATACGGTGTGTCTCATCCTATCCTATACTATTAAACCAGCTAATCTTGTATATTTAAATGCTAATTAAATATTTCTACACAGTAAGCCACAAATACCCACAATTGTCGTTGTTCTGTATAACTTGAGTTAGTTTTTTATACAATACAAAGTCATTCAACAAAAACGGGTGTGTTTAGAGTGCCCATGGCCCATATCTTTGGGGGCATGTTATTTATTTATTCCGCGCTCCTACCTGGAGCAGCCACCACGTGGATGTGTAAAGAACGTGTTTGCTTCCTTTTCACTCCCAAGGAACTGGGATGAGAGAGTGCTTCGTGGATTGCAATGAGGTGAATTCACCCCTTGTGACAAGCGCAGGAAGTCTGTTTAAATCTGTTGTTTTTTACCGCAGTCTTTGTTTAAACGGGTGGTAACATTTTGACAACTCGTCACAGACTTACTGTCGGCGCTTCTAGATAACGCTAGCAGTGTTCCAGTAAAGTCTTTTTTTTTATAAAATACTAGAGAATACCCGAGACTTCGTTCTGGTGGGAATTCAGTGAAATCCCTCCTTATTCATAGTCTACAATAGACTCAATACCATCAAAAGAACCTTTGTGCAAAATTTCATTTTAATGCGCCCCTAGCGGCTTCTCCAGTAAAACCTAGATCTTGAGGAATCAGTAAGTCAGGACCCTGCATTTTTGAGTTTTCCGACCATTCCTTCCTTTACGTGGAACGGAAAAAGTCAAGTCCCCTGGGATTCGAACTCGTGTCCATATAGCTCCACTATAATAGGCAAGCCTAAAACCCGCTAGACTTCGACTACGTCTTCAATTTGACATTTGGTCGAAATCGACGAACAAATTAAACACGTATTTCTTTTTCACTGATTTCCTCTATTTTGGATGACATAATAGCACCCACCAAATTTCATGTCTCTAAGACCAGCGGATGCGTTGATCCATCATTCAGTCAGGACAAAGTCTTTTATTAATAAAAAATATTGCTTTTAAAACATTTTTTTTCTTAAAAGTAAACGTGTCATGTAAGTAGTAAGGTAAAGAAGATTAAAATTCAAAACACGTGCAAATAATGAGGGCCATAGTAAACTTTATACATGTGGGTAATTTATTGAGGACGGGTACATCGCTTCCTAATGACAGGTCTACATCGAACGACCGCAGGAAACAATTTTTTTATAAGTGACGGGTGAAGCCTCCTCGCGCCGGTACTGATTTGCTCAAGGCACGGCCGCCATAACTCCATATACCCTACGACTTCCTTCCGATGCCATAAAAATATCCCCGTCTATTTCTTTAACTTGTTTTATACCAAAAACATATTGGTGTTCGGGTTTTCTTGCGTTTTATTCGATGCCTATAAGATGCTGAATACATATTCAGTAAATGTGTCTGTCTTCGCGTATTTCCTATTGTATTTAACTGTGTACTTGTTGACCCCATTGCAATCTGAACAATTGCACTGCACATTCTCTCTCGTAATGCAAGGGTTGCGACTGCTCTGGAGGGGGACAAAATTCGATATTATTATTAATGAGTCACACAAATATTGAAGAATTAACGACTTCTGAATCATATAAGTCACTAAAAAAGGTATCAAGTACTTTCGTCGCTAGAATTTTTGTTAAAGATTCGGTTACTTATAGAAAACCGCGATTATTCAGTTTGAGAATAGCATGGTTCGTTGATTACTAGTACTAAACAGTCCCGGTTAAAATCGGAATCGGGTTAGGGGTGTCATGCGTACAATCACCCCACATGTGCACTCGCAACCCCATTTTGAACCGACCTACATAACTGTCCAGTAAAACCGTTAATGTTTCAACGGGATCGATCGCATGGACAGTTGTGCAAATATAAAGTTTGTTTAAGGAATACATCTCAGGGTGCAATGAAAGCTATTACAGTATATTTCCTCTGTATTAACACTTTTGTGTTTGTTTATTACGATTTTCAGTACTGTTTTCTTGGTTTCAGGTGCTGACGTCCGGTTCCTTTGAGCTTAGAATAAAAAGCTTTACGAACTCATTGGGTAGGTTAAATAGTGGACAGTGCTGTGATGGTTCCTCAATTAGTGAAGCGGCATGTATGTCGCCGTGCAGGACTAAATTTCGCGTTTGCCTCAAGATCTATCAAGCCAACATCGATACGACATCACCGTGTACCTTCGGCGATATCACCACGCCCGTACTGGGAGGAAACTCCCTCGACGTGCCCAACCTCAACGTCGAGGGATTCAGCAACCCCATCGTGTTCCCTTTCGACTTCACCTGGCCGGTAAGTTAACATCTCACTTACATAACAAAATATACTTTGAATACCTACTCAATAATAAATCATCATTAAAAGCAACGACTCCACCAGTATCACTGTTGTAGTAAATAAATCACGTATAACACACAGATGGACTTCGATTGCCGTCGATCGTCAAATACCAACCAATAAGCTACACCAAGAGCCAGTGCGATTCATCGTATTAGTCGTAAATAAATTATTATTAAGAAGAAATGATAAATAAATATAGAAATTGACAGAAGCGATGAAGATAAGAATACTTTCAAGTTAAACATGTAAGCGAGTGGGTGGATAACAGCGTTGAATAGTTCATTTTTAATTAATTGCTGAGAGGTAACTCACGTGTGTACGAGTAGGGCGGTTGTTATGGGAGGCCTAGCATTAGAAGTAACCTTCGCTACGGCTGCGTTCTCATCTTCGCGGGCGATTAGAGCGCAGAGGCCGCGCCGGCCAGCCGGGATCGTGATTCAATATTGTAATTACCTGTTGTTTATTTACCTACAGATCGCGCTTAGATCTATCTCGTTTTCAAGGATAACGGACGTCTTAATTGGACTGTACTCGATCGTAGCTATTTCGCTGGCGTCAATGGTGTTCGGTTTACATAGTCGTCGTGTGGACACTCGAGGTTTCGAGAGCTATTTGTATTTTATTTAGCGGCCTGCTTCAAATGTCGTACCGTCTCGTAATGTTTGAGCAAACAATCGCTCCTAAGCTCGACCGCTTGCACAAGCTCGGGCCATCTGGAGAAACGTGACATTTGGTAACTAAACGAAAGAACGACGTAGAGTTCTAAAACATAAGCTGGTGTAGACATTATTTGAGACATTTCATTCATAGCTCCACGCGTCCGGCACCATGTCATTCCAAATGAGTTAGCGCTAAATTGAAGTTTCCTGTTTAATTCACACACAGTTCTCTTTGCCAGACATGTGGTGACAAGTGATCAATTGAGCGAAAGTGACGTGAAATAATCCTGCACGCCTTTTAGAAAGTGACAGGTAAAGCTCGAAATCGCCGTTGACTCTATCACCATATGCTGTTTGTCTTTTTTGAAAATTTCGATAAGTATTTGAAACATATTCCATATGCCACACACCCCACATGTCGTGGGGTCTCCAAGCCCTGAGGATATGCGCCAAGCATGCTTCCACGTTACATACAATCATAATTATGTTATTGTAGCAGACCATTAGTGTTATAAAGTGCGCAACATTAAACAAAAAGCCCTATAGATGACTGATTTTTTTCTCACAATGAGGTCATCGGCTGCCAGAGAAGAATCTGTTTTACGAGGCTAATCGACCGCACGAATAAATTTATATATATAGTACGACGCTATGTATAACGTTATGTGAGGTGCGGTGCGGGGTACCTAAGACGCGATTCGCGAGTTGCCTTCGTGACTCTCCGAGCAGGTGAACGGAGTTTCGCTTCTTAAAGACAACCATGTTCGATTTTCGAAATTGACATTTAATTTTAAAACCACCGCGCGAGAGTGGACGTATCACAATATTTTGAAACCTGATGCCATCTCGATCGCGGCTCGCTAACGGTCCCGGTAGTGTTACAACCCTCGGCCGCCTGCATAATATGGAAGTATAGTACGCGTGTAACACCATCACTACTCTTTATCTGATCACCCATCAAATAAATTGGTGCTGGGCCAAATTCATAGGAAGATTTGACCTGACCGATAGTGGTCATGAGCATATTAATATTACTGACAACATCAAACAGTAAAATTACAAGTAAAGCGGCGGCGTGCACGTTAACGACGCATAGAAAGAAACGATTTATCATGTAGAGCTTAAAGAAAGAGATGGCTCACTCCAAAAAGAAATCTCATTTGTATTCAAGCGCTCAGCTCGGCTGCTTAGTTTCATTTATTTTACTTTTAAACAATTTGTGTTTGTAAATCACGAGTTTTATATTGTAATGCATGACTTTAAGAGAGCCGTTAGGTAGTCCGGATGTCACAAAGGTGAGGACCGGATTATGAGCGAGTCTTTACACGTAGCGGAGAACGTTGTTAAATTGTTACGTGTCTAGAAGGCAAGGGAACTACAGGCTAATGGCACACGGGGTTAATTGCACCCCAGTAGTAGGAGCAAGTTTATCTCCCAAGACTGCGTCGCACTCATCCGTCAAATAGGTCAAAGGACCGTTACTCGGCGTGCCGTTTTTATGCGAAAAAATGTTGCTACACCTGCTGCTGCAAAGAGGGAAAGAGAGCACGAAAATGTCAAAGTGTACTTCCGCGCATGCGCTGCAGGCGGCTGCTGCCCGAGGCCGGGCCTGCGCCTCTGCCGACGCCAACTGTACAGTTTCATTACAAGTTACAAGTCGTTCAGTGCCTATGAAATACAACATTTATATATCTACAGTGTGTAATGGCAGCTTTTTAAATTTCTGTTTTTATCGCATCAGTTTTTTTCATACTTATTTAATTTATATCCGAGAATCTCAACTGAATACAGCGTCTATATTTTCTGTTAATCTAGTTTTGTTTGTTACCGTGAGACATGTACAAAAAAACTGGCGTGCTTAAACTTAATTAAGCTTAATTAAATCACAAAACCTCGTTATGGTCATATTTGTATAGTTTTATGTGTCTGTTTCGTCGGCAACGAAGTGTGACGAATTTGTAACTACGCTGGTGATCCGCGGCTGCAACTATCAAACGAACCTCAATAAATGTTTTTTTACTTTACCTGTCTGAATTATTTGTATCTGTGTTCATACTTAAAACTCAAATCAATAGAAGCTTTTCTTTGTGACATTTAAATTTAGTAATCCTTAAACTATGAATAAGAACAAGAAGAGATCTCAATCAATAAAAATAGCATCGAAAATAAAGACTAAACCTACAGGAAAAACGACAAAATAATCTGATTTCATCCCCTTCAATATGTAAGCAGTACATCTCACCACCTGTGGATTCGCACCCGGTCCTACTGCCAAAAACAATGCCCACACTAAAATCTCTGCCATACATAACTTACGCTGATTAATGTATCTGTGTCATTTAGTGAAGAAACACGCGTCTTTATTGTGGAACAAGTAGACTAAGCAACAGCGTAACTAATTCTAGAGATTGTTACTTATTTTGCATGTTTCGTAAATAGTTTCACGCTCTAAATAGTGGTGGTTAAATGAAAGTATAGAATCTCGTCATATTGTAGCGTATATGTTAAAATGAAGTTACGGTGACGGTTGGCTTCGTCGAAGTTAACATTATAGTGACGTCTGTGTTCGGTACAAATTTCAAAACAATACGGTATAGCACACGACAAAGCCGTTGATCCATTGTCGCTCGTGTGAACTTCCAGTTCTTGCGTCTGCGCTGCGCCCCTAGCGGCTTCTCCATTAGAAAGTAATTAGCAATCCTCGACACATCGCGCCTCGCCCGCTACGATCAATTCACATTCACACCTTTAATTCACCTACCTCAGCTACAAGACACTTTTTAACCCTCAATTATTGTAATCCAATAATGAATTGGTCATCCGTTCACATTAATATTTTCAGGACATATTCTCGTTCAGCGACAATCTAATTTTTTTAGGAAAATTTGAACCCTAGCATGTATCATCTACTTATTACTTCATAATGTAATGCGATACGTTCAACGATCGCTTTATGCATAGTTCCAAGCGACTTCCGCGCTGGCTTTTTCATAGAGAAGAGCTCTTAATAATTTCCTTTATCTCAATCCGCTCGCGCGGGATCCTCTTAAAATACTTACCCCTGCATCCGCTTCTTTTAATAAAGTTTACCGAAGCTATGGAATGCTCCAGTCGTGTTCCCTCTTCGACACCGTCTTTTATCTCTTTCCGTTCCGACAAGAGGCAATTAAAGATGAACAAAAACCTTCGCGAAATAAAGTTCCTCGTAAAAATACTTATTTCAAAAAGCGCAACGTATTGCCTATGCGAGTCATCACAAATCAAAACGAAATACAATTTCATAAGTTTCAAATTTAAACAATCGGAGCGTGTATAATTAGTACGCTGGCGCGGGTTGCACTGTTCGGAGCCACTGCACAGGTATTCAGCAAACTATCAATTAACGAGCTCGGATTTTCTAGTAAAGACGCCTAAATAAACTCCACCACACAATTGAATAGGGCGTCTCAATTATTTCAAGTATCGTAAGTCCATGCTGCTAAAATAACAACAATGGATTCGAATTATAAAAACCCAAGATCGTAAATAACGATTAGTCATAGACGACTTGAAGTTTTAAAGAAAATAAGCTCATCAACGGAGTGAATAGACAATAAAGTTTAGCGGCCTTGTTATTATTACAGTACGTCTCGGCTCTCGAGGTGAGCGCTAAAGAAAACACTCCTTTTTCAAATGAACGCTCGTTTACGGTCAGATTCTGACATTTTAACTGCGTATCTCTAACATTTACAGCCGCTAATAAAATTGTTCAAAGAGACCGATATATTATGGTAGCCTTAAAGTAATTTGCGGACCCATTTTTTCTAGCAGAGACATATATCCGGATTAATACCTAATTGAGCCATGTCAATCAAAATTCAAAATTAAAAACGATCTTCGGACAGTCTCGATGTGTTCCAAAATTAAATCAGAGTCCATTTTAGGTGAACGTCTGCGTTCCATTTTTATTGGTTTACGGCGTCGGCGGTCGTTCGGGTGCGTTCTCACGTATCTTGCGAGGGCGCGACGAGCCCTCAAATCTGCAATGATAAAATTCTTCGCGGTCCTGGCTTTATTCATTACACGCGCTCAGTTTCTAGGAATTGTGAGTCGTAGTTGAGCGGCTCACCTCACACAATCCGCTCGTATCCGCAGTTTATTAAGTGTGATAGGAAACACAGTTCTTTTACTTCTACTACTATACGTCTGAACATATTGACTAGGGGCTGGTATATCGCAAATGGAATTTACCTGAAGTGAATCAAGAACATTGCATAGAATACAAATTTAAAAAGTCTCCTATTTCTACAGCCATGACGTGACTCATGATCGTGATGACTACGATAGCAGCAATAAGAAAAATAATACGCAGAGTTAAAGCCGTCGTCGTCGTTAGTTTTACGCGTTTCGTATATTTCCATAGCGTGAGCAGAATACAAACTTCTCACTCTTCTATTCCACTTACCCATTTTACATGTAGTACATATTCACTCATAGCCATCCTCAGAGTCTCTTTTTATCACTTTCACGTGCAAAGTGTATAATAGAAGAACTTAACGATATCAAAGACGTATCATGTCGAAACATGTATAAAGGAGGCTGTACGGTGTACGCGTCATCGTCGAATAAAATCCGGATGAACTGATCATAAACTTGTTTATTTTTTTAATGCAGTTTCGGTTTCATCGCTTACCCTTGTCAGGTTTTATCAGATCTACCTTAGAGGAGGCTCCACGCAAACATCTAAAATTTGTTAACTCTAGTTTTATTTTTGATTCTTGAACTTCATTCAAATCGTTGTTGTTTATGGCCAGCATTTTCATTTTTAGAATTCTTCAGCCGCTCGGTGTTTCGGAGAGGGAGGTTACGTTCAGGCGAATGCCGCCATTCCATGTGAAATTAAAGGCAGCCTTTTCGTTTTTCACTTTGGTTCAGATTTAAGTCCCGAATTCCGCCGGTGAAGTAGCTTTTTTCGCGATGATTGTAATTGAGGGCAATAAATTGTTAATGTCTGACTTATTTCGTGTCTCGTATGCGGAGTGGGACCGGTCGTTAGCGGTAAAAAAGTGGTTACGTCTGTTTTAATGTTTCCTAGCAGCGTTTCGTAAAATAATCATCACGATTCAACGACCCGCTTTTCAAACTAAGCGTTTTATAGAAGGTAGTAAATCTTGTTTACAAGGAAAACTGCATTAGACAAACGTCGTCGGCTCTATTTTTTTGATTATTTGGCCTGGTGGGTCCGCTTCGGTTTTACCGCGTAGCGGGTACCTGATTGACAATAAAGGGGTCAGCAATATAATTAAAATATTACACGCATATTCCTCAAGTACTTCTCAATAAGGCAACAGGTATTTGGAAAAAAGTGGATTTAAAGTCCGCAAGGTCGGCGTTCTTTTAGAACGTCTTCCCCTTGTCTATTACTTTGTACCTATACATTGTCTATTACTACACGCTTGCCGATGCGCTCGCACCAACTAGGGTTAACCGACCATGTCGAATGCTACCTTGAGTAGTAGAACTCAAAGCTCACTTTTTGTAGTCTATAACAGTGAAATGTGTTACGTGGTACTAGTACGGCTCGGTGTACTTACACGCGTTTACCACGAAACTGCTTAGCATTCCAGCCGAATGTACATGTACTGTCGCCAATAAACTGTCGACCTGGATTTTTTGTTGGAGAAATATTTACACGGGAAGTCTCCTATTCACACGGTGGTTATCCTTTTCCTGCAGGCTCTTGCCATGTTTTTTTTTAAACAGAACTAAATACTTTAGTCCATCATGAAGTTATGTACATGAGTACATGAGTCACGAGGTTAACGCACTGGGCAATCAACGATGCCAAAATAGAAAGAGATAAACTTAATTAAAAGCATTAATAATCCGAATTAAAAGCGGTCGAAACGCTTAAATAATGAAACACGTTACACGTCTCGTATTTATCGAGCAGACATTTTGAAATTTGCATATCTTTTTAATTTGACACATGATACGCATACCATACACCTATGGAAGTCTGAAAATCCGTATAAATGTATGATCACTGTGGTAGCTTACACATATTAAAGCAATTTTAAAATTACTTTCTATCTTATGAAAACATTACAATAATAAAAAAAATTCCAAACCTCAAACTCTAGTCCTATGCGCCTAAAAGAGTACCATGCTCTACCAGGTTGTAAGTAAAATTGTTTTAATATTTCGACAAAAGATGGTAAATGAAATTGAACCTTAACATCATCTATATAACCGTCAACACGACATCACGACATCGGCTGTCTCAGACAACACTTTACAGTGTAAGTGAAAAAACCTGTCTAATGCGACGTTACCATACTACACTGGCGAAGTGTGAAATATGAAATCACGATTCTTCCACTTGTTCGACCGTTTGTATTCAAAATATACTTTTCGTGTCGAAACTGGAAAGCAAAGCACTGGTAAAACTTTTTATACATTTCATAAAATACTTTCGATAAAGCACCACTTGTAACCGAATAATCTGGAGATGTCACGGTAACGACCTTGTTCCGTTTTACTCGAACAAAAGTCCACGCTTATAATATAGAGTGTTACTCATTCAATCAACAAGCCCACATTCCTGAAACTTATTCTGAAAACGGTTACGATTACGAACAATATGAAATAATAACTTAAACATCTGTTGCAATTTCAATAAACAAGTAAACAATAAAGAAAACAATGTCTTTGGGTACACGTGCGCTAAAGATGTGCCAAGGCGCGGCTTTTCGATTACTTCTATTGTCCACTTAAGCCATAAATAGCCAAAACACATGGCGCTTACAAAGTAAAACTCATAAATATACGGGTCCGTTCCCACGTATCCTTACATTAAACTCTCTAATTAATAACAAAATATCCTCGGCACGGACTCCGGTTTGGCTCTGATATGGAAGTAGCCTCTTTAGGCACCCTCATAAAACGATTATCAAATAATTCCCCGGATTCATACCGCATGATATCAGTCTATTGCTTCGTTTAAGTCCGTAATACAATTTAACGCATCGTATTCAAGGGATGGAATTAATGCGCCATAGTATGCTTAGATCACATCACGATATTGTATAATAAATAACTTCGAAGTTAGAAAAAGCTTTGGATTAGGCATGGTAAGTAATTAACGCTTGTCGACGGCCAATCTCGCCTATAACACATTTTTAGAGTCGATATACACGTCGCGTATCGATACTATGGATTAGTTTCATAAACGAGGCTTGCACACAGTATAGTCGTTAATTGCCAGGCCAGCCGGCGGCGGCTCAGCAAGCAGTGTGTGCAACTCACTTTGAAGTATTTATACGGTATTGCCAGCTCGCGCGATTATAAAGGCTACCTGCACACGTACGCTTACGTCGGCTGCTTTTTATGGGCTGACTCGAGTCACTGTCGTGGGAACCGGCATATACTTACGACCGGCCACAGCTGACCGAAATGCGCTCTCCATATTCGATTAACAAATCAATACGTTGTATACTTTGACTTACCTTTCTTAGTTTTTTTTTGAATAGCTATAAAAGCCTTAGCATTTAAGTTTTTATTCAATGAATATCTACTATTTTATTTACAGTAAAAAATGTTTCAATTTACGGAGTCAGTAAGCACACTAGTGCTTAGTATTCCGCAGTACCGATAACACGTCCGCTTGTATTATTGACGTATCTAATGAAACTCATTCATTATAAATTCGTCAAAACTCGTCATTGTCTCGATAGCTATTAGTGGCGTCCTCGACGACAATGTAAAAGGTAATAAAAAGCCATCTTTTTACCCTACTAACAAGCTTTATATAGCGCACTGAGAAAGTGATTTCTCGTATTGATTTCCATTATCTGACAATAATCATTGTTCATTAGAGATGTATTAGTTCCTATGCAAATAGCTCATTGTTTGAAATCATGCAAATAATATTTTCATTCATTAAGCTCATAATTAATAACGAGAGACATCTGTCTGGAAAAACTGAATCACTCCTTAAGAGAAGCATGTCATGTAGGTAGTAGACACAAGTAACGAGTAGGGTGATCAAGCGAAGAATTAAATGGTGACCCTTAGCATCCGGCGGGGCCGCGGCAGCTGCGGCCGGCGACACGTGACAAGTAGCATACCTCACTCTCAACATTTTTTTCTTATTTATATTATTGGACTTAATTAGACATTCTGGCAATTTTGTCAAGAGGTAACGATATTCAATTTGAAAATTGTGTTTTAATTCGAAAAACTTTACTCAAAATGTAGTGTCTCCGGAAAATTATTAAGTTCTATTAAATATTGTAAAGGTCGAGTGGAATACAAAGCATAGTTTCGAGCAAAGAGCGGCAGACGCGATGGCCGGGCACTTGCGCCCGCCGCCCGCGCCGCCGCCGCTCTACAGCCTCGATCAGTGTTTTATGTCCAGAAACAACCGGTTCTCTCGCGATGATGCGTGAAATTTTGATAAAGCGACAAACTTAAACATTGTCTGAAGAATTTTTTGCATGATTCAAAATGTTTCCAAACTGAAACGAAATTCCATTGATAAAATTTCGTCGCGGGCGCCTAAAAATGTTGACTTGTCGCGTTATCATACTTAATCGATTTCGACTGCCGTTTCGCCTCCTTGTGTAAACATTGACAAATGTCAATAGCTCACTATCTGATATGCCCTTCTTATTTTTTATAAAGGAACCATTACTCGACCCCATATTGGGCGCGTTAAGTACGCAACTAGTGCTGGCCTTTTTGCGCCGTCTGTATTATTTTTAGCTTATTGAAACAATTTTGCTGCCGTCTGCGTGTGTTCACCTGTCTATCATGTGCTAATTTACACTCGTCCACCGTGCCCATCCCCGCAACAATGTCATAAACTAAAGGAAATGTTTGAGATGCTCCACTGGCCATTTATTTCTTTTTTGTAGCTATAAGCTATATTTGTCGGCTTAACATGTTATTTCAGTGTTTTGTTATTGAATTCAGTTTTTAAATAGTTGAAAGTACGTGTGTTGAAATTTTTTTTACCAGCCCCTATACCTCCCCACCGAGGCGGGCCCCCCTTCGAAACACGAAGGGGATTTAGGCGATAGTCCACCACACTGCAATGCGGGTTGGTGGACCCCTCGTCTTTAGAAAATTAATTTTCTTAGACGAGCGGGTTTCATCACGATGTTTTCCTTCACCGTTGAGCAAGTGATAATTAAAAATCCGTACATAAATCCGAAAAGACGAATTTAGTGGTACATGCCCGCACCAGGATTTGAACCCGCAACCCTCCGATTACAAGTCTGGCTCATTACCAACTGGGCTATCACCGTTGTTGACATACAAGTTACTAATTTTATGTTTATTCATGACAAAAAATAATTTATATTTTTATTTTCAGGGGACTTTCTCGCTCATAGTGGAAGCTTGGCACGACACAAACGAAACGTCGAGATCAGACGGTGAGTCTTATTATATTTCCATAAAATTACTGTTTGACTCCTCGTGAAGCTGAGCGTCGTATGGGCAAATTGTTTTTTTTTAGATTAAGTTATTTTTAAATACCTGCGAAAGCGAACACTTAGCGGCAACTGCGAATGCTCATGCGAAATTCTTCCATTAAACATATTATGTAACACATTTCAAAAAATCTTTTCAGGTGCGACACGTTCTGTATGCAACGTGTAAATGCTTACTATAGGGGATCATGAAAATTGTCACCGAAATGTAAAATTCAAAACACGTATGTCACGACTCGCTCACATTCAGGTTTCACTGTAATTCTGGGTGTTTATCGTGCATTTAACGGACAGTATGTATATTTGAATGCTCATATTATCATATCGTGGAAGACAAAAATGTTCCCATGGCATGGACACTTAGTGTTCACAGCACGCGGGCCCCGCGCGTGATTGGCGTCGCAATGCACTCCGTATTCTAATAAACTCAGCCTTCTGTAGGACGAAAATTTAGTAGAAATGTTCTAATGTATGCCGATGGCCGTTGACCGCTACTAGTCAAAGTTTGAACGCACAAAAAAGGTAAATTAGTTTCGTAGATTTAGTTGCAACTTGCAACTATGTATTTAATGTGAAGTTGGTACAAATAGCAGCAGTGCTTAAGTATTTTCAGATTGTTATCATCATAATAATATTTATTGAACGGATCAATAAGTTCGGCTCATTCGTTTGACGATATCACGAGGAGTCTAACCGCCCAATAAAGAATCGACAGGCGGTACACAGTGTACATGCGACATAGCGTGACCGAAAAAACGATTCCGAATGAATTGTAACCGCCCGGGTCGTAAATACATCATCATGATAATTCGCTGCGTGCATCAATACTCGTAATTCCTCCGTCCACGTACTCCCAAAACGGTAGAACCATCCTCGTATATGTATACAGTAAGTGCCGTAACCACTCAGTTTGATTTGGAATAAAAAATCAAATCGGTGGATGCCAGCATGCCAATACTGCCCAGCGCCTGTACCGCCCTTTTCTTAATTAGATTTTCATCCCATTGCACTCTGACCGACATAATTACTACTCCTAACCGAGAAACAAAAACTCTGGTGATTTACTTAAAAAGATTTAGAGATACGATGAGGTGTGTCTACGGCCGGTTTACCGAAAATCATTAGCGTCCGAAGTAGATACTCGTAGCTTAGGAGGATGGGTATATTTTTAATATGGCTCGGGAGCGATGGGCGGCGCCGTCTCACTACCGAGAAATGTTACCAACAGAAATCTAATCAACCATAATAACAGGTTACACGCGCGCCGTTTGTGTTCACTATCTACTCACTGCCTAATACTTAATTAAATCACATTCTGTTTTTTATATAATATTGAGCTTTGAACAGCTGCATCGATTTTCTTATACGTTATGAAAGGATATAACCGATGCACAACTGCCAATGTATTGCAACCCTCTTTTCCTCTTAATAATGTCTACTTCTAAGCCGAGACAGCAAAAGGAACTAACACGAAGGGAACACACAAAATCAATAAATCATAGATAAAAACGTCGTGATTGTATACGGAATTATGCTATCTCACTGATGCTTAGAAGATTTTTGTACTAAAGAAACAGCTCAAACGACAATGGGTCGGTTCTAACATTGTCGCTCGTTTCTTCACCAAAATCTTTTGTTGTGAGCGCCCAAGGCGGCGTCGCGCCCGCGCCCGCGCACCTGGCCTGTGCTAACGGACCCCGCGCGCATTGTTTACACGATGCTAAAAAATAATTCTCTGAGGGAAGTGATTCTTTCGTTTACATTTCGTCTTTCGTCATCGTAGGGCTTGAACCCAATAAAAAATTACAGAAGACGCTCCGGAAGGTTCAATTTATGATGTAGCCGTCGCTGTGGCTCTTTCAGGATGTGCTGTCGACAGATGCTACGCATATGCTTACGGATAATAGGTGGGCATACTCTAAGTGTCTTATGCGTCTTACTTGTTGTTTACATTATCGCCAACGCTTGGCGCTCCTGTACAGTAATTGTACTCGGAAATATATTTCTAGACTAGATTCGGTAGACAAAAAGACCGTGTGAAACTTGAAAAGTATCGATAAAAGATTCGTAGAGGCAATTACGTGTAGTGGGTTGGTGCACTTGCAGTCGCCGCAGGCTGCGCTACCGCTGAACGCCCGCGCCCCCCCGCCCTGCCCCGCCGCCGCCGTCGTTCATCGCCTGACATTACACGACCGAGATGCGATTATCGACACAGTTATGTTGTGACGGCTGCTTATCTCGTCATACGGCCGTGCATTATTAGTCAATTCATTACGCGTTCGAAGCCTCCTCAGCTCACAGCTTTCATATCGCGTTACTTAAACTCTGTAAATTTAACGTTTGAATTGTGCAATCCCTCGCATTTATTAGATTTTCTGTGCGAAACGAAAATCCCCACTTTATCACTAAATAAAAAAAATAAAGAGCTTGAACGAGGAGAATTGTCCTGTTTGGTATTTCTTAAAATCTTCGGTTCATTTGCGGTTCATTTTATTTATAAATAATGGTTCGGCGCTCTAGAACACAACCGGGGTCAAAGATGTGGCCTAAGATGTAAAAAGTTCACTAAGAAGCCTTTATTGATTTATAAAATATATTTAAGCTAATTTGAAGTCTGTTCTATAAACAAAACGTCATACAAAACAATCAATGGGAGTTAGTGGTCAGTTAAATAAATAAAAACGGGTAAATGCGTTGTTTGTGTACTAAAGTCATTGATGGGATGTCGTATCGTATCCCAAGACGCCGCCGGCGGGCTGCCGCGGCAGCGGGCGCGGGCAGATGGTGGCCGACGGTCGCGAGACTCGTAATGACCTGCTCCTCAGCTGCGGAAACGGTCGACGATCTGCCGCCACTCCTTGCAACAGGCGCGGCGACACCTCGACATTTCATTAACACCTTTTCAAATTAAATGTATTAAGTTCAAATGCCCTTGGTGGGGATTAGGCGATAAAAAAAAAGTTCAGACAAACTCGTGCTTGCTCAATAAATAAGGCGAATTTTGTATGTAAAAAGTTGCATAACTATCGGGAGCTCGCTGCATCCGGTAATCTATATCTGGCGATCAATCAATCATAGCGGCGGAAGCTGCATCGCGTGATCCCCTCTCGCGTTTCCCAAAATCGCGTTTGGAACATCCCAAATCGGCCGCGTCCGCCACCGATAGCAAAGCCAACTCAAATTATCAGTTATTTTGCTTTCATTGGCTTTTATTTATCGGGGTTTGCTGTTCAGATTTATTCTCTTTTATTTGTAGTGACCTCTGGGTCCGTAATTACACGTTACACGCGGCGGCGGCTCGGCACGTATCCAGCTTACTGCCTCGTCCTTCTTTAAAAGTATTATTTATTTGTGAATTTGAATTACATTAATAGATGCGATAGTTAGATACACCCTCATTTAATATCGCTACAGCTCCGAAATAGTATGATGAGTATAATTTTTCTTGATTCGTAGTGAATTACAGAACACCCTCAGATAGATGTGATAGGAAATACGATGACTGCGGCACCGCTTTGATTCAATGGTGACTGCGTTTGATTCAATCAACTAAGAAAATGTTCGAAGATCATTGTTTTTTTATTTGCTAAAACGTATTTTAATTAATAACAGGAAATTATCAAAGACTATCATACCAGAGATTAAACTCGTATAAGAATATTTTGTACAGTCGAGAGCTTGTAGCTTGATTATAAAAATAAACTGTCGATATTATCATAAACCTAAATATGATTAAAATATAAGAATAACTAAAAATAATTTAGCGTCTCAGTATAAAGATTTAAGTCATTCGTTTTGTGCTCCGATTAACAAAAAACATAGTAGTATCCATCAAACTTATCATCATGACCGGCAGCTTTGCCATCCACTACGAATTGATAAAAAATTGCCTTTTATTGGCTTAATTTGGTCTTTACTTGAGACAGTGAAGTATGACGGTTTTGTTTGGAATCGGTTTTTATTTGAAGCATACATAGTACTTTATTGTATAGTATGTAAAGAAAAGATAATAAGTTTATGCCGCGGCATGAGAGTCCACACTCATTTTAAATTATTTCCAGAGCTCTTAAAGTCTTAATTGTATTCTCTCGTGTACATATACAAGATTTTTTTATGTTAACATATTTTTAAAAGTTGTTATCTAGTCTACTCCTTTGGTATATACTTACTCGTAATCCAAAGTTATTAATTATACGAAGTACCTAACTTTGTGTCCTCTACATCATTAACTGGGCACTGTAGTGTTCCGTATTATTTTTATACAAAAGCCCCTGGACAGCCGAAAGAAAGCTTATCAGCGATTGAAGATAGTTCCGAGCCTTATTACTCGAAATCCTTTATCGCTGACACCCAAACAAAACCAAGAACAATCGGTAGATATCGAATACCATACGCCACGAAATTAGTCGGGATCGATCGTTTTTATATACCTTTTAATTTTGTTTCGCGTCTGGTTTAATTTTATCTGCTGTCAGGATTACCGGCTTAGGAATGTACCATCGAGCGTAGCAACAAGAGTAAAAAGTGGGCATACACGACGAGAAATAAATAAAGGTAGGAACTGGTCGAGGCTGAGGTTTCTCAGCATGCCTCCGACTCGCCACTTATACATTGCTTTGATGAATGGAGTGGCAGTTTTTTTAAATCAGTGCAGGCAGGTTCACAAACTACTTTTTGTATTGCCAGTTATGTCATGATGTAGTTCAACTGCGACAGGACTAGTTCAGGAACTTTTTCTAGGGTTCGCTGGTACTTTATTGGTAAACTAGCCAATATGTGAAGAAAGAACTTAGTTAAAACTTTTAATCAATCACACAACGGGCGCCAACGAATCAAAACAGTGAATCACGCTTGGGAACAATGAAATCTCACGGTCGAATGCGGGCGGCAAACGGTCGACTAACAGGTCAATTTACTGCTGTAACCCTTTCCCACGATGATAAACAAATACGTCTTATCCCGATGTGGGACAATTAAGGATGTCGTTATCACTTATCGCTATCAAGGTGAAACAAATCACCCTTCAGTAAAACATACAGCTTCTCATTTTATCTAAGTTGCTAAAATAGCAGAACGACAAAGCAATCTGTGATTAGCTACGCGATTGAAACTTCGCTGGCTGACGCTGTCGGGTTAAGTCTGCTCACTGCGAAAGGGCCCTTGTAGAGACGTAGTAATGTTATACCATCCATGTTGACGGGGATGCCATCTCTAAATCAATGGAATAGCACATTCCCCTCTGACATCTTTATCTTATAATCTTTTCCATTGCAGACACCCTAATCGCGCGCATGACGAAGCAAAGTATAGCGGATGTCGGAGGGCCATGGGTGGAAGAGGAGCAACGCTGGGGCGGGCTGGGCGGCGCGCACCTCAAGTTGTCCTACCGCGTGACGTGCGCGGCGCACTACTACGGAGCTGGCTGCGAAGTGCTGTGCCGACCTCGCGATGACGCCTTCGGACACTACACCTGCTCGCAATCTGGAGAGATCGTCTGCAAGCTCGGTTGGACTGGGGACTACTGCTCCAAACGTAAGTGCCCTCCCTATCTGCCATGTTCTTCATTACTCCCTAACCCGACAAAAACGACGATGTCTCTACAATAAATGTTTAATACACTGATTCCATTTTATTAAAGTAGCAAATTATCACCAAAACAGAAAACATGTTTTTAGTCCCAGTGCAGTCTGAAATAAAAAAACATGCTAAGCGAATTTGTGTTTGTTCTGTTGCTGCCTGCATTTTTAGAGTATTTGTATAAATTTTGTCCTGTACGCGTCATTTCATTTAATTTTGCGTATTATTCGTGCTCACGATGTGCTGAGCGAAGTTTTTCTTTTGTTCGTGATTTTATTTTATTCTTAAGTTTTGTTATGGAATGAAAATTCGGTGTTGACACTTGTCCGCTGTTCTAATGTGGTGGGTTAAATGTGGAGCGGACCCTAATTCACTCTTCCTCATTAGCCGGTCAGGTTGTCACAATATTTTAGGCGAACTTCCTCCCATAGTGATTACAATAAACTGTTCAAATAAAGTGGCCTTCGTATGTTGTTCAGGTTATAAACGAAAAGAGCTTTAAATAAATCAATAGATACGTTTACAGTTTACATCTATGAATATCAATCTCACTGCATCCCACGAGATTTAAAGACCAATCTTTTAACAGAAACAATGCTGTTATATTAACGATTACAACTAATTATCCGGTCGCGTCTCACTCGTAAATCGCATGTTTAATTAGTCTACAGTAAAACTCTTCATAAAATTTTATAGATGGTTATATCCTTCACTTCCTGTGGCCATTGCACGACCTCCAAGTAAATGGCTTCTAATAAATTATATTTACTTTTTTACCCGCTGTGCTAAGAATAATTTTATCTTGGCAACTTGGCATAACTCGTATGTATTATCTTTCTATGTTTTTACAAGTACATAATTGTTTAACTTCTAGAATTTCCATGCACATCATTCTAAAATGGGTTTAAGTAATATGAACGTACGTAATTACAGATTTTTTATAACATTGAAGTTAATGCCCGTGAACCGGATTAAAATTACCAATATAATTTTGATTGTTATCATTTAAGTTATTTTAAAAGTTCTTATAGGTATTTCCATAAGATATTTTTTTAAGTAATGAGTTGAATGGAATAAATGAGTATAGTAGGGTAATCATTGTGTCGTTGTTGGAGTCCAGTGGTGGGAGGGGGGGGGGGAGGGGCGTCACATCGCATGTTGTTGCGAGCGAGCGTGTGACTGCCCGTGTGGTCGGTTTGTCTTTCGACGTCCATGAATGTGTTGTATTTGTAAACAAAATCGATTAGGACATCGTCAACATAAGTAGCTACATAATCATATGTATAATAATAACGACATTAACACCTTATGTAGCATAGCTAAGTCTTCTTTTTAAGATGAAACAATACAACTGAAGTCATTTACGATAAATAAATTATTGGATCATTTCTAAAAAAACTTGTAATAGTTTGGCTGTGGAGAAGCCTGAGTAGGCTGCTAGTGAATTGTGATGCACATATTAAAGATATCGCGTGTTATACTGTAAAACCAAGCGTTGCGTCCTGAGATGCATTGTGGCCGGGCGGATGTCGCGTCGCAATCTCGGCAGCCCCGAGCCCCACCTGCCGCCGCGTTCCCACACTCCGGCGCCGCAAAAAACGCGCTAGACAGAGACAAACGAACCAGCTCTCAGTAGCGTTCTATCTCAGTCGCACGTCAGGGCTGTCCGCCCGCGACTGCACGACCCGCCACGTACATGCATCAGGATCACCGCGAAACTAATCTGCTTTTAACACTCTTTTTTAGTCGACAATATGTACGCAAGACAATTCAAATTGATCCTCGTCTCAAACATAAACATAATCACATTTTAGCCATCCGATCTTCATCAAAAAATTAAAAGAACTCACCATGAATAAAATAACCTAACCGACAAAAGACTCGCCAACCCTATCAGCGTTTGTATCGACGATTACGAAAATGTAAAAGCGAGAGAAGCGGCCATAATGAAATGAAAACAACACCGTGTACGTTCCGTACGCTCGCACACACACACACATACGTTTTGCAAGCCACAACACAGATGCCACAAACCGGGTCAAAAACACCTTTAAACAAGAACTGAACACCAGTCGAAATAAACTTTGTACTTGACCGTGTCACGAAACAGCCTCACATCTGCTCAACGGTACCTAACCCTTCTGGGAAAGCTTAACAATCCCGAAAACTTATTTGCATGTCCCGATCGCATTATCTTTCCCTCCAGACTCTTGCTCTTAATGATAGGGTAAACATCGCGAGAGGAACCTTTTACAGCCGCTTAATTTCACCTAATTTTAAACGAGATGGAGTTCTCACGAATATTACCTTCTGTATTGAATAGCGAATCCCACGAGCTCCTAATTTCCGTTTCCAATAGAAGCAGATGCCAGATGAAACAGTTAAATGTTTGCCAGACCCTGCACACATGTGGCTGCATCCTTGGTGAGCTATATGTTTTTATCGCGTCTTACCTGCCGCTTAACAAAGGCTAAGATAGCACGTTGGAAACCTTGACAGCCTGGTCGCAGTGCGGCATAGTCTTTCATTAGAAATCGATACCGTTCGTACCCATTGATAATTAATAGCTCTGCAGGAGGACGGTTAAAACATCTTCCCCGCGGCTCTTCGTCCCCACTTAAGCTCTAATATTAGTTTTGAAGTGTAATTTTTACGACTTCTGTTTTACCTACTGTTCGGTCGAGATAAGGTCGAGTGGAAGAGCACTGAAGTGGATAGCGCAATGAGCAATGAGGCCGACACTCAAGCGTCTTTGATGTACCTTTGTTGCGCCGACGGTGGCGCCTTCAATTCTCTTTTATGAATCCCATAAACTTTTATTATTAATTCATTGTAATGCTCGAGCAAAGGTCATGGGAAGAGATTGTTTTAAATAACCATTTAAATTTTAATCCGCGAAAGTGTAAACTGTAAGTTGGTGAAAGTGGAGTGTATTTTTTAGCTTTATTTACATCGTGTAGAGTATTTATTTAATAGAATGTAAGTGACGGGTAGCTTTCAGTTTGGTGGATTATATTGTAAGCCGATTTGCAAAGTCTGAGAGTGAATCTGGGGCTTATGTTCACTGTGCCGTGTTTAAACGTATATTAGAGTGTCGGGATGGCGGCGGGAACACTAATCTCTATTATAGCAGCGCTCTACCGAGCCCAAGAAATCCACTCATCATTTGCGATACGACCTAAGCTCTTAAGCATTTTCATTTAAGTTAGAATATTACGAAAACATCTCCTATTTTTTATCTTTACTGTGGAAATTATGAGCAAAATACTGTTTTTGTATTTTTCTAGTTAGGGGAATAGACATAGTAACGGTCGAGTGACGGTTAGCTCCCCGCGCTATCTGCCCCTCTTTGTATTCGCTCCGATAACTTGCCCATGCGCACCCGACCGATACGACTCACGTCGCAGTTCTTACTTTAAAAATGCCACCTTTTCCTACATAATATGTAATCTAATGTACTTTTCATCTCGACGATTTCTTAAATTTTTTTGAAATGCTCCAAAAAACACCTACACATCCATATAAAAAGTACATAATATGTTATTGTGATTATGGAAGACAAAAAGCAATATAAATTTAACGTAAATTAAAAAACGCTGATTTAAAGTAAGCTTAATATATATATCTGGTTGCAAGCAATGCGCTCCAAGATAAATGGGCGGTGTGCGCGCGACCTCGCCCCCAGCCGGGACGCTAACGAACCTCTCTCTTTGTTACATCGCCGTATCCTTTGGATTAGAACGTAGTTACATCTGTAACCTGCTAGAAACAACATTCGACTACCGATTTTCATTCCATAGAAAAAGTTATTCATTCGGCTAGTTATCACTCGGCAATATTTGTCTTCATTTGAAATAATTAGACGTCCGTATATGTTTCGGGTTACTAACGTTTTCTTTTTGTTACAGCGCGATGCCTGCCAGGCTGCGACGCGGAACACGGCCACTGCCTCAAGCCCGACGAGTGCATGTGAGTATCCACTTTACACCTTTGTGCTAAACGCTTAACGTTACCTCCCTCCGAGCTTAAATCATTCATACTCCTCATTGTCTGTACGGAAAGAAAAGACAGTTTTTAGTTGCTTGTTATCACTTTGCTAACGAATGTTTTCTTTTAATTTCAGTTGTCATTCTGGTTGGGTGGGCGAACTCTGCGACCAATGTGAACGACATCCGGGCTGCGTGCACGGAACCTGCTTGAAACCCTGGGATTGTATATGTGAGGAGGGCTGGGGTGGCCTGTTCTGCAACCAGGACCTCAACTACTGCACCAACCATCGACCCTGCAGGAATGGTGGTACTTGCCATAACACCGGTCAGGGAAGCTACACCTGTGTCTGCCCGCCTGAGTACACGGGGCCCGACTGTGAGAAATCTCTTCATTCTTGCGCCGTCCGGCCCTGCCTGAATGGCGGAGCGTGTCTCCGTGACGAAGGTGGCGAACTGTCTTGCACCTGCCCTTCGGGATATGAAGGAGCGCGATGTGAAACTCGTAGACTGACTTGCGCTGATCAACCCTGCCGCAACGGTGGTACTTGTGAACCTCGATCCTCTGGTTTTGTGTGTTTGTGCCCCGCTGGCTTTGCAGGAATCGACTGTGCCTTAGAAGCGGATCCTTGCGCTGGCAATCCTTGCCGCAACGGGGCCACTTGCACGCGGGCTGGAGACGGATTCAAATGTGCCTGCAAGTCCGGTTACAGAGGCAATCGTTGCGAAATAGACATTGATGACTGCGCGGGAATCCTTTGCGAACATGGAGGAACTTGTGTCGACTTGGTTAACGGTCAAAAGTGCCAATGTGCTCCAGGCTTTCTCGGCCCTAGATGTGAAACACGCGTCGATTTCTGTCTTACGAAACCTTGCGCTAATGGTGGAGAATGCTTTGTTTTAGACAATGACTATGAATGCCGATGTCGACCCGGTTTCGCTGGCAAGGACTGCAGCATTGACGTCGATGAATGCGCCTCGTCCCCGTGTCGCAACGGAGGCAGTTGTCGGGATAGAGTCGACGGATACCACTGCAGCTGTGTGCCGGGGTGGGGTGGTAGATCTTGCACTATTTCTCTGGCAGATATACAAGCAGCGACGAGACCAGCAGGAAATCACCTGAGAAGGGTTGGTGATGAAACTCCGGAAGAAGAAAACTTGTCCGGGGGACACGTAGCACTCATAGCCGCTCTCTCAGCGGCCGTGCCGGCTGCGGCATTGGCTGCCGCAGTGGCCGTTGCATGCATACGACGAAGAAGAAAACGCGCGCAAAACGCAGCGGACGCAGAAGCGCGCGCGCAGAATGCAGCAAACGCTGGCAACGGCGGTCGCGTTATACGCAACACATGGGGGAAATGTGAAGGCCCGGTGCCAGAATGTCAGAATGCGCACAATGCAGCGGCCGAAGAATGCAAAAGAAAAACTTTGAACACAGAAAGTGCAGCGCGGCTGCTGGCAGCTCTCGATCCTAGACTGTCTCGGCTCTCCGCAGACTCAGCGTATTGCGCGAATAGGTTGGTATCTTAATGTTATTTAATGTTAGTGTTTAAAATATGTATTTTTTGAATATTATTATATTAATACAAGTGTAGTCGATACCCCAAATACTTACTGTAACAAAATTTTACTATACATTTTGCATGTCAGACAAGTTGCACTATAAGTGACTAGATATTTTAGTTATTATCGATTGACTAACCTTATTTTGTTGTTGTTACAGCGATACCTCACTAGTAAAGCGAGCGCTGGAGGGTGGAGGAGTGTATGTGTTAGATGATCACTGCCTGCCGCCGACGTTTGCCACGCAAGTGTAGTGTTTACATTCGCAGCAATGGACTAAAAATAACTTATTTATTCACAACGGACGCTTGTGCGAATCTGGCTGTGCGCCGCGTGTAAATATATTGTTAAATGTAAAGTGACCCCCTGTATAGACAGCTAGTTATAAGAGTTCGGATGTATTTATTTGAAACTTGTGATTTGTACGCCCTTGTAAATAGTATTCGGCGGCATGGATTGTGTATTTCAGCCCATGATTAGCAAGCGTCACCCGAAAAATCGAAATTAACCAGTGCAAAGACAATGTTTTCGTTTATGGTGGTGTTGTTATAAATGAAGATGTGTGTCGTGGGGGGTGTAGGCTGTGTTGGTGAGGGTGATGACCGCGCTTGTTGAGGGCCGGGTGGAGCGCTCCCCCGTCTGCGATCTCTGTAGGTAAGGTGCGAAGCGGCGCTCGCGCGGCGTCGGTCCGCCGCGTGGCCTCGCCACGACTCATATTAACGATACTGATGCTCATCACTCCTAAATCTTGCATGTATCTACTCTCTCTTACAATTTCCATATTTTTAATGTTAACATTTTTATTTTTATTGAAATGCCACAATAATTAATGTATACAATTATTACAATTACAATTATTAATGTATTAATGTAAATTATTATTGAATGTATACAATTTATTAATTGGAATGTCAGTGTCGTTTCTATGAACGTTTCACACCAAACGCTGTCCGTCTTTAGACTCGCACCAGTATAGAAGCCAAACCGTGCGTAACATAAGATTTTGACTAATTTATAAAATAACGCGATTAGCGTTTATCATTATTTACATCAATCATATTTTTGTGATTTGACAAATTTTTTATTATTGTTCCTAATGAATGACAAATTGAATGATAGTGAGTTCGTAATCAAAAATCTTGTTCAGGTTTTCTTAAAAATCGACATAGATTTTTTATTCTTGCTTTCAGTACCTTTGATTGTACAGATAGCACCATGATGTTAACGTTCCTGTTATTCTTCTTCGAGCGCCATTTTTATCGTTTCTATATTATTTTTTCATATAGAAACCATACAAATCGCTCTCGAACCACATTTAAAGCACGCACGAAGTTAGATCATAGGTTAAAATAACTCGAGTACTTATAAGAAACAAAATGTCGAAACCTAAGTCATTGTGTATAAAAAATATTAAGTTGTTAGATTTAAGCATATTCTCCATTACTTTTGTAAGAGTATTGTGACAATATTATGTGACATTAGGCAACATAGGAATTATATTTCAGGTTGTTTTAATTTATTTATTTGTAATAGGAACAACTCTCGGCCTCGATATAGCACATATTGCTCTTTAAATGTGTGCCATATCAATGCTGATGTGATAGTGTGAAAACTACTGTTAAATTACCGTTTTAAAAATGTATGGTAGATATTTTTAAGGGTAGGGATTCCTCTTATGTTGCCTTTTGTACTCGAACGTAGAATAAAAAGGCTAAATCGACAAAATTGTAAAATTTATATCAAACTATGAATAGACTGATGATCAATAATAATGTTCTTGTATTTAATTTTGTAAGATGACAAAATGTAAGTTTAAATTATGTGAAAATACAAACACCTATAACTCAAAACAAGCACATTAAACAGTTCAATGATTTATTCTTCAATTTGATCACAGTGAAATGTAAACTTTCATTTTTCTTTTAATTACATCGATTACTTACATTGATTTTGAGTGCGAAGCTTAAAATGATTTTAAACAAATTGAAACACAGTTAATATAACATCATAATTTATTTATTTTTCTGTAATCTTAATATTTATTCTTAATTTTCTCATTTTAACCCACTGATTTTAATTTGATTTAATATTCGATTATTTGATAAAATATGTTTTATGACGCAGATACCACTTTGAATTAAATTAGTTTTTTTTTAAATCACTGTAGGTACTCTGCTTCTTGTGAGTATACTGAAAGATATTATTTCAAATCATTCCATTTTGTTTGTAGGATATTTTTTAGTTTTATTAATTTTAAAAAGTCTGAATTTGTCTTTTATAGTATTTCTACCGTTGATGGTCCGTTATAGTACCGCTAGCTTCATCGTAGTGTTTTATGAAAAATTTAAGAGCGCCTCTGGCGGTGAGTAGCGGAACCTTAAATTTCCAATAAAAAATTTTGTGGTTGACGGTGTCGCTAGCAACTACTACGTAGCTGCTAATGCAAGGTTATCCCACTGACACATCTTGATTTCATATAATTTAACTTTTACGTCAAACAAGTACAATTCCGCTATTAGGTACTTATTAGCTGGCAGTAGCCTTTTAGTATATTCACACGTTTTTCTGTATCGAAAGAAAAATGAAAGCAATTAATTTTATAAACTGTAAGAAATACTTAGTTCAGATTATTCCTATCAGAATAAAATCGTTCTGTATTGCTGTTGCGACAATTTTGCCAGAGTGTTTGTGACGAATGTGTATAATTATGTGCAGTGGCGCAACGAGAAATAAAATGTTAATAAACAATTGTTTACAAAAGATTAAAGAAGAATTTTATTTTGCAACCTTTGGAGAAAACTAAAGTCGAATTTTTAATTCCGTGCCTAAAATGTAAACAAAAGTATTGCCGCTATAATAATAATAAGCTTGAAAAGGCCATACCTTGTTTGAATTATTTTTGTATGCTCAAACTATTAAAACTGTAGATAGCCCTTTTTCACAATTTTAAGAAGCCAAAGTTTACTTTTATGCTGCCATCATTTTCTCGCCAAAAAGTAAACCTCGCTGCCAGTTTTAAAATTAAAAGTTAAGACCTAAATCATTTTTTTTATAGATGTCAGTGTTTTTGATTTTTTGGTGTCCATAATTCTAGCAGCGCCACCATCACCGATTTTGAAGTGGATTATTGCATCTAATAATTATGCAGTTTTCATTTTATGAAAAATTGCTGAGAAATTTTCAGGGTAGGTAAGTGGTTTCCGAGATAAATGACAAAGTTTGGGGCGCTGCGAAGATGACGTCAGTTCAGGTGACTTCAGCAGCGCCACAGCTGGAACTCTGCAGTTATAGTAAATATCGAACATCTGCCTAGACAGTCATTCACTCATGACTTTTACGGTCCAAGAAAAAGTGGTACTAGATGAAAAAAGTAAGTATTTTCGTGTGGCTCAGGCCAGCAGACTCAAAGAATTTAAACAATGAATTTAGATATTCTATGTATGCCAATACATAGAGCCTTCCTAGTGCCTATTGATGCCAAAAGAACCATATCTAGTGCCATCTAGATAAAGCTTTAATGCTTTCATTGGTGCTATCGAGAAAAAAGTTTCAAACCTAGTGCTTCAAGCGTTTCGGAGCTATAAAACGATCTTGGTGTGCCTGCTGGGCGGAGGGTTCAACGCAGCAGACCCAACAGGATAACTCCATAACTAAAAGGTAATTGGTATGAAATCTCATATCAATGTTTAGTGTCATTAGTGCCTTAGAAAACATAAAAATATCCGATAAATTTCACATCCAAACATAACAGTTGAACCTCTCAAAGTTCTCCATACATTTTAACAACCGAGGTACAGTCACGCTCAAAACTCAATTTATTAGGTTACACATGCCAAGTAATAAACTGCCAATTTCTCACGTCAGATGTCGCCTCTGCTGACTGATCCTAAAATTTGACGTGTAGCTGTCATTCTCCATATTATTTTCTTTAAATGCTCTTAGATACAGTCTCTAAACACAAAAATAGGTAAACATCGACGGGTCCTGGGTTCGATTCCCAGTCAGGGCAAATATTTGTGTAAAAAGCAAATGTTTGTTCTTGGGTCATGGGTGTTTGTGTTTGTCTTTATCTGTGTTCCGAGGGACCCACGACACAAGGGAAAACCTTAATGTGGGCCTTTGAGTGTGAAAACGTTTATTATTATCGTATATCAAAATCAAACTATGTAATTTTTGATTTATTATCGTATATCAAAATGAAATCTAAAATAGGCCTGAGGTAATTACTTAATGAGTAAAATATAATTCAATGTAAAATGAATCTGTCAAAACGTAATTCTGGCAGCGCCATCTGGAACTTGAGCTTGAAAGTATTTAGTGCCGAATATCCGACAGTCCTGTAGGTAAAGTGCCACTGAATTGTGAAAAATTGATATCATGTCATAATAATCGTGTTCTAAAAAGAATTTATGAGCATTTTTTACTTCAAAGAGTACGGTCAACAAAAAAAACTTGAAGTTTATTACATTAGTAATTAACTTCAAGTTTGTTTTGGTTCAAAAAGAAAACAAATCTAAGTAGGTATACAAATTTGCTGTTTTTTAATTTTCATGAAAAAAAATTTAAATAGGAAATATCTTGGATGTGTCGGTCGGTGTCACATCACATCACATAATTAAAATACATTTGTCTTTTACACGGGCCCGTCGCATGCCTTAAAAAAGCCCTTGGGCGAGATTATTGGTCATACATAAGACAAACATTAATAAACTTCATTTCAGATAAAAATAACCTCATTACTAAAATTGATGGACTTAAAAGTTATTTTATAGTCTTGTCTTTGTGATCATACCCATAATATACTTAGGGGTGTGTGCTCCCCTCCAAACATCGTAGTGCCCTAAAATCTTCATCCTGTCCTGCCTGCTAGCGGTGCACCCTGCTGATCAACGGACGAAGGCTCTGGCGTAGATATTACACCCCGGTTTCCTTACTTGATATTGGAGACTACCCATTCTATATTTTAAGAAAATAGTGCTCTGGCGTAGATATTAAAAAATTGATGACGTCAGTCCAGAATCCTTTTCAAAGTAAATAGAAATATAAACTCAAATCATGACTGAATAGTATTTTTTTTACTTTAGAGTTCTTATAAACATATCTAATCTAATACATACTAGATATGTGCGCCGATGCTCATTTCATGTAGAAATTTGACTGTCTTTTTTGATATATTATATAAGAGGAAATATTTGATTGTTTGTTTGCTTGCATTGAATAGGCTCCTAAACTACTGGACCGATTTGAAAACCATTAGAATCCTTTCACCATTAGAATCCTACATTATCCGTGATAGACATAGGGTACATAATTTTCCCGAAAAACCATGGGAACGAAATCCCGAGCGAAAAGCTAGTTGTATTATATGAAACAGAAACCATATGCAAACTGGAGAACTATTTCAGAACTATTTTTTAACAATAATTCCGACAAGAGTTAGCGGATAGGTATCGAGATTTTGTGATGAGTAAGCTGGGCTGACGTCAGCCCAGCATACTCACCGAGATACCCTCATATCTCTGGATTCCCTGAAGCATTATTTTTGTGATTTGGCAAAGGGAGAAAACTATTTCAGAACTATTTTTTGAGATCAACAGCATGTCGCTAGCTTCAGCCGTTCTCGCGTACGGAGGTGAGGATTCTGGACTGACGACATCCCAGCAGCCTCACCGACACCTGTCTATAACTGGAAAAGTATTGAGGTACTAATTATTTCATTGTATTGTAGTACTATTTGTCACTATTTCCGGAACTACGAGTATTTCTTGGCATATGTAAAAACGTTCAATGCCGTGATGAAGCTTCTGGGGTTATGGTCACAAGTGAAAACGCCATTAACGGTGTACACACGACAGCAGATCAGACTATACATGTCGACCTTAGTCGTCACATAAATAAAATTAATTGTATTTTTTTTAAATGAATTTCAAATCAATGGGAACTGTGAAAGTGAAGAGTAAGACCCTTTTATCTGGGTTTTACCCATGGTCCCGGTGAGTTACGCATAAGTGAGCTGATGATCTTTAAACGCCTGAACAAATTTCCATATATTATAGCTAAGAACCATTTCGATCACGAAAGCTATAAAACAAAAAAAAACGCATCAAAATCGATCCATTCGTTCAGGAGCTATAGATACAGACAGACATAGTTATTGGTTAATATTTTGTATGGGTCAGAATGGCTTGTAAATGGTTCCCTAAGTGATTTAAACTAAACTGAGTAAATGTACAATAAATGTTCAATTATGTACAGCAATTAAAGCAAAATATACTTTAACGCAAGTTTAGAAAATACAGTCTGCAAGTGAGCAGCCAGCCATTCTTACCTCAGGATGGCTGGTAAATTTAAAACTGTAGTAGACCTTAGTTTAAAAAAAGCAATGCCTTATAAATGTACGACAAACTTTCTAACAGGTAAACAATTTTAAAATTTTGTAACTTTTACACAAGCGATGGTATTGTAAAAAATATGTTAGCAGCCATCCTGCCGCCCCAGGATGGCAGGTTAATTCTATACCGATGGTTCTATTTTGATAAAGTATATATCAGATAAATGTACATCAATTGTTCTCTTCATAACACAATAACACTGTTTTTGAGCAATAAACAATTTACATACATATATACATAATATTAAGGAACACACTAGTCGGAAAGACATTCGAGGAAAGATTTTTCCGAGAGTTTCCCTCAATTTCTTCAGATCCTGATTTCCTTACCATGGGACCACCCTTTCCAACAAAAAAATAATAATCAAAATCGGTTCATAAACGACGAAGTTATCCGCGGACATACATAAAATATATATATACCTATATATATATATATATATACGGTCGAATGTTTCTCACTCCTCCTTTTTTGAAGTCGGTTGAAAAATAAAAATTAACGCGACACACTCAAAGGCCCACATTAAGATTTTTCTTTGTTGTGGGTCCCTTGGACATACATAAAGATAGAAGAACACCCGTGACCCGAGAACAAACATCTGCTTTTTACACAAATATTTGGCCCAACTGGGAATCGAACCCAGGACCCGCCAATTAAGAGGCAGCGACACTCCCACTCGACCAAACCCAAATGATGACGGCCCATCATTAATATAAATCAATGACATTATTTTTCGGTTTTTTGAAGTCTGTTTAATTATTTTTCTTAAGAAGTTTATTTATTTTTCCATTGGTAGTGTAAATAACAATTTAAAAATAAAAAACAACGGGTTGCACTCCGGGAGTGCCGGCAGAAGTGAAAACTTGAACATTAACGTTGTGCATTAATATGGAAATAACAAAATACACAAAAAGAGTCCGTTATTCTCTCAGGATTCGATCCCTCGACCTGTTGCTTACAATCTGGCAACTTTTCCACTCGACCAAACTGTCTACTTTCAATTTAGTAAAATAGTCTATCGGTATTTGCGCACTATGTGCGAATAATCGTTGACATACGTTCTGTCATACCGTCTTACGGTTTTTCGATCAGCACACGTGACCTGACGCGAGTTTAACAGTTTTTACCCATCCCACAAAAGTGCTCAACGCTGCTAAAGAAATTTTCACTTCATTAATAATAATAATAATGACGGCCGGTTTGGTTGAGTGGGAATGACGCTGCCTCTTAATAGGCGGGTCCTGGGTTCGATTCCCAGTCGGAACAAATATTAGTATAAAAAACAGATGTTTGTTCTCGCGTCATGGGTATTCGTCTGTCTTTATGTATGTTCCAAGGGATACAACAAGGAAAAATCTTAATATTGGCCTTTGAGTGTGTCGCGTTTATTTTTTTTTGTGTTATTAAGAGAACAATTGGTGAATTGATAATGTACATTTATCTGATATATACTTTATCAAAATAGAACCATCGGTGTAGAATTAACCCGCCATCCTGGGGCGGCAGGATGGCTGCTCACATATTATTTACAATATCATCGCTTGTATAAGTTACAAAATTTTTAAATTGTTTACGTGTTAGAACGTTTTTCGTACATTTATAAGGCATTGCTTTTTTTTAAAACTGAGTTTACAAGCCCACGCAGTGGGACCACCGGGCCGTTTGAATTTGACAAATTAAGTACTATTTCTGGGTTCACCCAGATTTCAATCAGATTTTTTCCTGCTAGGTGGTGCAGTTTTTGGGCCCCAAAAAAATCCTTATAGCTCATTAACGGGAGGGTTGTACAAATTGTCTCCTTTGGTGACAAATTTTGACAAATTGAGTACTGATTTCTATCTAGTTAAAATCGAGATTGAGACCTCGGCAGCGTCGAAATAAGGGACGCGTACAAATTATATTTCTCTAATGACAAATTATGACCATCATCATCATCAATTGTTCCAGTAGTCCCCTCTAGCCCTGTCCCCCCGGATGACAGCTGGTAATTATCTTCCCGGTTGTCACCGGGGTGACAATTCGTGCTTACTGTTCCCTTTGAAAGCTGACTAGACGGGACAAATGGGAAGTCTATAGGGGGGGTGACATTTGCTACGGTTCCTTTTCAGAAAAAAACATGTAGTTACGATAGATATCAGCTTTTTTATTTATTGTGTTAATATAGAATCAAATAAAAAAATCATCACAATGTTTGGCTTACAACATAAGTTTTTTCAGTTTCTGTTCGTCCTACTCCGAAATGTTAGAGCTGTTATCATTCCTACTAGTAGGACCACGAGAGAGATCAGTTTCTGTTCGTCCTACTCCGACATGTTATAAATAAATGATAGTAGGACCACGAGGGAGACCAGTTTCTGTTCGTCCTACTCCGACATGATGGAGCTGTTATCATTCCTACTAGTAGGACCACGAGAGAGACCAGTTTCTGTATGTAGGTCAGGACAGCTGAGACATGTATCCCGGAGAGATCTCGCATATTCAGGTCGATAGCAAATCGTTTGTGACGACAAACAAACAAACTTTCATCGTTTGTGACGATATACTTTCGCCAAAAAATCAAAAAAACATGGTTCAGCCAGCCGGATTTTGCCACTTTCGGAGCACATCAGATCTCAGCTCCTGAAGGGTTTTCGGGATTCGTTCCTGATCAAAAGTAATGTGACGCGTATGTGACAGAAATCTAAACTAATTTCATCCATCGTGATGCAATACTTTTGGAGAAATCTTGAAAAATAAGTGTCCAGCCAGCCTGATATCCAGCTGGCTGAACCACTTGTTTTTCGTCGATTTCTCGCTAACTAACGCGTTTCACTCTGAATTTTTTTGATCAAAGGTATGTGATGGTAATGTGACAGGATACCAAGCAGGTTTGAACGCCCGTAACGCATGCATTTTTGAGATATTCCAGAAAACTAAATGGTTCAGCTGGAAAGAGTCAGGCCAGCTGAACCACCTGTTTCTACCACTTCCAGGTGCGCTACACTCAAGGAATCTAGACCAAAAGTTTGTGACAGAGATGATAAATACAATGGTTCGTTTGTGATGGTTCAAAATGCAGCCTAAAAAAAGTTATAAGCGATTCTTTTTTTTCCATACATTGATAATACTAGGTGACCATGCTTTCAGTATTGCAAGGACAGTCCCTAATTGAATTAAATATTGAAGCATTAATAAAATGAACAAGGCGCCGTTTAGATGACTAAAATTATATTCACAATAAAATTAAACAATACTTACTATAAAAGTCATCCTTCAATATCACCTAGTAAGGTACACTTAGACGATAAATTATTTTGCGAAATGAGAACGAATGACTGCGTGCAATATTATTATAACGTCTTAATGTGGCGTGCGTCGCCATTATACTGGTTACGCGCCGCATACAAGAGGATAATATCGAAAAATGATTCAGCCAAAAGCTACGAATAAAAACAAGTCACTTGTGAATCAAGCTAAAAAATGGTACGTACCACAAAAGTTTCCATCACGGTAGATTTTTCCGACAGTGTGTATGACTTAATCGCAGTTGTCATGCCTAAAACAAACTGATTGGCTAATTCGTATATATTTATTCTATTGAAATGTGGGACCAAATTTGTTGTGCATTAAACTTCTAGACATTATTTTTAGATCAAAAGAAATTTGATAATTAAGTATATATTTTTGTGTTTAGGCTTAAGTTTTTATAAAATAAAATATCTTATCTTAATAATAGTATTTATTCTCTTATTTTTTTAACTTACATAAACCTACTTACCTTAAATATTTTTAGCGTGGGATGCTCAGTGTTGGTAGTTGCTGTGGCCTGGCCTTATAATCAGAAAAGATTATTTATAAAAATATAAAATAAAATAACATAAATTTTTGAAATCACATTTTAATTAACAGTTTATAAAATAAGTATTACTCAATATTTACTAATTAAGTATAACAATTAAAGTCTTAATTACCTTGTACCTAATCCCAGATTGAGAAAATATTAAACTTTTACTTACTAACGGCGGCCACATACATTCTAAAAAGAGTAACGAGCACACATGTAAGTCGTGTGTGGAAATAAAGGTACTGGGTACCTACCATGATCGTTTAAAAGCATTTCTGTTTAGGATCCAAATTTGAACTGCTTCGCAATTGAAATGTTTTTTAAATTGGTACCATGATGGCACTGCTTTTGAACTGCTCAGTTGTCTATGGTCCATTTTTTTTCTTGGTTTCTCCATTTTCGATAGGCAAAAGTCTTCAGATCTTAAAGAATTAACATAACACGTAACTTGCACGTAACTGATCAGTCTGTTTCGCTTCCTAGTACAGCTCTGTCCCCTTCTGAATGACAGTTCAAGTCTAATGGTCGCCAAATGAAAACAAATACTACATACTCAAAGCCAAATGAGAATAATCAAAAAAGCGTTCGGAAACCATAATTCTGTTTATTTTAAGATTTTATTTTAAAAATATTTAGAGTTTCAATGTTATAAAGACTTGATTATCAAAGCTTATACAAAATATTAATTTTTATGTAATAGGTACGAAAAAATTAACCAAAATAACATGTAATCATAATCAAGTTCGGAAAAAAAAGATTCTCTTGAATTACGTAAACAAGTACTTTGAACACACGCATTTTGATATATCAACAACGTGGTATGAGGGGGCGCGAACTTTGAAGAGCTATTTGTTTTAAAATTATAATTTTAACTCGTTTAAAGCCCTTTTTCGTCACATTTTTTTGATAAAGAAGGCTTTGAAGATGGGGGAAAATAGTGGGGGTAAAGGAAATAAAAGGAAGAGTGAGGATTCTGCGGGTCCGGAGACCCCGTATAAAATGGCGCCAAAATTCACTAGAAGTGCCAGAGGTTTATTCAAAGAATACAATCACATTTACATAGAAGACAACAAAAAAGAATATCCGGTTCTACTTTCTGGCGTGCAGGATGCTAATGGTTCCATTCCAAGAGTAGATCTTTTAAAATCAAATGGTATCTTGAGGCATGTCCATGGCTTATCATTTGTCAAACAAGTTGGTTTGTCTTTATTGAAAGTTTTCTTTGCAACCAAAGCCGATGCAAATAAGTTTATTTTGGACAGCGTATTCTTAAAAAATCATAGATGGGTTGCCAGGATCCCATATGACAACCTTGAGGCTCTGGGAGTCATCCGTGCACCGGCAGAGCTTTCGGAAGAAGAGTTGCTGGAACAGCTGGAGTCTTCAGTACCCATCATAGGCGTCAAGCGGTTCGTACGCAAGACTGTATCTGGAACAATCCCAACACAGACGGTTTTAATAACTTTTCTTGGTTCTACACAACCGGACCACGTCACATTTGACAGGATGTGGTTCGAAGTTAAAACTTACATCAAGCCTATTCGCCAATGCTACACTTGCTACAAATTCGGCCATGGTAAAGGATCGTGCAAGTCGAAACAAATATGTTCAGTTTGTGCTGGAGATCACAACTTCAAGGATTGTTCAAGTGACATCAAAAAATGTGTGAACTGCAACAGCTCAGAACATGCGGCTGTTTCATCTTCTTGCCCTGTCAAGAAAGCGAAACTAGATGAAGTCAAAAATAAGATCAACGGCAAGGTAACCTACGCCACAGTCACAGCTAAGTCAGCTTTCCCATCATTGAAGCTCCCATCTACAGATCCTCGACGTAGGGCTATGTTGTCTGATATTTTGAATTCAGAAGAAGTCCTCACTGCTTTGACTAAAACAGTTGTTGGTATTTTGCGTAAAAGAGATACTGAGAATCCCTCAGGTGCTAACCCTCCAATCAACTCTAAAGTAATTAAAGAACTGCTTATTGCCAACTTCACATCTTAACATGGATTGTGGTGATGGCATTGAGCAACTTGCTGTCTTGCATTGGAACTCACGAAGCATCCTTTCAAAGCTTTCTCAACTTAATCACTTAATTTCATATAATAAATTTGATATAATACTTATAAATGAAACTTGGCTAGATGCTAATAAATCTTTCAGGTTACCTGGATTTAACATTATTCGACAGGACTCCCTTCGTCCTCATGGTGGTGTTGCTGTAGCTATCAATAGTAAGTATGCCTTTAATTGTATTTCATCTTGTTCTACATATCACTTTCAGCACATTTTATTTTCAGTTGCCATTGGCTCTATAACTTTAGAAATTCTATCTATTTATGCTCCTCCTCCTCCAAATGGTAGATTTAACATTCAGCTTTTAAACAGAGCATTTTCCAAAATTACTAACCGCAATTTTTTAATTATTGGAGATTTCAATGCCCATCATACTGCCTGGGGCTGCAGGGATGTGGACCGTAGAGGCAGTATGATATACTCCTTTGCAGATAATCATAATTTAGTTTGTTTGAATGATCATGATCAAAGGGTCACAACTTTTCCTTCCTTTGGCCAGGAGGGTAACGTCCTTGACTTGGCTTTCGCTTCACAATACATTAGCTCTAGTTGTACTTTTTCTGTTGGAGATGATCTTATGAGTAGCAATCACTTTCCAATTTTTATTAGTGTCCTCTATGAGAAATCTCTGACCCCTCTTTCTAATTCCAGTAATGTTTCGTCTATTACCGGCTCTTCTGGTAGCCATTGCTTGTCGGGCCTCAATTTGAAAAAGGTGGATTGGTCTCAATTTGTTGATCTGTGTAATGAAAAGTTCTCTAATTTCAGTGTGGATTCGGATCCTACTGTTGCCTACAATAATTTTATTCTTATACTATGTGACATTTTAGTAACGTTTCCTAAAAAGGTAATAAGTTGCCATACTAGAAAACGTAAAGCTTTGATTTGGTGGAATGACATTTGCAGCCAAGTGGTTCAGCAGGCTAAAATAGCCCTAAACTCGTATAGGTCATATCCTAACTTAGAAAATTACATTTTATATAAACAGTTTGATGCAAAGAAAAAAAGAGTACTATCTGAACAAAAACTTTTAAGCTGGGTCAATCTTTGTTCATCTTTTAATCGTATGACTTCTACTAAAATAATTTGGGATTTCATTAGAAAATATAAATTCTCAAAATTAAAAACCCATACTAATTCTCACTTTTTTGATGACATTGGTAATGTAAATTTATTCTTAGATAAAATTGCTTCAAGTTCATTATCCAATAATTCTAATCTGTCTATTATTTTACAGTCCTTGTTTGTAAATGAAGGTTCTTCATCTGCCTCATGGTTATCAGACCCCTTTCAATTACATGAATTGGATTCTGCTCTACGTCATAAAAAGAATACTTCACCAGGGCCAGACTTTATTCCATATAAAGCCATACAATCTTTACCAATTGGCGCTAAAAACACATTATTAACTATTTTTAATGACTTATGGAAAAAAGGACACGTTCCTCCAGATTGGAAATTGCAATATGTGGTTCCTATTCTTAAACCTCATAAAGACGCTAATAATGTAGATGCATATAGACCTATTTCTTTAACTTCGTGCTTTGCTAAATGCTTTGAAACTATGTTAAAAAATCGTCTTGAATGGTTTGTTGAAAAAAATCTGCTTATATCTGAGTTTCAGTTTGGTTTCCGTAAAGGTAAAAGTACCATGTTTAATTTAGGTTGTTTAATTGGTGATATAAAAAATAATTTTTTTAGAAACAGGGGCACCTTGGCTGTTTTTCTAGACATCAAAGGTGCTTTTGATAATATTGATCATGAATATTTATTTAAAAGTTTATCTAACTTAGGTTTACCAGGCCCTGTGTTAAAATGGTTATTTAACTTTCTTAATGGTCGTAGCCTATCAGTAAAATTTAGGAACAAGCTTTATGGACCTAGATATTCATATAAAGGCACACCTCAAGGTTCGGTTCTCTCTCCCTTAATTTTTATTCTAAGTCTTGTAGAGTTTATGCGTCAGATACCTAACTCTGTTAAATATTCTTTTTATGCAGACGATCTAGTCATTTATTTGGAGTGTGAGAATCCTGTTCAAGGACAATGTGATATGAATGCCTCCTTATTAATATTAAGTAATCTTCTTAAGAACCATCTAAAGCTAGAGGTTAACACTTCTAAAAGTTCAGTTATGTTATTTGTTAGAAACTCCACTTTCATTCCAAAAATATATTATGAAAACATTTTATTACCATTTCAAAATTCTGAAAGATATTTGGGGCTAATTTTGGATTCTGAATTGAGTTGGAAAGCTCATATTGAAGGCATTGTTAAAAGAACTGAGCTTGGATTAAATATTTTGAGGTCTTTGGCTGGTCTCCGTTGGGGATCAGACCCGAAAGTTTTAAAAACCTTATACATTACTACGATCCGTAGTCACTTTGATTATGGGTGTATGTATTATTCTGACGCTGATAACCATTTGTTAAGGAAATTGGATGTCATACAAAACAAGGCTTTGCGCATTATATCGGGTGCGATGATGTCTTCTCCCATAAACTCCCTTGAAGTCGAAGTAGGTGTAGTTCCTTTATTTGTTAGGAGAAGTTACATTATTGATCGATTTAGCTTGCAACTGGTTAGTCGTAATAATGTAGTCGTGAGCATATATTTGGAAAATTATTCTATACCGAATTTTAATACATCTCCTTTACCTATTACCTCTACATTGAGTAGCTCTATTGCTTATTTAAATTTTCAATTCCAAGATATCGTATATTGGTCCCATAACTTACCTTGCTTTAGTCATGATTTTCATAGCCTAATATTTCATATTCCTGTCAATCTCACGCGCTTTAAAACAAAATTTGATTTTTTGGAGTTTATTAATTCTAAAAAAGGTTTTGGAAGGATATATACAGATGGTTCCAAAACTCGGGACAGAACTTCGTTTGCTTTTTATGATGCTATTGCTAAATTTGGTAAAGTTTATAAGTGTAACAATTATTTCTCAATTTTCTCAGCGGAGGTGTTAGCTCTGATATATGCGCTATTTTACATTAAGAATAATAATTTAAATTGTAAAAAATTCATTATTTTATCAGATTCAATGAGCGCTCTACAATCTTTATCTAACCAAAAAATTTGTGCTAATTTTAATTACTTAATTTATGTTTTGAGAAGTTGTATTTTTGATTTGTTGCATATTAATGTTTATGTTGAATTCTGTTGGGTTCCTGGACATTCTGGAATTTTGGGTAATGAAATAGTAGATTCCCTTGCCAAGCTAACAGAGAATGCTGAATTTTGTAATTTTAAAATTCCTTACTCCGATTTGTTTTTATCTTTAAAAAATATCATGTTACAACGATGGTCATTATCCCTTAGTAGTTCCAGAGCTGTGAAGGGTCAATGGTTGGCTGAAATTCAGCCAAGACCTTCCACAGTAGCTTGGTTCGAAAAGGGGCACAATTATTTTGGTCGAGAATTCATAACATCATTAAGTAGATTACGTATTGGTCATTGTAGATTTCCGGCACACCTTCATAGGTTAAATTTAATTAATAACTCTGCGTGTAAATATTGTTTATTTGATCCGTGTACATTACAACATTTATTTTTTGATTGCCCGTTATTTAATTTACAACGTTTGCTATTCATTTGTTCATGTAAAGAAATTCTCAAATCAAAGGATTTCCCAACAGATGTCCAGGAACTTCTCAAATGTACAAATTTGTACCATGTAATTTTTGACTTTATTAATAATACGTTTGGACCTTTGTAAATTAGTTAACTTTTTAGGATTATTTTTAGTTAAGTTTCTTAGTTAAGTTTCTTTGTTTTATGTTGCGTTTTCTTTTCTAGCTTAAGTTATTTCCTGATTTTATGTTTGCTTTTAAGCTGATGGCCATGTTGCCAAAGCTTTAATAAACTTAAAAAAAAAAAGATATATCAACAAAAACAATTTTTGATTTTTGTCTTTTTAACCTTAAATTACTTTACTCTTCATTTTTAACAAAACATAATGATTGTATTTAAAACGTAGTGATTATATCCTCATTGATTGTACCATTTGTTCTAGAAGATAGTACCTATCTGGGTCCACTACTTACTGCAATGTTTGCTCTACGCTGTGTAGTTTTAAGTACCAAACTATGAATAATCTACTGAAATTCCCACCTAACACGACCCCGACCCACTGACCAATACAATTATACATCATTAAATCTACACTTGACGCATTTTTGCAATGAGTTAAAGTTTTGGTATTCAAGTTAAAATGACATGTTTTTGAGTAAGTACCTAACCTAATTTACATGGGAGAAAAACTGAAAGGTCTAATCCTGTCAAATTCCACGGTCAGACAGGTCAGTTGGACTTTATAAAAATTGTGAGACTTTCAGTAAGTAATCTGTTTTTAATTTTTTTTTTGTTACAGAATACTATTCATTTGCTATACAATATTTATCGGACTCATCTCATTAAGTGGCAAACATCAACTAACTAGGCAGTTGTCAGAGGCGAAATAAATAGAAAAGTAGATTTACTGCTTCAGCAGTCAGAAATAAATATATTTGATTTGATTAAACATCTACTTACTATAGGTACTTACCTATGCAAAGGTACTGATGACAATCCAGGCAATTTAATAATCAACCCAAATGAGCCATGCCATGATAAACAAAACAAACAAGAAAAATAAGTAAGTAAGCAAGATAAAAATAACATGATATATTCCACTTTTTTACCTACTGTTTCAATGCAAACAAACAAAATCATATGAAGTATAGTCATTGTTCTACTTGTATTGATGGTACAGATGGACCAAGTCTTAAAGAAATAAATGTGTTAGAAGAATATTACAATCGACTTCATAAATTCTTACACAGATTATTTCCATTCTAACTTTCACAAGTACCTACTATTTAATTATGTCATATAGCTTGTTTATAGGTACTTACCTATTTTAAAATAATGATGTACATACATACTTCGACAATTTTTTCTTTGTAATCTAAAATATAGTAGGGTTCTCTTTGCTGTCATTAGCAGAATGTACAAATGAATTTTTACCTAGGTACTTACTTGACTGTAAGAAAATGATCTTAAGGTGGGTCATGGTTCAAATGATCAACTGCACAATAAGGGCTACTCGAGGGTGCAGAATGCAGTTTATTGAAAGAGCCGACCAGCAAACTAAGAGAAAAGGGTAGTGCTTACTAACAATAATTTGTGTTAAGTACTTAGTAATTGGGACTTATTTTGTTACAGATTACAAAGAGAAAATTAAATCTGTACCTAATTATTAGTAGTGCAGAGGCTGAAATAGAATTAATGAAGAAGGCAATTTCAATCAGAACCAGTAATCTGCCTTGGCTTGGTGCAGCTTCAAATAGGATTTACTGAAAGGCTACAAAATTACCACATTATGTACTCAACTCAGTGCTGTTACAAGATGTAATTGTGTGTTAAAGTGACAAATAAATGTTTTATCTATTTATCTTTGTTAATGAAGTAAATGAAAAGTTTTACAACTTTAAAAACCTATTATACACCTATAAGCCTCAAAGGGGTAGACATAGACAAAGTGTCACGGTTCTTAAGGTTTTTATAATAAAACTCACCGTTATTGTAAAACTTTCATGTAAGAACTTAAGATATCAGAATTGTCTACAATACAAATTGAATATGCAAAGAAGTAGTATTATATACATCTTTATAATTAATAAAGAGGTATTAAGTTTAAACATCTATTTTTCTTAATTCAAAGGTTTATCAACAGCAGTTAAATATTATTTATTTATGGGATATACTTACAGCATTCAATCATGAGCACTATTTTCACATTCAAATTCTGATAATCATGAATAAGTTTAAATGATGTAGTAGGTAAGTACAGTGGTGTGAGGGGTGCTGCAATGATATGATATGTTCAACATACAAAAAAAGACCCTCTTGGTGCTAATACCGTCTGTTACAGTAAAGTAAGCCTAGGAAGATTTGGCAGATGGTACCTATGTTCTTTGTTTTTCTTTCACTAGTAGGTATACCTTAGAGCAATTAAAATTCCAAAATATTTTGATCAATAAATTTATTATAGTGTTTAACATTATCAATGTTGGTGAGTATTTTGATAATATTGGGAAAAACCATAGCAGCTGAAGAGGTCCTTACATGCAATCTGCTCCAATAGGCATCTGTAGCTGGAAGATGATTCAATCCAAATCTAAAACATAAAAAATAAATTACCTAAGTATCTGCTTAAATGAATAAATTAGTACAGAATTCAATCTATGTACAGTCAAGAATACGTCAAGCTTGAAACTTTGGACTTTGGACCGGCCCTGCATTGTATGGCGTGTGGTATAAATAAGAGCTCAGCTTAAACTGGTAGTGTCAAGTGTGACGTGCTCTCGACTGTACCTACATACCTACCTACCTCCTACATAATGTAACTAATATTACAAAGGGAGAAAGATTTGATTAAGTTAAGTATTCGTTTCAATTTTCAATGTATGCTCCAAAACCACTAAACCAATTTTGATGAAATTAGATACAGAGTATTGGTCCTGGATTGGGAATGAAAATAGGCTGCTTTTTAACCCACTGCTGGACACGATATAAAGCTTACCCCTCGCAGGCTGAATCTATACTGTCATACTAAAGTCAAAATATATGCCTCGTGGGCTGAATCTATACTATCATACTAAAGTCAAACAAAATATATGTAGGGTAGGTAGGTACCTAGTTATTTGATTGTTTGTTTGAATTAAAGGCACTAAACCGATTTTGATAAAATAGATCAAACTTTGGGAATGAATAAAAGCTTACTTTTTATCCCACTGCTAGGCAAAACACAACTTGTAGTCAATGCGAGCGGAGCAACAGAAGAAAGCTCAGTTTGTTTGTTTTACTTAATTGAATGGATAGGCTCCGTGGAAAGTTGTAGGTACTAATGGTTAATTTCCTCAAAATTTACTAATATTACAAAGGTCACAAAATCTGATAATGATAAGTTATGAACTTACATAAAAATGCCAGTGTGAGAGTCAACTCTAAGACGAATATCGCGCGTCATTAATAACAAAAACACAGTTTGCTATAGTAACACGGAGTCTTCACTGAGTTTAAGAGCATCTTTTACAGTATTCAAGAGGCAAGTAGGCTTCATTGAAAATTGCATCAGCATCACATTCCTTGAACATCTGAAAAATAAAGTACAAATGCGTTTTTATATGCACACGTCATGAGCATTTCTTGTAAAACGAACCACATAATAATATTCCAGTTTTACTTACTTCCACTTTTTGTTCTATTATTAACCAATTTCACTTCACTATACATACGTTATTTTGCTACAAAATTAATTTGAACCGCCATATTTGTTTTGACAATTTTGACATTTCAGCCATCCAAATTAAATTAAAAAAAAAAATTGTCGCTGGTCTGCCTTTGAATCGCAACAGCGCCAAAATTGAATCGCTAATAAGCCATCATGGTACGAATAAGCGTTGCAGACTTGTTTAGGTCCTAAATTGGATCGCGCTAAGCGATCATGGTAAGCCTCCTGAATTAAGTCGATTTACATGTATGAGGATTCCACTTCAGAATTTCTGAATATTAAAGTTAGGACCAGAAAAGCCCTCGTTGGCATGGGGGCGTTACTGTAACTAGTAATTCGTTCTCATTGCGCAATATAATTTATCCTCTAAGTGTTCCTTACTAGGTAATATTGAAGGATGAATTATATAGTAAGTATTGTTTAATTTTCTTGTGAATATAATTTTAATCATCTAAACGGCGCCTTGTTCATTTTATTAATGCTTCAATATTTAATTCAGTTAGGGACTCTCCTTGCAATACTGAAAGCATGGTCACCTAGTATTATCAATGTATGGAAAAAAAAGAATCGCTTATAACTTTTTTTAAACTGCATTTTGAACCATCACAAACGAACCATCGTATTTATCATCTCTGTCACAAACCTTTGGTCTAGATTCCTTGAGTGTAGCGCACCTGGAAGTGGTAGAAACAGGTGGTTCAGCTGGCCTGACTTTTTCCAGCTGAACCATTTAGTTTTCTGGAATATCTCAAAAATGCATGCGTTACGGGCGTTCAAACCTGCTTGGTATCCTGTCACATTACCATCACATACCTTTGATCAAAAAAGTTCAGAGTGAAACGCGTTAGTCAGCGAGAAATCGACGAAAAACAAGTGGTTCAGCCAGCCGGATATCAGGCTGGCTGGACACTTATTTTTTAAGATTTCTCCAAAAGTATTGCATCACGATGGATGAAATTAGTTTAGATTTCTGTCACATACGCGTCACATTACTTTTGATCAAGAACGAATCCCGAAAACCCTTCAGGAGCTGAGATCTGATGTGCTCCGAAAATGGCAAAATCCGGCTGGCTGAACCATGTTTTTTTGATTTTTTGGCGAAAGTATACCGTCACAAACGATGAAAGTTTGCTTGTTTGTCGTCACAAACGATTTGCTATCGATCTGAATATGCGAGATCTCTCCGGGATACATGTCTCAGCTGTCCTGACCTACATGTTTCTGTTCGTCCTACTCCGACATGTTATAAATAAATGATAACAGCTCTAACATGTCGGAGTAGGACGAACAGAAACTGGTCTCTCTCGTGGTCCTACTAGTAGGACAAAATAGTAGGACCACGAAAAAACGGTCAAGAAAAATATTAACCATCAACATTATGTTTCGCTTTCCTACTTAAAGCTACAATCATCAACCAATCACATATTATTAACCTTTTGCTTATTATTTTTTGATAATCACAGATAATCACTAATATTTACAATAATGTTGTGTAACTACATGTTTTTTTCTGGGAAGGAATCGTAGAAAATGTCACCCCCCCTATAGACTTCCCATTTGTCCCGTCTAGTCAGCTTTCAAAGGGAACAGTCGGCACGAATTGTCACCCCGGTGACAACCGGGAAGATAATTCCCAGCTGTCACCCCGGGGGACAGGGCTAGAGGGGATTACTGGAACAATTGCATTCCGGGGACTTGTCTCCCCTGGTGTCTCCCTCAGGGGAGACATGGCAATTTAGTTTGTGGCTTTGGCTCCCCAAGGCGGGGGAGACAAGGCACCACATGATTTTTCCAATTTTCACTGTGTACCCGTCTCCCCTACATAAAAAGAGATTTAAAAGCATACATATTTTTTTTATATAAATTTATTCTTAATTATTTTATGACAACTTTTTTATTTGTCTATCTTAACTTTTCTAGAAACATTGAAACACTAATTTCTTCGTGAATAAGCTGTAATTGTGCATTCATGATAAACTTGTCTCTATCTGTATCTATTTTCCTTCTTTTATTTTTATTTTATTATTTTTCCAATTTTCACTGTGTACCCGTCTCCCCTGACATAAAAAGAGATTTAAAAGCATACATATTTTTTTTTATATAAATTTAAAATTAAAATCTTCATGCTAGTATTATGACTATTACTGGCCACATAGAAGTGAAGAGTTTGTTATCTTTCAATGTCATCACTTTTATCGATGCATTTTCATCCATTATTCAAATCTCATTTGAAAGTTATTGAAATCACTGAGCATAAAAGCACTCCGTTTTAATTGAAATGTTGAAATATATTCCAAGAAAAGGGGGTATTATTTTATTGCATGGTGGTTATCAGTACACGAAACATAAACAATACGTGAATAACACTGTAAGATGGATATGTACAAATAAAAAGAAGTATCATTGTGCGGGAGCTCTTGTAGTTGAAGTAAGTTATCTAACTTTTTATTGCGAATTTTATTGAAATATGCATCATTCCCTTTCCTTTTTAAGAACATAAGAACCTGTGTACATAAGTGTGGATGCAAAAAATATATTGAGTAATAAGTATTGAGTAGTCGCTGCTAGTAATATCATAAATGCGAAAATGAGTCTGTCTGTCTGTCTGTTCCCTCTTCACGCCTAAAGGTTAAACGGATCGTAATGAAAATTGGTACATAGATAGATAAACATTTGGGGACGGACATAGGGTACATTTCATTAATTTCATTTCGATATGACCGAAGTCCACGCGGATGAAGTCGCGGCCAGAAAGCTAGTATAGCGTAATTTGTATAACAGGCTCCCCACAACGTAGCTAAGAGTCGATTGTAAAGTTTAAGCAGAGTTATTAATTCAAATTGAATCAAATGTCGATCTATCTATCCTTTACAGAATGAAAACATCATCAAAAGTACGGATCATAAGATTCCGGGAAATCTCATGCAATGCTTGCCAAACGAAGGTAGAAACGAAGTGGCAACTGCTTTCAATGAAATTAAATCTAAAGTAGTCACTTGTCCATCAACTCCGGTTAAAAAAATATTCGACGAGTCTGTTGCGCCCCTATATGATCAAGGATACAATTTAGTGACAAATATACCCCAATTTAATAACTGTAAGAAACCTTTTTACACAGAAAGGAAGAAAAAACAAGATGTGAAAAAGTTGGTATACACAGAACTTGATGAAGTGGAAATCCCAAAAAAATACAGATATTTGATTTTTGCAGACTATATCAGTGACGACAGAAGGATTATTATCTTTTGTTCAGAGGAAGGTAAACGGTTGTTATGTCTTCTCACCGAATACTTTATAGATGGCACTTTTAAGAGTTGCCCAAAACCGTTTAAACAGTTAATTATTATGCATGGAGAATTAGGGAGTAGTTCTAATAGCACTAATATAGTCCCAATACTATACGCGTTATTGAGTGATAAATCAGAGACTTCATATTCTATCCTATACGATCTAATCAAAACCAAAGTTCCCAATTGGGAGCCAAAGATTTTTCACGCGGACTTTGAAATAGGATTGACGAATCCCATAAAAAGTTTTTTCCCGGAAGTACTTATTAGAAGGTGTTACTACCATTTCATTAATTCCATATGGCGTAAATCGAAAACATTGAAGATAAAATTCAAGTTGCATAAAAGGATCGTAAGCTTATGCACTGTGCTGCCATTACTACCACTTCAGTACGTGGAAGAGGGATTCAATTACGTTACAAGTCAGGTTGAAGAATTATCAGATGATGTGAAGCTAAAGAGTTTCATGCGATATATGGCAACCACGTGGTTAAAAAATTCGGAACGCATCAAGGAGTGGTGTATCTATAACGAACGTCACAAGACAAACAACTATGCCGAAGGTTGGAACTCGAAGCTTAATCGCGAAATAAATAAAAATTACGTAACTGTGTCCAAATTACTCGATGCTTTAGAAAAAGACATTTCTGATACAAAAATAAAGATCATTAACAACGAAAATGGGGTGCAATGCAATAAAAGAAGGAAAATAGATACAGATAGAGACAAGTTTATCATGAATGCACAATTACAGCTTATTCACGAAGAAATTAGTGTTTCAATGTTTCTAGAAAAGTTAAGATAGACAAATAAAAAAGTTGTTATAAAATAATTAAGAATAAATTTATATAAAAAAAATATGTATGCTTTTAAATCTCTTTTTATGTCAGGGGAGACGGGTACACAGTGAAAATTGGAAAAATCATGTGGTGCCTTGTCTCCCCCGCCTTGGGGAGCCAAAGCCACAAACTAAATTGCCATGTCTCCCCTGAGGGAGACACCAGGGGAGACAAGTCCCCGGAATGTTTTGAGACCCAAGCATCCACCATGTGGCGTAGCTCTGAGGGAGCTGGTGACCGGGTCGACAACTAGGGAAAGACAACTAACTGGTTGACTTCATTTATTAGAAGGAAACCTGACCTTCACGGCCAAAGCCGCGGAAGGGACTACGTCAGTTATTTATAAAAGGCGCGAAATGACCCGAATCATTTAAAGTAGGAACCATCGACTAAAGGCCTTACAAGGAGATGGTAAACGTAGAGGTAATAGAACCTCTACAGTACCTATCTACTGGGTGAAATGCCAGTGAAGTGGTAGATTAGTCCACTTATTTTGGAACCTTATTTATTAGCCTTTTTATTTCTGCAGAATATAACATTAAACAATTTCATATTAATAACTAATAACACAAAAAGCTATTTTTTTTTATTATAATAAAATTAAAATTATAGAATGAAAAATTATAATTATTTTGCTTTTTTTTACCTAAATAAAAAAATAATCTTAATAATCTTTGTCTTCTTTTATATTTATATATTCGTTGGCTTTATCTACTGCAAGAAAGGCCTCCAGCTCATGCCATTCGTTTCTAAATCTTGCTATTCTCCCCCACAGCTTCCCAACAGTCCTTACTATTTCATCTTCCTATCTTCTTCTTGGACGACCTCTTTTTTGACTCCTCTTGGGTACCAAAATGTCCTGTCCCTTTCCATTTTAGTTTCTTTGTAGCGGTTGTTATATCTTTTATTATGGTCAATTTTATTATTTCTTGTCGAGTAGAAATTTTGGAACCATTACATCCAATATTAGACATAGACATTATAAGATCATCTATTTACTTCTATACTAATAATATAAAGAGGAAAGATTTGATTGTTTGTTAGGCTCCGAAACTTCTGAAACCGATTTGAAATATTATTTCACTGTTAGAATCCTACATTATCCCTGATGAAGATAGGCTACATAATTTTCCCGAATTCCCACGAAAACGAAGTCCCGCGCGGGAAGCTAGTCTAAAATAAATGGAATAAACACACTACACTCTTTTGTAAAACAATCAGAAAACACATTACACCTAACTTGGTGCTAGTATACTTTACAGTGAATAAGCACAGATTTCACTAATTGTGAGTTTAATCTATTTTACAACTTTACATCTTTAAAAAACCATCCTTTTTTGAGAATAGTGCAGAAACTAACAAATGGGAGTTTTAAAAGTTTTGAAAAATTTTATTATAATCACTTAGCTGACTTAAATCACACTAGTCACATCACTGTAATATTATAAAGGACAATGTTTGTTAATGAGTGTGTGTTTGTTGGTTTGTTTGTTATTTCTTCACGCGCTGGACCAATTTTATAAAAATTTGGTATGGAAGTAGCTGACACCCTGGATTAACACATGGGCTACATAATTTTCCCAAATTCCCATGGGAACGAACTCTCGGGCGGCAATCTAGTAAGAATCAATTAGGTATTGTACCTCAAGGGGTGTGTCGGTTCATAACATTAAACAAAGTGTTGAATAATAAATAAAGACAACTCAACAATGATCTACGGCAGTCTTTCCCAACGTGGGCGATAACGCCCCCTTGTGGGCGCTGCAGGCCTAAAGGGGGGCGGTAAGAGACCCAGAAAAAAAAGGGGGCGTTGTGTAGGGCTTTGGGGTCGATTTATAATTTCATCTACCTAGCTAGGAAGACTCTTAGATACCGACTGAGCTCTCGACTCTCGACTACATCTTGTGAACATCAACTAATATTAATTAAGATATAGCTCAAACTCGGTTCGATATAATAGACCGTGGGCAATCATGTTTTAACAAGTTTTTGTTAAATAATCCGATTTGTACATTCCTGTATCAATCGGCTGGTTCTATAATACTTGTTCTTGCTTGTCGAGTACGATTGGGCGTCGAATGAGATAAACGAGTTTATGCACGTTTGTCTTATTCCTGTTGGTGCGTGCTGCTTATGCAATCCTATATAAACGACGTAAATTTATTTTATTTTCATTTGCGGTTTCGCGCATAATAGATAAGCAGTACTTCATTATACCACTTACGTATTTCTCAAAACAAAACAATGTCGGAAGTAAAAAAGAAGAGACGGCAATACTCTGCGGAATATATTAAATTCGGATTTATTGAAAATCCCACAAACCCGTCGTCGCCTTTGTGTCTTCTATGTCTAAAAACATTTTCGAACGAAGCAATGAAGCCTTCAAGACTGCAAGGTCATTTGAATAAAATGCATCCAGATAAGAAAGACAAGAATGTAGCATATTTTCAAGACCTAGAGAAGAAGCATAATACTCAGCCAAGTGTATCAAAACTATTTTCGGCGGCTGCTAAGCAAGATGACGACGGACTTCGAGCTTCGTACAATATCCCTTTGTTAATTGCTCAAAAAGGCGAACCACACAACATCGGAGAAGAGTTAATTTTGCCAGCAATAAAGGAAGTAATAACTACTGTGCTTCATAAACCGGCCGCAGATATTATCCAAAAAATTCCTTTGAGTAATAATTCTGTGCAAAGACGAATTGATGAAATGGCTGAAAACATTGAAGAATCATTGTGCAATCATCTGAGGACTAGTCAATTCTCAATTCAGCTCGATGAGTCCACTTTACCAACTAATGAAGCGTTGTTGCTATCTTACGTGAGGTTTATTAAAGATGAGAAAATACGTGAAGAACTATTGTTTGCCAGAAATTTGGAGACAGATACAAAAGGCGAAACCATATTCAATACATTGGAAAAGTTTTGTGAAGAGAAAGAGATTCCTTTGAAAAATATTATACAAGTTGCTACGGATGGCGCTCCGGCTATGACAGGGCGCCATAAAGGCTTCATAGCGTACCTAAAAAATAAAATTCCAGATGTCCTTGCTATACATTGCGTTATTCATAGACAACATTTGGTTGCTAGAAACTTAAGTGAACGACTATTTCAATCACTGCAATATGTCATCAAAGCATTCAATAAAATCCGTAGCAGCTCTTTGAATGATAGATTATTTCATCAGCTTTGTGTTACTAATGACGAAGATTTCAACCGTTTGTTGCTTCATACTGAAGTTCGTTGGCTGTCAAGAGGCAATTGTCTGATTCGATTTTATAACCTGTTTGACTCTGTGATAGAGTTCTTGGAAACTAAAGATACAGAACTGCGCAATAAGCTCATAACATCAAAGAATGATATAGCTTACATGACAGACCTGTATAAATTGTTCAACGACGTGAACCTCCAACTGCAAGGCGATGAACTAAATTTAATTAAAACAAAAAATGTCGTTGCTGCTTTCGCAGCCAAACTGCTTCTGCACAAAAAAAATATGGGCAGACGTGAGTTTCACAATTTTCCGAATTTATCAGTATCCTGCAGTAACGACGACTTGTTTGCCTACTGCCAACATTTGGAAAACCTCCACATTGACTTCACCGAACGATACCAGGACATTTTAAACTTGGAAATACCAGACTGGGTGTTGGATCCATTTTCAAATGTCAACATAGCAATGTCACCTCAGCTGGAAGAAGAACTTATAGAATTGACAACAAACGAAGAAATAAAAATCAAGTTCAAAAATGGATATCAAGAATTTTGGCTACAAAAACCGATCCTGCAATTGTACCCTGGATTGTGGTCAATTGTTCAACGATTCTTGATAGCATTCCCATCGTCATATTTGTGTGAACGTGGATTTAGTGCTGTGGCAACGCTGCTTACTAAAAAGAGAAATCGTTTGCGGCGACTTGCGGCTGTTTTTGAGTAAATTGGAACCTGATATCAACAAACTTATTGAACAGCATCAGATTCAACCTTCACATTAGTTTTTATATAAGAATTGATTATGTTTGTTTTATTTTCAATAAAAGATACTCTGTCCGAATACTATAAAGTTGCGTTTCAATAATCAGTTATTATTAACGAATAAATAACTGATTGAGGAAGTAAATATGAGTTTTAATTGTAGATAGAAATCCAAAATACAAACAAAGCTAAAACAAGACAGACGTCACAACAATTACATTAATACACGTCATAGACTATCTTGCAAAGGAGATGAGTAGCCTCATTTCTTCACATCCCGTCTCGTTTTTATCTTGGCTATGTTAAGCCTATAAGACTACTTAATTCTTTAAGCCTTGGCTTAAACAGCGGCTTAGTCAAGAAGTCAGCAAGTTGCTTTTCAGCTTCCACCTTTAAGACCTTTAGATCTTCTGTAAGCACACATTCACGCACGAAGAAATGCCGGATCTGAATGTGCTTTGTCCTCTGATGCCTTTCGTATGGTGGGTCGTGAGCTAAACTTATGGCAGATTCATTATCAAGATGAAGTTCTGTATGGACATATCCGGTCACAATAAACTGTAGAATCTTCTTTAGCCATATGACCTCTCTGGCCGTTTCACTGGCAGCTACAATTTCAGCCTCCGTGGAAGAAATCGCGACTGTCTTCTGTCTTTTACTTTGCCAGGCGATTGCTCCTCTTGAATATAGGCAGACCATTCCGGAAGTGGATCGTCCTGTAGTAAGATCTCCTCCATGATCTGCGTCACTATAGCTTTGTAGGCATTTTGTCGCAGTGGAATTTTTATATGTAATCCCATAATTAATAGTGCCCTTGATGTAGCGTAAGACCCTCTTCACTCTCGCCACATCCTCAGGTTTGGGATTGTCTAATGTTCTTGAGACAACACTAACAGCATACGCTATGTCAGGTCTTGTCCCAACAGCTAAATAAGAAAGTGCACCAACCACTTGTCTGTATGGGAATGGAGCTGCTTCTTTCTCATTCTCTTGTAGGATAGCATCTTTGACTATCGGCGTCACAGCAGCCTTACAGTTCTGCATATTAAACCTCTCTAGTAGACGCTTGGAATAACATTTCTGATCAATTTTTATTGACCCATCAGTCTTTCTGTCAATTTCAATTCCCAAAAAGTATGAGGCAGATTTTGTCGTGATCTTGAATCGATGTCTCAGTTCACACAAAAATCTCTCAGTCTCTTTCGGGTTCGCAGAGGCGATCAACCCGTCATCAACATATAACGCCAGAATCAGCTTCTTATCTTTACTGTCTTTGTTTCTTATGAAGAGACAAGGATCACTCTCGCATTGTTTGAATCCTATCTTTAGGATATACTCGGTAATGCAATGATTCCAGCAGCGAGGTGCTTGTTTCAAGCCATAAAGACTCTTCTTGAGTTTGCATACCTTGCCTGAAGCATCAGTATATCCCTCAGGGGGTTTCATGTAAATTTCCTCATTTAAGTTTCCGTAAAGGAACGCGGTCGAAACATCGAATTGAGACAGTGTTAAATTCTCTTGTCCAGCGACACTCAAAACAGCTCTTATTGTGCTCGTCTTTGCCACAGGACTAAATGTCTCATAGTAATCCAGCCCTTTCTTCTGTGAGTAACCTTTTATCACCAAACGAGCTTTATATTTATCAACCGTACCATCAGGATTGGTTTTAATCTTAAAGATCCACTTGCATGGTATTGCTTTTCTCCCCTTGGGTAGATCCACCATATCCCAAGTTTGGTTTTCTTTAAGAGAGTTAATTTCGCTTTCCATTGCTTTGCGCCATTTATTTGCTTCAATACTTTCAATCGCTTGCTTATATGTGGTCGGCTCTGACATAGGTTCTTCAGATTTGGACAGTGTATGACAGACGTTGCAGACAAAATCACGGTATCGGCTTGGAGGTCTCAGATTTTCACGATTCCGCAAAGTCATCCTACCCTCGTTCTCTATTTCAGCGATAGGGATTGGGGCATCATCATCTTCTGCATCCTCATAAACATTTTCATTTCCAATTTGATATCCTCGTGCTATGTCATCGTCTTCATCATTTACAGAGACGTCTTCATTTCTGATTCGTATCCCTTGTTCTGTTTCAGTGCTTTCATCATTGACAACTTCTTCGTCACTGACTACTTCCTCTTCGCCATTAACTACTGATTCATTATCATTGACTGAAGCTTCTCCTTCCACAGCAAAGTCTTTGCTAGATCCATACTGGAATCCCAAAAACTCAAGGTTGAATTTACTGCTCTGGCTACAATTCTTTCGAGAATTTATCTGTCTTTTCTTATTCTCAGGCTCTACTTTGGTAGGCTTTGACTTGGTTACTCCCAAATCTTCTTCTTCTCTAAGTAAGGGATATTCTTCGAAGGTGACGTCACGTGATCGAATCAATTTGTGATGTTCCGCATCCCAAATGCGATAACCTTCATCGCTGTCATATCCGACTAAGATTCCCTTCTGAGCCTTTTTGTCCAATTTCTTCCGTTTCTCTTTTGGAAGGTGAGGATAGCAAGTAGTTCCCACTACACGTAAGTGCTTTATTCTTGGCTTCTTGCCATGCCATGATTCATATGGTGATTTCCCATCAGGTCCTGGTCCCGTTCTGTTAAGAATATACACTGACGTCAGAATCAGTTCAGCCCATAAGCCTTCTGGCATCTGTCCATGGGCGTACATCATGGCTCTTGCCATCTCAACAACAGTCCTGTTCTCTCGCTCAGTAGGATTCTGCTGTGGGGTGTAAGGCATCGTCAATCTCTGTACGATTCCTTCTTTTTGCAGTATGCTTCGAACTTTAGAATTGTCAAATTCACCTCCATTGTCGCTCAAAATCTCTTTCACTTTTATACCGGCTGCCTTAACTTCAGCTAGCATCAGTAATAGCTTTTGATGAACTTCCGACTTCTCTCGCATCACATATACCCAACGGTAACCGGTATGGACATCTTTGAATAGCACGAAGTATCTATTCTTTGCATAAGAATACGGAAAAGGTCCACAAACATCTGTACAGATTAACTCTCCAGGTCGGGTTGCCTTCTCTCTGGTACCAAACTTCAATCGATGAGATTTTCCATAAATACAACCTTCGCAAAGTTCCTTTTTTAATTCTGTTTTAATGTTCATTTCATTTTCGAGCAACTTCTTTATATGTGCTTTATTCTGATGACCAAAACGTTCATGGTATAGTTGTAAAAGGTTCTGCGTTGTCAATTGGTTTACTTCTGCAGGCTTCATGCATCGCATCTCTAGTCTATAGAGATCTCCGTGCAACGCCCTTTTACCAATGAGACGCTTTTCGCCATTTACTCTAAATATGCATGTCGTTGGAGTAGATTCGAACGTACTGTTTTCGTTTGCGTCATGCGCCGCAAGGACTGAAAAAAGATTCTTGCTTATGGTGGGTACGTACCATACATTCTTAAGCATAACATTATGTACTTCACCATCTACTTGTGCCTGTGCTTGAATGGTGCCAATCCCAATTGCTTGGATTTCTGTACCATTTGCCCCTCGTACTGTGTGCTTGCTCTTAAAATGGCTAAACTCCACAAAAAGATCATCTCTATTTGTTACATGGCTGGTTGCTCCATTATCCACGTAAAAATTTATTGTATCTTTAGCTTCATTACCCGTTATGGAAAAGATAGCCATGTTGACATTTTTAGTGTCCTTTTCTGACTTCTTCGGCCTTCCATCACTTATCCATTTCTCACATTGTCTTACAAAGTGACCGAGTTTTCCACAGTATTTGCACTTCTTCCTATCTTTTCTTGTCTTTTCCTTGCTTTCGTCTTTACTCACAGCTTTAACTTCCTTCTTTCCTGTCTTTACCCATAATGCTTCGGCACTGCTGCTGCCTTCACCGTTTTCCTCTTTTCCTTTCGCAAGAATTTGTTCATGGGAGCATAGCTGTACAGTCAGGTTATCGACAGTGCGCTCATTCTTCGTCATCAATAGCCAGCTTGATTCAAACGTCATGTATTCCGGCGGTAGCGTGTCAAGAATTTTGTAAATTAATAGTATATCTGGCAGATCCTTTTCCAGGTCCAGAGCTCTATGTAATTCGTGCCATAAACTCTTGAGCGTCGAAATATGAGTTGCCATATCATGCGTAGCATCTCTCTTGTATGAGAAGAAAGTTTTACACATTTCGTACCTTTTATCTACGTTGCAGCCTTCGTAAAGTCTGTGTAGCTCATCCCACATATCCTTGGAGTAAGTAAAACGCATCATTTTTTCGAGTATGTCATCTGGTAAATTTGACGTCAACAGGACGGAAATTATGCTGTCAATTTTGTCGTAGTCTTGAACTTCTTTCAAGTACTTGGTCTTTTCTTCTGGTGTGGCATCAGGTAATAATGTTGGCCTTGGTGTTCTTCCTTCCAACACATCTTTTGCCCCAGGTAGCCCTTTAAGCACCATAAAAACTCTAAACTTCCACGTTTTAAACTTTTTGGCATCTAAGTCCCCTATTTGAATCTTGGAAACGTCCGCAATTGATTTATCCATCTTTGTTACAGACTTCGTTCCGTCGAATTTTCAAATTTTTTCGAACTATGTTTTTGGTTTTACCACCGAAACTAAATATGCCAATATAAACCCTCAGTTTAATTCGAAAATTTGTTCTCTGCTACCATATTAACGAATAAATAACTGATTGAGGAAGTAAATATGAGTTTTAATTGTAGATAGAAATCCAAAATACAAACAAAGCTAAAACAAGACAGACGTCACAACAATTACATTAATACACGTCATAGACTATCTTGCAAAGGAGATGAGTAGCCTCATTTCTTCACAGTTATAAGTACTTAGCGGTTTTTAAGTATGTTTAAAAAGGGGGGCGTTAAAAAATAATTTATTCTTAAAGTGGGCAGTAGACAAAAAAAGGTTGGGAACCCCTGATCTACGGGATGCAGGCAATTATCAGTTATAGTCAACTGAACAACTGAGGTGATAGCCCAGTTGGTAATGAGTAAATTCGGATTTCTAATTATCACTTGCTCAACGGTGAAGGAAAACATCGTGATGAAACCCGCCCGTCCAAGAAAATTCATTTTCGAAATACGAGCGGTCCACCAACCCGCACTGGGTGTAAATCCCCTTCGCGTTTCGAAGGAGCTTAAATTCCCTTCGTATTTTGAAGGGAGGCCTGTGCCCCTCGGTGGGGACGTATATGGGCTGGTAAGAAGAAAGAAGAAGAATCAACTCAACTGCCGGATAAATTAACCAGTATAATAATAGGATTGAAAAAACATCTTAGTGCTGCTACAGTGAGAGAAACATAGATGTCATGGAGATAAGCAGTCTTCTCTATTGTAATGACTTGACCTGTAAAATCATGGGGTACTCTTGACCCCAAATGAGAAACCCAATGAAGTGCTAGGAAGAAGTAGAAGTGATCCAAAAACATCAGCCTCACCTGCTATCAACAGACAATGCTCTGACGTACTACAGCCTGTAGAAGGTTTCTATACTTGATATTGGCGACTCTGATATTCAACACTTTAATTTTGATAAAAATACTCAAGACAGATAAAATCACAATTGTAGATGTCATTTTTTAAGAATTGAATTAGGTACCTCACTAGTATAGGTCTGTAGAATCCTATAAGAATCCTTCACTTGCTCTCTGAAGGAAACTGCTTTCTTCAATAAGGCTTTACACTCCCAACAGATGTTTAGGCTCACTTGCGGCATGTTACAAAGCTGAAGAAGAGAAAAGAAGCAGTTAAAGTTTTTTCGTAATAAGAAACTATGTTTAGAAACAATCGGTCAGAGTTTAAGAAAGGGTTCGCAAGGAAATGGCACTTCGCCGGCCGCTGCCGCGGCCCGTTTGCTTCGCTCGCTCGGCTCATGCGTAAGGGGTCGCAGTTCTAACCTAACCTAACTTGTAGGTTTATTTGGTAACTAACAAACCTACAACTACAGTTTCTATACAGGTTTTCTCGAATACTATTAACTTTAGCAAAAAAATCCAAAAAATAAAAAGTGTTTAAGTATCTAGGTCATAACTAGCCAATCCAATTTTTTATTTCTTTTTTCCTTGGTTTATCCCTTAGGGAAAGGCAAAGGTCTTCAGACCGTACAGCCTCGTCTTTCTTGTTTTCTAAGCCCTAAGCTCCTCATGTTCTGCGTGAAACCGGATAGTCTGTTTTACGAAAACTGGCAGCGAGAAGCACAACCGCGAGGATCTTTGTCGGTACCAAACGGAGCAGAAACACTTGAATTTTTCATCACTACACGAATTTTAGTCAATTTACTGCATAATACACTACCACTACATATTACACATTAAACAACTTTTTCACGGAGAAAACGAAAATTCAATTCACAAAGCAACCACTCACGCCGAGTTCCCGCCAAAGACCTCCCTAGCCAATCCAATCATAAAAATCAGGTGTTATCATAGATCGAAAAAATTTATCGAAATTTTTCTAATTCAATACTCAATACTCAATATTTTATTACATCCATAGGTTTTACATACAGGTGTTACAATCTAATAAAGTATCCAATGCGCACCCTTTCCTATAATCCAACCCAAATTTTGTGTGGCTCAGGCCAGCAGACCCACTGAACTTGGGGTTGCATTAGAAATTCGGATCCTTTGGGGTTAAAAAGTGGTTGGGGGGCAGGGGGGAGCAAACCCCCCCTGCCACTCTCCCCCCGCGGAGATTCTTTTTTTTTTTTTAATGAATTTTTAAAAATTGAGGTGGGCATTAGAAATTCGGATCTCGAATTAGGGGTCGGGGGGGAGGGGGGAGAGAACCCCCCCCCTGCCACTCCCCCCCCGCGGAGATTCTTATTTTTTTTATGAATTTTTTAAAATTGAGGGTTTGTTGTGGGTTATGTTGTTGTTGTGCTTACCGTTTAACGCAACCAGTCTTTTCTGGCACTTCGCCGGCCGCTGCCGCGGCACGCTCGCTTCGCTCGCTCGGCTCGTGCGTTGGGGGTCGCAGTTCTAACCTAACCTAACCTACAGTTTCTGCCACGATGTAATCTCCGCGGGGGGGAGTGGCAGGGGGGGGTCCCCCCTCTGCCCCTGCCCCCAACCACTTTTTAACCCCAAATTCAGGATCCGAATTTCTAATGCCCACCCCTGAACTTAACAATGAATTTAGGTATTCTATGTATGACAATGTATAATGCCTTTCTAGTGCCTAATGATGCCAAAAAAACCATTTCTAGTGCCATCGTACTTTAAGAAATATAGGTCATTGGATGTGAAATTTAACAGATATTTTTATGTTATTCTAAGGCACTAATGACACACTAAACATTGATTTGAGATTTCATACCAATTACCTTTTAGTTTTGGAGCTATCGTGTTGGGTCTGCTGCATTGAACCCTCCGCCCAGCAGGCACACCAAGATCGTTTTATAGCTCTGAAACGCTTGAAGCACTAGTTTTGAAACTATTAATCTCGATGGCACCAATGAAAGCATTAAAGCTTAGAACTAGAACCATGTCTCTAACTTAAGTCGTTTCCGTGTATGAGAGGTAGGTCTGCTTGGCTGATATCCGTCCAGCAGACCCACAAACAACGACATATATTTTTTTTACTATGGCACTGGATATGGTTCTTTTGGCATCAATAGGGTCAGAGGGTCATGTTAGGGGCGGAATCAATAGGCACTAGAAAGGCATTATACATTGGCATACATAAAATACCTAAATTCATTCTTTAAGTTCCATTTCCATGGGTCTGCTGGCCTGAGCCACACCAAATTTCAGCTTTCTAGGTCCAAGGGTTTGGGCTAGGCGTTGATGAGTCAGTCACTGACCCAAGACCTGCAATTGAGGATGTTAACAAAACTTAATACCAACTCACAGGGACTTCTTTTAGACTGTCTATATAATACTGTCGCATTCTCTCGTCTGCCACAGGTAGTAATGTTCGTCCGGTACACAAACATGATGTACAAAGTAGTTTGTAAGCCAGTGATTCTTTGTTTTCCATTATGGTGCATACAAAATGGTAAAATCCATACTACGTTAACACATCTTTGAAGCCAGTTATTTTAGGAAAAATATGCCCAAAGCTCGACACAAATAGCATCATTAAAGCGAGTATCAATTTGGTAAAGCTAGGATCATTTGTTATAAAAACACGAAAACGCAGTTGAGTTGAGGGATTTTTTTTTTTGTTAAATTTATCCCTTTCGGGAAAGGCAAAGGAAACTATGTCCATACAGCCATGTCTTCAGTGAAAAATCTTCTTTCTTCAACTTAACCTAAGCCCTAAGCTCCTCATGTTCTGCGTGAAACCGGATAGCGTCTGTTTTACGAAAACTGGCGGCGAGAACACAGGAGTTGGTATTAAGTTTTGTTAACATCCTCAATTGCAGGTCTTGGGTCAGTGACTGACTCATCAACGCCTAGCCCAAACCCTTGGACCTAGAAAGCTGAAATTTGGTGTGGCTCAGGCCAGCAGACCCATGGAAATGGAACTTTATACGTCTGTGGGCGAGAAGCACAACCGCGAGGATCTTTGTCGGTACCAAACGGAGCAGAAACACTGTTATCACTTGAATTTTTCATCACTTCACGAATTGTAGTCAATTTACTGCATAATGCACTATCACTATTACACATTAAACAACTTTTTCACGCCGAAAACAAAAATTCAATTGACAAAGCAACCGCTCACGCCGAGTTCCCGCCAAAGATCTGAGTTGAGGGATAATCGCGACGAGGCTATTTCTACTGACCTTTTTTTTTAATTTTAGCATTGGCAAAGGATTACATGAATGTACAGCCACTCTTTTTTTATATTTAACACTGGCAAAGGAGTAATTCATTATACAGCCACTTGTTAGGGTTCCGTATCCAAAGGGTGTGTTCGTCCGTTCGTCTGTCACCTCTCACCAGGCTATATCTTATGAACTGATATAGCTAGACAGTTAAAATTTTCACAAATGATATATTTATGTTACCGCTATAACAACAAAAAGCCAAATGCGAGTCGTCGGACTCTGGCTCCCATACAAAACTTTGCATTTTTTCAACCAAAATACTCCCGAAGAATTATAGATTGCCTTTGGTGTTGGGTAAAGTTTCAGGCATTCTATTCTATTCATAAAAATGCACTTTATACATACCTATTCTAAACTGGTAGCTAATCCAACACAATGCATGAATATGCCTATTTTCCATGCCTTTTACGGATGCTACACTGTGTCTAGCCGACGACGCGGTATCGGCATGGCAGGGGCAAGAAGACTGCTTTCGACACCCAGAAAGCTTTTCTAGAAGTTTATAGTTTAAGCTTGAAGCGCTCGTAACCCAGCGGCTTTCGCTGATCTCAACCGATCAGTGAGGTTAAGGGACGCACACAGAGGCAGGGAACCTGATGGGTGACCAAAAGAGGAAATTTATCACGAGCGTTTCCGTGCTTCGGAGGGCACGTTAAGCTGTCGGTCCTGGCTGTTGTCGATTGACTACAGTCGTTAAAACCAAGTCAGAGGCCATTGTGCGGTTTGAAAACTCTGACACCAGGGTTAACCAAGTTCGTCTCATACTTGAATATACCTACACGATAAGAAGAAGAAGATAGTTTAGGCTTTTGAAAAGCTCCAGCGATATCAACTCGGAATCAATACCAGTGTTGGAACAATTTGTTCTTTTAATGACAGACAACAGCACGTCAGGTTACCTATTTTCAATACGAATGTCGTCGCTATTACGACCGAGATAAGGGCGACGTCAAGGACAACATGTATAGCCAGATATGCTGCCGTGTCTACGACAGAATGAGTGAAATAGAAGATAGCCTTCCACGTTGAACTGGGAGTGCAAGTAAAACTTAAAAAGTACCAGCTGCCAACTCTTCCCGGGCATACTACAAAAGTCAGTAAGTAGGACGCGAAGGTTTTGTTGTATTATAGGTTTATAGGCGAAAGTCTGAAAACCTCTCACCTTTATAGGTACATCAATGGTTCATCTAAAAACCCTCAAAATTGTATGTCAAACGTAGCATCAAGTGGTTCTAAGACCCCTAATGCAGCTGCTTACCCCGATGAGTATTAAAGGCTTATGTATGTATGTATGAAGGGTAGAAGATACTCTCCTATGCTTTTAGTTCTCAAACCAAATCATTTTCTTTCAGCAAACAGTAAGTACTATTCAGTTTTTAGTCATCTAGACAACCTCTAAAATGGAAAAAAAACCTTTTGACTAAACTACTGAACCGATTTTGATGATTAGGGTGGCATTAGAAAGCAGATGATGTGTAGATTTGTTTTTTATGTCACTTCCTTACACCCTCCCAATTGGATTCCTAAAAAGACATTAGAACGGAATAAACATCATCGATGTTGTCATTTGACCTCTGAAATACGATAAGGGTCGAATCCAGCTGGCTTCCACATCTTAAAATACTCATTGTTGTATCCTCATGTGTCGTCTAAGAATATCTATATTTTTCAAATTGCCGCCCCGCTTAATCAGCAGTAAAATAGGTATTAGTAGAAATAGCCAAAACAAACAAGATTGCGGCCAATTTTAAACATTTCTACAATCATTCATGACAAAGACCGAGACGCTGTTATAGTAATTTAATTAGTTTTTGTTTCGTTTTACTCGTCACTAATAACAACCGAAAAAACACATCTGTCAACTCTGTTATTTGGCGCTATGTAAAACTATAGAGTGAGACAAAAAATCATTTTTTGTATGGACTTATCTTTGGTCTCTTTCCTTTTTAATGACTGAACGCTTTTCATGTGAAAAAAGCGGACCGTGGGAGGTCAGTGAAAATAGTATCACATATTAATAAAAAAAAATAAAAAAAAAATAGTATCAGCCAGAAACACAGACGTATAAAGGGGCCAGAAACTTTGTCAATTTGAAATCTGTAGTTGCCACTAACGCACTCTACACGTGACCCACAAACTAATTTTGTAGGCGGGAATTTCAAAAGGGTTTTCGTTTTTTTTTGGATAGTAATTTTGCTGGTAATTCTGTCAGTCGGAAAACCGACACTAGATTTATTTTTCCCAAGAAAGAAAAATAAATCTAGTGTCAGTTAACCGACTTACAGAATTACCAGCGCATGAAAAGTTACTCTTGAATAAAACACAATTGTTACAAATGGTTCAAGGTTTTTATTTTGTCTCTTAGAGCATTTCGAGATGCTTCCTGGGCGAATTATCTATTTCTGATAACACAAAATCTTTTGACACAAATGTGCCAAGTGCTTGTTGTAATATGTTCAGACACTTTTTCAAAATGTGCCGCACAACTTATAAAATTAAAATTAGGACAATGTGACAAATCGGGCCTGGATAACCAATACAAATGAGATGTTGTTTTTCTGATAGGTCATAACACACAACTAACGGAAAAATAGTTTAAAAAATTAAATCAACCGGGTTCTTGTACAGTCACGTCGAAAAGTTTTAGTTATTTAAGTCAGATATTTTTCATCATTAAATGTTTTTAATACATCTGAAAGAATATTAGTCTAAAATATGACTAAAGTCCCTAATTCTAAGCACATGTATAGAGCCACCTCAGATTATAATGACACGGTATGCCTTTTACAAAAAAATAATTGTAAATATATATTTCGGCTATTAGAAAGCTTAATTAATATCAATGAGAGACGGTTACTTAGTATTTTGGCATTGTATGCGACTAGCGCTCTTACAAGATAATGCTAGGTAATGTCACAGGGTCGTGCGAAAGAGAAAAAATCTTTTGACCGCCATTTTGAATCCGCTATATTAAAAAAAATACATCCACCGTATGTACTTTGACGACCTCTATGAAAGACTCAACCACATCCGTCTTATCTCCAATAGTTTAGGTTTGGGAGCTATATCTATGGCTGTTTCTTTTTTGTATGGTGGCCATCTTGTTTTTGAGAATTTTGAGAAAATGACATCACCATGAGACTTTGACTAGGGTATGAAATAATATTCCTTCGCACCCCCGCTCCATCTCCTACGGTTCAGGCGGGAAGGTCGGTCTTTCCCTGATGAGGAGTAGAATCCAGAAATTTAATATTTTTCTCATACTCACCAAAACACTTTTTTAACTTTTTCCATACATTGTTACGGTCGATCACGACTCCTTTTGGGAGAACAATTAAATATGTCATTGAGAGTGGGTATTTAGCTGTTTTAGGTATAAATAAAATAAAATAAAATAGGCATTTTCTGGGTGGGATCGCTACATCACCTTCGTGCCTGCGATAGATTATGGTCAAGATCAAATCCATTTTCCATAAAGAAAGAAAAAAAAGTTATAATATTTATCTTAAGCAGATAAAACTTTTCGACGTGACTGTACAAGAACCCGGTTCATTTGATTTTTTAAATGATTTTTTTTGTCAGTTGTGTGTTAAGATTTATCACAAAAAAAATATCTCGCGTGTATTGGTTCTCAGGCCCAGCCCCCATAGTAATTTGCCCATCCTCCTTAAAATCCTCTGTAAGCCCCGAGTTTTTTAGGTATTCATTTATTGGTGTGCCACAGCTTTCCACCGCTTTAATAAAGGGAAGTGATGCATATGTCAGCGAGTTCTTTAGACTATTGTATTCCTTGAACTCGACAAACATATGCACCACTCCAGATCCTGGCGCAGTCAGGTTTTGTCTGCAAGTCTCGCAATTTAAGTTTAATTTTTTGAGAATGAAGCCGCAAACATATGCACAGGCCTGTGTTTCTGCATTATTTTCAAGTGCATCGGTAAAGATTTCATCAATTGTTTAATCGAATTCACGCACAAGCATTTCATCACTACCATCATTCTTGTTGGGAGATGCATCAGGGGATCAGGGGTTACTATTAACATTTTAAAGTTACGTATGATTGCTTCATTCTCGTCCTTTTCGCAATTACCAATACCAAGGTGGGACAGATTGCTAAGCATTGCAGTTTTCAAACCGGCAACAAACTGCCCCAGCGTTGGCCTGGTGTTTGCGGCAGTTCCCCCCGATGCATCCAAACAAATTCTCACGCGGGTCTTGTTGTAGGCGCCTGGTGCATAAGCTTTTGGCTTCATTCTGCATTTTCATATTTCGCCATAATCTTTCAACTCCATTTAAGGTCCACACCCATCCTTCCTGGGAAGGGGGCGGCCTTGCAGCACCAACAAATTTCATAACGGAAAAAAAAATCATTTCTCCAAACAGTTTTAAATGTGGTGATTTTTCTGTAAGGTTGGTGGAGTAGGGTTTCCCTCTGCGTAGATCAGAAGAATCTGCGTTTAACACGTCAAAAACCTTATCCATAGCCGTGATGACGTTGGTTGTCACCACAGCTTCAGCTGGTAAGTCTCCTGAAAATAAAACATTTTATTTAGATTGAGAAAAATACTAAAAACTTTAAATACATGTAGGTAGCAAAGTCGAACGTTTTTGTTTAAAAAAATTATACAGGGTGTTAAGTAATTCGATCTTATCCTCTCAGGTGGTGAATCGGCCCATGAAACTGAACAACTTTCCCTAAGAACAAATGCCGAAATATGAAAAAAAAATAACTTCTCATACAAATTGCATCAGCTGATAAATCATTTTGTATGGGAAGTCAAAAATTTTTTTTCGTATTTCGGCATTTGTTCTTAGGGAAAGTTTTTCAGTTTCATGGGCTGATTCACCACCTGAGAGGATAAGATCGAATTACTTAACTCCCTGTATACAGGGCGTCCCACGGCTATGCCACATGGAGGGAAAGTACCTTAATTACTGTAGATGGGACATTTTACTGAAATTTTTTATTATAATTTTAAAAACAATCTAAAATGCATTCATAAATTTTTTTTAAAATTGTCTGGTTGAACCAGGAATCGAACCCGGTACACGAGAAAACAAATCAGACTGTAATTTTATCATACCAATCGGTAGGCTTCATCATAAGGATTATTTTTTTCTGAATAACATACTTTTAGAAATAAAATGAAAACCATAAATATAGTAATAAAATATCAAGCTATTTTATGATTTTCGATATGGAGCGAACTTGAAGTATGCAATGAAGAGCGGTAATTATATGAAGGATAATACAGTCAAAGAGAAAATAATCACCTAATGATATTTTCGCAAACATTCCCGCAGCGACAGTGTGGCTCAGAATTTAAGCTGCTAGTTTCACTCGCATTTTTTCTTTTGTGTTCGGGTATAGATGCTCTCGGCTTAGTGTTGGTGCAAACACGAAATTTGGATGACCGCTATCTATGTCAAAGAACTGTTGTATGTGGCTCCACTTGGCTATACCTGTAATGAAAGAAAAAAAATGAATAGTTTTAATTTTATTTGACAATACATTTTGGTATATATAGGGCTTTAGGTATCTCTCTTTAAACCTCTTGGGTGGTTAATCAGTCCATGAAACTGAACAACTCTCCCAAGGAACAGGTCAAAATACGAAAAAAAAAATTGAGTTCCCATACAAACTTCATCAGCATATAGCGCATTTTGTATGGGAGATCAAAATTTTATTTTCGTATTTTGACCTATGTTCCTTGGGGAAGTTGTTCAGTTTCCTGAACTGATTAACCACCCAAGAGGTTGAAAGAGAGATAGCTAAAAGCCTGTATACCCAAGTCGAAATATTTACTTATTATACATATAAATATTAGAATACTTATACTAAAACGTATTATCAGCAGAGTTAAGCATTTAATAACTACAGCTAAACGGGAAAAAATCTTTTATATTTCGACGTATGTATGTTCTTCAGGAAAATTCTTCTAGTGTGGCGAACTTGAAAAATTTATTTGGAGGATTGACTCACATTCTTCAATATTCGGAGATTTTTTTGTTAGCAAAACTTTAAGGAGTGAATCAGCCCATCAAACTGAGAAAGTTTTCCCAGGAAACATAGGTGTAAACATGAAATAAAAAGTTAGTATCTCCAATAATCTCCATACAATGGATAAGTTCAGCTGATTGGTCTTTGTAAGAGAAGTCGACATTTTTTTTTGATAATTTCATATTGGTTCATATTGGGAAGATAAAAGTTTCGCTACCTTACTTAAATTAACCCACCCCCATATCGATTTTGGAATTATAAGTAACTTTGAGAATAATAAATTTATAAACATAAATAGTACCTGTGCCTCTACTGTCGTTTGACGATATATGTGTGGGGCACTCAATATTATACTGCATGAAATTATTTCTGAAACATTTCAGAAGATGAGGTGTATCATAGAGAGTAACAATTTCATGGCCTTCCACGATGATTTGAGGGTGTTGTATTGAAGCACCGAGAACCGCCAAAGCTTTTCGGTTAACTCCATCCATATCACAGACGGTAGCCATAATGTTCAATCCAGCAGCAAAGCAGTGATGTAAAATCTGGAATAAGAACAAGATTAATTATTATACTATAGTTTTTTCAAGAGCAAAGAATTTTTAATGTTTCAAATAACCTTAGAATGGTCATTAAAAGTCGGGACACGGTTGTTTTGGATGTGCTCAGGTTACTATAGAATAGGCTAGAACAACTTTTAGGTTGGGTATAAGCACCTAGCTAGGGTGGCTGAAGCCTCATTAAAATTTAAGATTTAAAAAAATTGTTGGGTATACAAGAACTGATTTAATATAAATAACATAGATTTACATGTGTATTAATTTTAAACTCCTAATTTTAAAATGGCAAATAGGTAGTTAACTAATAACAACATAAATGCATCAGGACAAGGCTTCGGACTTAATTTCAGATTTCACGAATTTTTGACGTGACAACGTCTTATAATTCGATAGAGCCGGCTGCACGCACGAAAAAACATGACTCATGCGGCGTTACCTCGCTCTGAGGCGTTCCATGTAAGGCTTGAAGTGCAAGCGAGAGCGCGGAACGAGCGACAAAGAAGTAAAATCGGCCTTTGCGTTCGGCAGCGTTCGACATCCGTCTCTCTCCTACTTGAGTGAGCGATGCGTCTGCGTGGATTATATATTAAGTGATATATTGTCGAATATTCGTGCTTTCATCATTTAAATGAATAGCATCGGTCCGCTAGTGTAGCGATTGTAGGTTATGCTATAATTGACAAAATTAAGTGTCTGAAATGACAGGTTGGACCAGCCATCCGTCAAAGGGAACATTTTCTCCTTCCATCAGTATTTTCTTAAGACGTTGTCACGTTCAACTATCGTCAGTAAACCGACTTTATTTATTAATTAATGAGGTTCAGTAGTCAAATTCACGTCGAAGTATGTTTAGTATTTTAGGCAACAGTGTGATCGTGCTAATTTTGCTAATACACATTTTCAAAGCTTATACATAAAAGCCATTCAACTTTGATATATCAAAGAACCCTAAAACATTGGGCCAGTGACATGTCTAAGGCTAAACATAATAAATAATAAATATTATATTCTTAGCTCCTAATAAATAAAGAAAAAAAAGAAAACTTACTTCTTTGATGAGAGCAGCCAACCGATGAACGGTAACTGATGCTCCAGAATAATAAAACCTTCGGGAACTTCTGGGAGACTAATAGTAAGTTCTGGTGCAGTATTTGTGACATCTGATAGTGGTATGCTTGTCCGTGATGGACCAGGGACCGGGACGACAAAACGAACTTCTTGTACTTCTTTCTGAAATAATACAAAAAAGTTAAACATTATTATTATATTAATACAGTAGTGTAGTCGAATTGGAGGTAGGGGCGGCGACCGCCACTCTGATGCCTTCTTGATGCAAAGTCTATCCATTGCTATAAAGCAAGGCAACGCGACCAGCGTTATGAGCACTTTTGCATCGAAAAGGTTCCGGAGCAATCCATAAGGTGTTATTTTTATAAATATTTCTAAGTTTTATTGTTATGTGTAAAATTTTACTTTTTTGTAATAAAATTCAATATTTGGCTCTCTTTATGGGATAGTATTATTTTATAGAAGTTTAAGGTTTGTTCCTAGAACTTAACATAGTTTTTTTATATCTTTATACAGCAAATTAAAGTTTTGTATTCATTAAAATTTATAACAAAGTTACTTATATGCACTACTAGGTATGTGTGTGTGTTTACCTTGTCGTCGGCTCTCGATAATTCTTGTTTTAAATCTCCACTGCTAGTGATAGCAACGTTTTCAAATTGCAAAGAAGGTATAGTTGCCATATTAACTGCAGGAATCCCTTCGGGAACTTCTGGGAGACTAATAGGAAGTCCTGGTGCAGTATTTGTGATATCTGATAGTGGTATGCTTGTCCGTAATGAACCAGGGATCGCAACAGCAATACGAACCTGATTTTCTACTTCTCTCTGAAATAAAAATAAAAATTGCAATTATTATATTAATATTATAATTAAGAAAGATCAACAAAACAAGAAAAGACAAACTCAGAAAGAAAGATATCAGAGAAACAACACAAGTAGAGGATGTCATAAAAAAAGACAAGAACCAAATAGGTCCATTCTTCAGGTCAAACCTAACCGAAGAGAAATTCCGTTTTTAAAAGAGACAAGAGTAGTCCAAACAATAGAATTATTATATGAAGATATAAAAACGCATACGAAAATAGGGTTATTCAGGTCACTTTTGGAGAAAGACCTGAATTATAATAAGATATATTATATAAAAATGAACCCCTATTTCTTCTGGTCACGAAGTAACTTGAGATTCTTGAGAACTGCTTGACCGATTTGGATGATTCTTTTTTTATTGTGTTCCTTATTGTCAGAAGGTTCTTATGAAAGAAAAATTTAAGAAAGTTGACCGGAACATTAGAAAATTTAAAAAAACAGGAAAACCTCTGTCGGGTCAGCTCGGTCAGCAGTCGATATGTCTTTTTTAAACTATTTAACAGAGACTTCTAATGGTAAAGTCTAGCCCTCTATCTTACTTATACTGGACATATCTCTATTTCTTTCTTGTTTTGTTTCAAAGAATTTGAAAATTAAGACATTGGCTCATTATCTTATAAATAATAGTAAATTCCTCCTTTCATATTGTATCCCTATACATGACAAAGAACTAAGACATACTTTATTGAGTCAATGCAAACTGTGTTCTCTCATCTCTTGTTGACAAAATGAAAGACAGACATACAAATTACTTTAAATATGCAAATTCCCCTCATGAAAGCAATCTGTTGTGGAGAACTGTCTTGTCTATGGTCGAGGTGCACAGTTCTGGAAGAATCCGGAGTTCTGGAAGAATCCGGAGGCTGCCAACCATAGACACAAAGGATATTAAATAGTTGTAAATTCATTTATGTGAGTCTTTTAACAGATATACACCTATTAGCACCATATGGAATTACATAAGACGATTTAAGCGTGTGGGAATGCAGAATCGACCCAGAAATGATGAGTGGATACCATCCTTCTTTAATAAATACGCTCCATTGTTGCCACCTGAAAAAGAAATAGACACAAATCTGTTACAAAATTATTTTTCACAAACTGGTACTTCAAATAGTTCATTTTTAATACAACCTTTTACATGGAATGAATTTATATATGCAATAAAATCAAGAAAAGATACAACACCTGGCATGGATGATATTCCATATAAGCTTATTAAAAACTTACATAGAACAGCCCAAAGTAAACTACTACAGATCTTCAATTCTTTATGGGATAGTCAAATAGTACCTATATCATGGAAAACACAGTGTGTTATTCCTATCCTCAAACCTGATAAACCAGCTAATGATCATAATTCCTACCGTCCTATTTCATTGTCTTCCTGTGTAGGTAAAATCTTTGAATTCATGGTAAAAACAAGATTGGATTATTATGTTGAAGTTAACCAAATCTTACCTTCTCAACAATTTGGGTTTCGTAAAGGTCACAGTGCAGTTGAAAGTTTTGCTAGTCTTGTAGCTGATGTTAAGAACTCCTTCCATAGTCATTCAAGTACAGTTTGTGCATTCCTGGATGTTCAGGGTGCATTTGATAATGTAGATCTTGTGGTTATGATCAGTATTCTGTCTGAAGTAGGAGTCCCAGGATCATTCTGTAAATGGTTATTTAATTTTTTGTATGAGCGCTCAATGTACATAAAGTTTAATAATATTATCCATGGACCTAGATCTGTTTACAAGGGAACAATGCAAGGGGCTACCATCTCCCCATTGTTATATAATATATATACTTGTCAAATAAAACAGTATCTTACAAGAGAAAATATAAAATATCTGCAGTTTGCTGATGATTTGCTTGTATATACTATAAATAATGATGTAAATATAGGTATAAGAAACTTGAATACAGCACTTGTACAGTTACATGATTTATATTATAATAAACTTAAATTAAATATAAGCCCAAATAAGAGTAGTTTTATGATATTTAGTAAGAAAATATCCAATTGTACAGCATCTATAGAATATAATGGTTCTCCTTTACCAATGGTAGAAAGTCAAAAGTTTTTAGGTGTATGTCTAGACAGGAAGCTAAACTTCCAGTTACATATAGATTATATAGTAAAAAATGCTTCTAAAGGTTTGAATGTTTTGCGCTCCTTGGCAGGGGTAAATTTTGGTTCCGACCCAAAGATTTTGGGTACGCTCTATAAAAGCATAGTACGTAGTCATTTTGATTATAGCACATTAGCATATATGGGTGCAAATATTTCATCTCTTAGAAAATTAGATGTAGTGCAAAACAAAGCATTAAGGATAATATCGGGTGCCATGTGTTCAACACCCAAAATAGCAATGGAATGTGAAACTGCTATCCCACCATTGCTGTTGAGGAGAATCCAACTGGCTGAAAGATTTTGCTTAAAATTAATATCTAGTAATAATAACAATATAATAAATATAATATTACCACAACATGTTCTTCAAATGAATGCTGGCACCTATATTGATCCAATTCGCCTCCTCTCTGGATATTCACCTGAAATATTGAGAATAGCCATACATGTAAATAATGTTGCTGTAAATACATATAAAGGAGATAATAATTGGCCTCTTTATAATACTGATTATAATGTATTGATCAACACCAATGTTAAAGTGAATTCAGATAAAATATTTAATAATACTGATTTATTGTCTTACATAAATGAGAAAAACATGTATACCATCTACACAGATGGATCTAAAACTGATGATAGAGTAACTTCTGCTTATTATGACCCTCAGCAAAAATTGACTAAATGCTTTCAAATTGATGAAAATAGTAGTATTTTCACAGCAGAATGTTATGCTATTTATCAGGCACTATTATATATTGAAGGTAAAAATATATCAAAAGCTCTTATTGTGTCCGATTCTCAAAGTGCTTTGACTGCTTTAAATGGTAACTTCTTCAGATACAATTTAAATTTTATTTTGTATAAAATCAAACAGAAACTTTCAGATATGTCTTTACATAGAATGTCCGTTGAATTTATTTGGGTACCTTCACATTGTGGTATATCTGGCAATGAAGAAGCTGACCGATCCGCACGAGGTGATTTTGATGAAGACCACTCCTCATTGCTCAAAGTCCCATACACTGACTATCACATACGCTTGAGCAAAGACCTGAAAAATATATGGGTTGAGTACTACAATGAAGCTACAAAGGATAAAGGAAAATGGTACGCAAGTATTCAGAGCACCCCGCCCGCCCAACCATGGTACTACATGAAGAAAGATGTAAATAGTAGAAAATTCATTACTACAATTAATAGAATGAGGTATGGACATACCCAATTACGCACTCACCTCCACCGTCTGAGGATCGTGGAAAGCCCAGAATGCGCTTGTGGGAAAGATGAAGATCTTCGACACGTATTCTTTGACTGCCCGAATTATGGTCTACAAAGATTGCTCTTAGTGAGCCAATTGAATGAAACTTATGAAACTGTGCCACACAAAATAGAAGAGCTCTTACAGAACACATCCTGTTATAAATCCCTATACAGTTTCATTGTGAGCACTATTGGAAAACTATGAAAAAGTAAAGTTAAGTGATATGTAAACGTAGTTTGCTAATAAGTGAAGTGATCAGTGACCAGTGTTGCCACCTTGGATTTTTTTAAGGCGCTAGGTCAAGAGTAAAATTTCGCCAGATTTCAGAAATTTGGATTAAGAGAAAACCACCAAATTCCGCTTAATTCATAGCATTTAAATATCAGACTAAATAAACCCTTATTTAAATTAAAAATGAATGAATATGTATGAGAGGCAAAAAAATTGTCGTATCCGACCTTCGTTCTAATTAATTACCTACACTTAACACGCATTTTTTCAATTTTGTGTATGTTTACCTGAGTGCTATAAAGAGAGTAAGCATAGAACATAATGAAATTTCGGAACATTAGGGGATTTCCGTAGATAGAGGATTTAATAGATGTCGTCCTAGCGTATACCCGACAGGGACAATGATAAATTAATCTTACTAAATTGAGAAGGCTCAAAAGACTAATACGTCCACGACATCTCATGTCTATATACTTTAGTAGTATTATATCCGAGACGTCATGATTACGTAAGTTTCAGTACAATTTTTGACAGGTGTGGTGACAAACAAAAAAGCATATTCGCGCTGAGGAACAGAAGATTTGACATTGTATCTCGTTCCCACTTGTGGTATTGTCTATGCTTACATCTTTGTCACTCATGTGTGTGCGAGTCCCTCTATTCTATTATTTCTCTATGGGGATTTCCCTCTCAAAAATGAGCTGCCAGACTCCGTATTGAACAACCGCTAAAAACCACTAAAAAAAATAAAAACGCCATACAAGGAAAAAAATCCACTAGAAGTCTTGAAAAAGCACCAGTTCTGGTGGGAAAACCACCAAGGTGGCAACACTGTCAGTGACAATTGAGTGACAAGTTTGATTGAGATTGACAGTTAGGATTTGAAATACCTCTTATATGATAGACTACGGCCAAAAGGACTAGCTTCCAGGCCAGAAAATAATTATAAAAAAAAAAAAAAAAAAAAAAACGGTAATGAGCCAAAATTTTGGTTTGAGACTAAACTACTAAATTCGTATTTTCGAGTTATGGATGGTTTTTTATAATCATTTGATTAGCGGTGAAGAAAATGATTGTGATGAAACCCACACTTTTGAGTAAATTAATTTTCAAACGGCGTGCGGTATGGTAATGGGCCGGGCCGGTGATGACTAACTCTGCTCAGCAAGCGTGCGTGATTATGCAGCTCAAATAATATAATAAAACTTATGAAATTACATAAACTTTGGCTTTAGCAACGTTCCATGCAATCTGACTAGAATGCAAGAAATGATTTCATAACCTTTAAGTAGATAGGTTTCAATCACAGGTTAAAGCTAACTCACCGAAGGATATTTGTTTTACCGGCTTTAGGAAATCGGTATAAGCATATGCTATCGTCATCAGCTGGCGAAAGCCCACACTTGAAACATTTTCTAGTTTTTTCGTTGGAGTGATCGTAAAGGGGCAAAAAAAAAAGCAAAAAAATAAAAAAAATTTTTGTGGCCCCAAAGACTTAAAAAAATTTCGAGGAGTTGCGGTGTCAAGTGACCCCCCATTTTCTTG